>JAZKJV010001488.1:826837-1272101 GCA_037367405.1 Ottelia alismoides
TTGTAAATAACATTTACAAAATTATTAAAATATAAAATTATAAAAATAATGAATAATGAATAAAGTGAATATTTTACTCAGGTAAGCTATACAATAGGGATCCTAAACCTAACTTTTACACCTTAACTCCAAAAAATATGAAACCACCTTCATTGAATAGCTTATTTAAAGCTATATAAAATAAAGACGATTTTGATATATTTTGAATTTTTATTTGAGAGATATGGTTTGGGAAGTTGGGATTTTTTAATCTTGTTTAGACTGTAATGTGTACAATATATAATATTTTTATGTGAAATCAATTTTATATTTTTCTATATTTAATTATATACAATTTTCTTGTTCAAAGTTTATTTATTTGAGGTATAAAAAGTGGAACCAAAAGTAGATCCTGAAAATGAATAAAAATGAATAAATAAAAAGGACATTTGTTGTATTTTGGACCCTTATTCCCCCCTACTTTATTCCTTGTCGACCTAGTCATCAAGATGCCTAAGTCTTGGGGGTTAGGGTCATAAATAATCAATGATATTTTATTCTTTTTCTTTTCTTTATTCTAAAAATTTTTCATTAAAAATAGTATTTTATACACTATTTATACAATGATGCATGAATGCTAAAATGCATGAATTAAGGGTATTTACACACATTGACTAGAAGTTTTAAGGCCAAAATGATAGAATAAAGATGATGAAATTGAGATTCATCAGGACGTTTATGGAGGTATTGAAGCCGCCTTTCCCTTTGATGATGGGGATGGTGGTGCTGAAGTCACCAAGTCTGAAGAACATCAGCCAAAGCTGAATGTCGATGCAACTGCTTTATCCTTCTTCTTGTATAGTGGTGATGATAGAAAATCACAAAAAATGTACACAAGAGAAGAACTAGAAAAAGAAATAAGATAGTTGATCAATCTCAATCTTTCTCTGATGGTTCACAATATGCAAGTCCCTGTTTTGCAAAAATATTTTCTTCTTCTTCTTCTTCTTCTTCTGATCCTCCTATTGTACATACTGACAAGGAGGATGTACAATTACCTTTTCCCCAAGGACTCCACTTGGAAAAAGGAGATAATAAAGAAAATACCAAAAAGAATCAAATGACTGATCTCACATAAGAGATGTTAGACAAGTTTATGATCCAAATTACCCTTTCAGAGGCCTTGGAACACATTCCTATTATGTAGAAAAGGCTTAAAAGAGCTAGCCACAGACCGTAGAAAGAAGAGGCAGCACAACCATTGTTCAGAAATCCTTGTGTTTACCAAGGAAACATGTCACGCTATCTAAAACCTTCTTCTGGCCAAGTGATCAAATACAGGAGAACCGTATGTCAGATGCGATATCATCAATCAGACTTTTGATCGTACTCTTTTGGATAGTAGATCATCAATTAATCTCTTTCCCTCTTCCTTACTCGACAAGTTCGAGTTCGGACCTCTTCGACCAATCAGAACAATGTTGTAGTTTGCTGATAGATCGGTCAAGAGGCCTAAGGGATTAATCGAATATGTTATAATCACCATTCAGGATTTGAAATTCCCTGTGGACTTCATTGTGTTGGACAAAGCGATACCTAAGTGCATGACCGATACTCCGATCATCTTAGGATGACCTTTTCTGACGAAACTAAGGTCATTTACGACTATGGTACCAGGAAAGTATACTTTCACATCCAGGGTGAAAGTATACATATAGAGATGATACAATACCTCAAATCCAAATCATCTAAATTAGAGCGAGCATTTGATGATGAACCTGATAGTCATCAAAACTATGATTTCATATAGACACATGATGAGACCGGTTGGGCTGAACCTAGTAGACAATCTTTCATCACACCTACCGTAGAGTTTTAGATTCAGATACCAGATGATGGGATATTGGAAAACACAATCTTGGAGCCGATTAGAGATGAGTCTCGACATTTCTGGAATGTTTTTAGATCACTCTGATATTCTCTATCCCTCCAAGTCCGAAGTAGGAAATTAGATCTTCCAGGAACTCTTAGATCAGTTAGATTTAGAAGATGCAGATTGACAGTGTTTCACAGAATTCCTATCACATCAGACTTCATCTAAAGAGCCTACAACCATCCTGGAGACAAAGCCATATCATATATCAGATGAGCATTCTCCAGATCTTTTTAAGTCAGAGTAGACCGAGCTTACGTATACCGACCTAGTATCTTATACCTAGGCCCTAGTCAGACCAGCTCTCCATGTTCCTTCTCCCCATGAGCTTAAACCTCTACCTCAAAGCATGAAATATCAATTCCTTGCTAGAGAGCCCAAAATGTTTTCGATCATCATTGCTTCTGATCTGACCGATAAACAAGAATCCTATCTGATGGAGATTCTTGAGAAGAACCACGAGGCAATCGGGTGGTCAATAGTTGATCTCCATAGGATTAGTAAATCTCTATTCTCCCACCACATTTTTCTCAAGGATGATGCCAAACCATCTCATGAGTTTGAGCACAGGATGAACCTGAATCTTCGAGAGGTGTTTATGAAGGAAATTTCAAAGTGGTGGAGCACTGATTTTATTTATACCATCTACGACTCGAAATGGGTTAGTCTTTTACATGTGGTACCCAAGAAGAGGGGTATCGCTTTAGTGATAAATGAGGATAGAGAGCAGATCGCTACACGAGTACCAACTTCTTGGCGCGTCTATGTGGACTACAGATGTTTGAATCAGGTGACCAAGAAGGATCACTTCCCGCTATTGAACGACTAGTCGAGAAGAGGCATTATTGCTTCCTCGATGGGTACTCAGGATATAATCAAGTGGCCATTGCTTCTAAAGGCCAAGAAAAGATGATATTCACACGGTCTTTCGTAACGTATGCTTTCAAACGGATGCCCTTTGGATTGTGTAATGCTCCTGCTACATACCAGAGATGCATGCTTTCGATTTTTACGGACATTGTGGGAGACTTCTTTAAGGTATTCATGGATGATTTTTCGGTCTAGGATGATGATTTTGATTCCTTCCTTTCTAGCCTAGACCACATGCTTCAAAATGTGAATGGAGTTTATCCTCATTCTTTATTGGGAGAAGATTCATTTTATGATGACTCAAGGGATGGTCCTTGGATCTAACAGGGGCATGGAGGTAGACCTGGCCAAGGTGGATAACATAAAAGAAGCTCACTCCACCGTCCAATCTGAAGTAGTTACGAACTTTCCTTGGGCATGTCATTTTCTACCGATGTTTCATACGAGACTTCAGCAAAATTGCATGACCGTTATCTGATCTTATCGTGAAAGACACCGAGTATATAGTTGATTATAAGTGCTTTCAATTTTTGATACTCTCAAGAGCATGGTTGTAGAGGCTCTTCTCATTCAGCCTCCCGATTGGTCTCTCCCATTCGATATCATGATGATGCCTCCAATTTTGTCATTGGGGCTGTGTTGGGATAGAGGAGGGATGTCCTTCCATACGCCATATACTACGCTAGAAAGACGTTGGATCCTGCCTAGTGGAATTACACGGTTACAGAGAAAGAAATTCTAGTTGTAGTATTTTCTTTAGACAAGTTTAGGTCTCACATCTTAGGATCTAGGGTTACCATTTTCACATACCACACCGCTTTCAATTACTTAATGGACAAGAAGGATTCCAAGCCACGTCTGAACAGATGGATCCTTCTACTCTAGGAGTTTGATATCGTGATTAAGGATAATCCTGGAGTCAAGAATGTGGTGGCAGATCACCTCTTTCGATTAGAAACACCTGAGACTTCTGAGTTCAATGCACTAATCACCGAGACTTTCCCCGATGAGGTTATTCTTGTTGTCGCCTCGCTGCCAAGGTATGCTGACATTGTGAACTTTATTATTGCTAAGAAAGTTCCACAAGATTAATCTCGACAGAAACTTGAGACTTTCCTCATGAAAGGCAAGTCTTACCATTGGATTCCATCTGGCGTCGGTGTATTCCTCTGAATGAATACGTGAGCGTCCTCATGTATTGCCATAGAATAGAAGCTATAAGACACCATTCAGGGAAAAGGACATCACAGAAGGTGCTTCAATCTGGCCTTTGGTGGCCTACGTTCGTTGAGGATTCCCATGCATTCGTAAAGAGATGAACTGTTAGAGAATGTGCACTTGTAGACACAGAGACATGATGCCGATGCAACCAATTTACTTCTGTGAAGTGTTTTATGTATGGGGTATCAACTTTATAGGCATGTTCCCTAAGAGTTAGGAATTTGAATATATTATTCTAGCAGGGGATTATGTGAGTCGTTGGGTAGAGGTTTTTCCTACCCGAGCTACTGATGCGAACACAGTTTGTAAGTTCCTGAGAAAGCTAATCATTATGCAATGCGGGGTCCATCGAGTTCTGATATCAGACGGGGTTAGCCAATTCATCAATGATAAGGTAAGAGCACCTACTAACGAGTTCGAGATCATCAGATTGCTACTCCGTATCATCCTCAGATGAATGGTATAGTTGAAGTCTCGAATAGGGAGATCAAGATGATCTTGCATAAGGTAGTTGGCCTAAACTGAAAGGTTTGGTCACAACTTTTGGACTCGGTTCTGTAGGCTTATAGAACATCCTTCAAAACTCCATTGGGTACATCTCCATTTGGACTCATTTATGTCAAGTCATGCCAATTACCTGTTGAGATCAAGCACAAGTCTAGGTAGGCAGTGACAGAAGTGATCTTTAGTCTAGATGATGCGGGGGATCAGAGGTAGGAAAAATCGGCATCCGTAGAGGAATTATGAGACGAATCCTTCTCGAGTAGCCTGCATTATAAAGAGCGGATGAATGAGTGGCATGATGCTCATATCAACCACAAGCAATTTGAGCCTAATCAGAAAGTTTGGCTATTCGATGCAAGACTAAAGTAATTTCCAGGGAAACTTCAGAGCAAGTGGAAAGGTTCTTATCTGGTAAGAAAGGTGTATGACAACGGTAGCATCGACATATCTGAGTTGTCTTCTGATTCCACCTTTTGAGTTAATGGTTAGTGGATGAAACATTTTCTTGATCATGAGCCACCGACCATTGAGGTTGCCCCCATCCATTTTGTATGAGATGTGGTATCCATGTGTTACACTCTGCATCTCATACCTTATTTTCCAGATCACATTGTATACTCTCAAATTTATTCTTTCTTCCTTTCGTTTGTCTTACACCCTTAGGTATCATCTAGAATTTTGCAATATTTAGGATGTGCTTTATCCTAAGTACAGGGGGGATGTAGATGTTATGTTGTTCAAATCATTGTGGTTTATTACCCATGTCGTTTCTTATACTTAGGGTGTGTTTTAACCTAAATATAGGATGGATAATATTGTTCATATCATTTTTTGATCATTTTCGATTTTTGTACCATCTGCTCTCTCGCTTATCCTTCACCTTTTGATGCTCATCTCTATACTTAAGAATATTTTATCCTAAGTATATGGGGGACAAGTGAGCCGTTTAGTGTGTACATTCTATTGACCTCAATCATCTTCGGTTTTGAGTATGTTATCCTTATGATTACTTGATCCAAAGTATAGAGGGTATGATTGACTTCCATTTGTTTATTTGTTATTCTTTGAGTCATTGTCATATAGGATTCTTTTCACCGATCTACACTTAGCCTGAGTTATGTCTTCATTTACCTCTCTTTGACCACTATAAGGACATTCTTCACGTTAAGTATAGTGGGAGTTGTATGTATATTCTATATATACTTTAATAGCCATAACTCATACTTTATTATATTTTTAATAATATAGCTCTCTAAAAGTATGGGTGCATATTTTGGATTTTTAAAAACCACAATAAAATCACAAATATGATTTATAAAAAAAAGTATAAAAGGGTATATATAAATCTTGTAAAATTCTTGGATAAAATTCTTAAAATTTTGTAAATAAAATCCTTTTGTAAATCTTGTATAAAAGATGTATAGTATCATATACAAAAACTTGTATAAAATCTTTTGGAAAATTACATAATTCTTGTAAATTTTGTATAAATGGATTTAATCCACTAACTCTTTCAAAAATACACTAAAAATTGAAAAGTTTTAAAATTCAATAAAAATTTGCAAAATTCTTAAAATTGTACATAAAAAGTTTAATTCAGAAAATCCACTTCATAAAAAATTATTGCACTCATTCGCATTTTTCAGAACAAGTCTGATTCTTGAATCGAATGGATCTGAGTTCGAGAGATGGAGGTTGGTTTTAGCCTTAATCCACTTAATTCTAAAGGGACTTATTAGGAACTGGAATTAAGACTCTGCAGATCTTTCAGACTTAATTTTTCGGGTTACATGAGACCGTGGTCGGATTCAACTGGAATGCGCCTAAGTAGGACACATGGTGTCATCCGTTTAACTCTTCTTTATTTGAACTAATTTTGAATTCATGCACTCTACTCTTAGATCAACTTGCATGGGGATGAGAAGGAAAATCCATTTCGGTGGTGCATTTCCCTCCTTGTCCAGTGGTGCTGACGTCTAAAGATGGCAGAGAATGGGGTGGAAATAAAGCTTCGAATGGGGAAAGGATCTGCTGGCATAATTTTTCCAGGACCCCAAAAAATGGACGAAAACAAAAGATGCTTTATCCATCAAGGCATAAAAGATCTATACAGTGCAACAATCATTTCTACCAAAAATAAGCACCAAATACAAATTTGACCACAATGATCCAAGCTTCAGAAATCATGCATTATCTTAGTGGAGACTTAGCTAAACTGGTCATGCTTCACAAGGAGATGTGATTACACTGATCACACTCCAGTTCTCTTCTCATTTTTCTGTCTTCTCTCTCTACTCGATTATGGACACAACACGACCTGGCCTTAGAAGGAAATATGCCCCTCCTCGAGGATTGAGTTGCTGGATGAAGGCCCAATAGGAGTGTATTACTGGGATGGGCGAATTCTTTGCTTATCTAAGCAGGAAGAGAAAAACCTTTCACACACAGTACAGATTGCTTTCAAAGCTGAAAAGATTGTGTGATGGATGGGTGGATCTGAGCTGGCTGTTGAGGTGAACCTGGATAAGGATTTGTGGAACTTAA
The DNA here is from genome assembly GCA_037367405.1 of Ottelia alismoides. Taxonomy (NCBI): domain Eukaryota; kingdom Viridiplantae; phylum Streptophyta; class Magnoliopsida; order Alismatales; family Hydrocharitaceae; genus Ottelia; species Ottelia alismoides. Next base: position 833,889 of record JAZKJV010001488.1, read on the forward strand.
TCACTTTCAAGGCTTAAATCCTAATTCTAATAGAGTCCCGACACATATTAATCCAAAGGTCTAAATCCAAGTTCAGTATTTGGGTGAAGTGAGATTCGGTTTAAAGAAACAAGCATGTTCTAAGTTCTTTTATTTTGTTTTTTTTTGCTTTCACTTATTCATAGAATAAGTGTTTTCTAAGGGACTAGCAAAGGTAAAGTATAGGGAAATGATGAATATGCGATTCATTGCCTTTTTTCATTCATTTTGGCTAAAATCTTTGGTAAAATGCATGTAAATATTCATTAATTCTCAATAATTAACATTCGAAACACATTTGCTAATATTATTTGTTTAACATTTTTTATCCAAAATAAAACAATAAAGAAAAAAAATAAAAGAAAAGAAAGATGTATAATATATATATATATATATATACACAGACTGATCCTAACCCTTATACTGGGTCAGCATAGACCTAGTCGACAAAATAAATAAGTAGGGGAGATAAGGATCCTAATGTATAAAAATACCATAAAACCAAGACAACAAAAATACATTAAATATTTTTTCCACATTGTAAATACTTTACTTATTTTATTCATCATCAAGAAAATTCTGAATCAAAATATTTCATTCATAAAATTGTTCATAAAAATATATAATATTTTATAAAAATATCAGAGAAATAATTCAACACAAAAAAATATTATCATGGATCGAAAAATCCGTAAAAGCTGATTCCTGAGGTTCATAACTATATATAAAAAACTCCAAAGAGGCCATACTCACTTTTAAACTTTTTCTATTAATAATACTATTTATTAAGAATATCGAAAAATATTAGAAAAAGATAGGTGAGTTTTGGCGTTTGAGCCCCATCGTATATATGTATTATATGTAGAAACTTCCCATATTTTTAACTAATTAACCATAACTCTGTTTAACTTGATTTCTATTCTAATATACTTCTAAAAATGTATAGAAAAATATAACTTAAGTCAAATACCAATAAATCCTAAGGGCACGAAGCCTTTACCTAATTTTTTCGGGCCTCGTTACTCGGCCATACAGACTCCTAATTCGAAAAACCTAGTCTTATAGTTCATATTATTTAATTATCTATCAAATGATAGTGATTTCACTAAAATCAGAGTTAATATCCAAAATGTGGATTTCAAGACCATATTGGTATATATATGTTATATAATGTACAATAATTTATATTATTATTTAATATATTAATACTCTATTCATAAATTTAAAAAATAATGCTTTATTTCTTTATTTACTATTTACTAATTAATTTATGTAATTATTTAACTATATACTTAATTTATTTTTAAATTATTTAATTAATTCCTTAATAATTTATTTATTTAATTTAAATATTAAATTAACCTATTATTAATTATATTAAGTATATTAATTAATTTATTATTTATTATTTATTTATATTTTTTCTCTCCTCCTTTTCCCTCTTCCCCAGTTTTCCCTTCTTCCCCACGCAAACCCATCGCCACCTTCCCCCCTTCCTCTTTTCTGACCAATCGCCTCTACGTCTCCACTGACCGACCGTTAGGCCGGTATTCCAACCGAGCTTCGGTGACTGCACCTTGCCTCCGATGATGAGAGCAATTTCCTTGCCCTCTAAGACAACCACTCCATTTAAACCCATTACCCCCTCTGATTGCTGGTATCCGCCATTTTTGTTGCTTCTCCTTACAGAGTTGAGCGAGAGAGAGAGAGATAGAGAGAGAGAGAGAGAGAGATGCTGAGAGAGGGTGATAGACTCGACGCATCTCCCTCGAGGAGATCAACCCCTGCATCGAGCATCGCCTCTGCTGCATCAAGCCTTCGGTTGCTGACCGTCGAGACGGGGACACCTGGAGCTGCTGCTCCAGGAACCACCGATGTTCATCCATTCTCCATCATTCATCCACTCCAGGTTACATCGTCATCATGTCTTCTTCTTTCCTCCATTTTCTTATTCTCTCTTCAGTTTCATTTCTCTTCAAGTACACTTCTAATCCGATTATCGATCACCTCATTCTACTCATCTGCTTCTCCGCAACCTTCCACAACCTCATCATCTCTGATCGTATTGGTCAAAGATCGATCCCCATTCATTCCCTTATGCATAAAATCTAGTCAAGGTTACTAGTATCTTCGAGATTCGTGTGAACATTTTGCATACCACTGAGACACTTATCGAGCAAGGAGCATCTGAAGGAACTGGTTAATCCACGAGTTGACCCTACCTCCTGTTGGATATGTGAGCCCTGGGTGAACCATTCCTACAATAAATGTTATTTTAATATCTGATATATCAATAAAAGTTATTGGATTATTTCACTCCCTATCTGAAATTAAGTGAAGGAATGCACTAATGATATGCAAAATAGGGTTATGTACCATGGTTGTCTTGACATCATAAAGCTGCTAATTCAATTGTTGAATCATAGAGGCTGGTACTTGGATGAATATCTAAAGAGTTAGATTGAGGACTCATCAAGCACCATCAAATGATTATTTAGATGTGATCTCCAGCCAGACCTATTGATGCAGGTCCTGTGCGTGGGAATAGAGATTCGGAGGTTGTCAGATAAGTTAAGTCAAAGAGTTGACTTAACGAGATTGAGATAACTAAAGACCTATGTCGTATGTTGTCACGATGTAGGCATGCATCCTCTGACATGAGACAGATGTGTTGCTATATGTTTAAGTATGTACATTTGGCATACCAATAGGTTGATGGCCTAATCAAGGTCAATATACTGGCAAGCTGGTGTACATGCAAGGGCATATGAGTGATACGATCTCTCAAAGGGATCATACAGGTTTACTATCGAACCGAAAGACATGAGCTCACTCATGAGGTATTGGGATATATTAAATTCCATGCATGGTCGTTTACTTTGGAAGCTTGATAGAATTTATAGGTATGATATATGCTTTTGGAAAGCATATGATCGATAGCAAGTCTCAATGACTAAATGAGAATCTTAATGACAAAACCCTGAATAAAATAGTCTAAAATGATCTTAGACTTCGGGTTTATTCTAGGTCTTCCAGTATGTAGGATGTACATGTATTGGGGATACCTGAGGGTGATGTGATCATAAACGATTGTATAACTATGATGCTTCCATTCCGAGGGAGAGATGAAATAGGTCTGGATTTTAGTGACTCATCTTAGTGGAGAGAAGTAATCTAATCTTGGTCTAAGGGTTGGACATTGGTCTGAATCAGATTCAGATGCAATGAGAAGATTATATCTACGGACTTGATTTAATCAAGCATCTATGACAGGTCCCCGATATCTGGATTTGAGATATGATCTCAATATCCAAGTCACTATACATGGAACGTACGATCGCTCTGTCCTTATCTCCAAGTATCTGCGCAGAAAGCACATATTCTTGAAGGAGTTCAAGAATAATTCATTTGATGAATTATCCAAGAAACAAGATATTGATAAATGAGATTTAATTATCAAGAATTATATGACTTATATTCATATTATGAGAATGATTATCCAAAATAATTAAATAATATTTAATTATCAAGGACATACAGAATGTGGATAACACTATCCATGCTATCCATAATATCAGTATATATTATAAATATGATTTATAATATATTGGAGAAAGCTCAATTGTAAATAATGTTTACTAATTAATGGTTAATGTGATTCACATTGGAAGATTAATTGGAAATATAATTTACATTTTGTTTTGGGTTTCGAATGTGATTCACATTTTTTAATGGCATGATTGAAATATTCACTAATTAAATTAGAATTAATTTAGTGAATGTATTTGCAATAAATGTTGTTGCAAATAATTTAACGATAATGAAATTTTATCTCATAAAATAAAGAAGATAAAATCCACCTAATCTAGATGTGGCATCACCCACGGATTATCCAATGGTGACGTCGCATCTTTTTAGGAGGAAGTTTTTTATCCTCTTTATTATCTTGAGTAATTTTATTAAGTTAAATTATGTTGATACAACATATATTTAATTTAGTATAAATTAAATTGTTGTTGCTTTATTAAACAACAATGATCCTGACCATTGATTAAAAACACAAATCAATCTAGCCATTGATTTTGTGTATCCCATGGATTATGATCCATGGAATTCCAAACTACTATATAAGAAGGGGAAATCCTAGCCCTTGAAATACACATCTAATCTCTCTCTATCCTCATTCTCACGCCTCGTCTCTCTCTCTCTCTCTAAGTGTGGCCGTCCACCTCGAGTTCTTGAGAGAATTGCAGTCGTCTCTACGTCGTCTGTCGCCTCGATTACCCGTGGATCTCAGTCTTTCTTGATGCTTCTAGAACAAGTAGAAGACATCAGATTTAGTTGGACAAAATAAGGAGATTCATCGCTTGGATCTTCATCTTGGATTGCAGGAAGCACACGCCTTATCATCGCGCCCGCAATTGCCTTCTTCATGGATGGGACTTGAGTCAGGGAGGATCTCTTACTTTAGAGATCAAGTGATCGCAACCACGATTCAAGAGGTATTCCTAATACTCTGTGTTTTCATCTAGATGAAATGATTCAAGAAATGTTCTTGGATCATGTGGTTTCGTCATATGATTTAAAATTTTAAATTCCGCTGCACCGAGGAACTAGTACGACTAGTCGCTCCGATCGCATTAGATGCGATCATCACACTTCCATGATGCGCTTAAGGATTTCGCGTATCCTTAAAGTGGTATCAGAGCCTATGGTCGGAGGTTTTGGATATGATCCATAAACCCAAGAAGATTTGGGCTCGTTAGGGTTCGTGAAATTTTTTTGTCGCATTTCAATTTTCGCAGACTTGGTTTGTGATATTTTTTAGGCCTTGTTTAAAATATTACATATAAACTTATTACATGGATAATGTTTCCCATTAACCAAGGAAAATGTGGAATTGTAGTTGCGTAATTTGGATTCTGTTTGCTCAAGATATGATCGTTTTAATGACCATATGTCCACTATTTTGGGATGGCGGTTAGAGACGTAATTAAGATGTCAATTACTATTTTAAAATACCTGTAGATGTGTGTTAATCACATAGATTCTATTTTAAATCAAATTATCAATCTTCAAAAATTTATTTTGCTTAATTTGGCTTTAAAATGAATGAGATATGTTAATTTTAATTGGTGATGGTCACTGTTGAAAATTACATACTCAACCATGAACCTTGTGATTGTCATTTAAGAATCTTGTGAAATTAATGGTTAATTTCCTGGCATAATTATGGATAATATTTGGGAATATTACAACAATAATTATTCCCTTAAATTATGTTTCCTCAACCAATGAATGATTAGATTAGATCTAGATCACCAAACTTGTTACTTGATACACTTTCATCAAACTTGTTACTTGAATAGGTTTTGGGATTTTGTCTAGAAAATTTCCTTATAATCAAAATGATATTGATTATTACTATATGGTATAATTTCAGTTGAAAACCTGATGATCATTGAAGTACAAAGTGATTGACTCGGCATTATTTTTTCCCGTGGCGGATATGGTGCCTAGTCGGGGAGCGTTGGGGTAGTAGGTTGCACCATGTGTGGTCTGTCCCACTCCCGTCGATACTGGCCATGACAACGGGTAGGGAACAAATGATTCCTAAGAGATCATGATGTATTTTCCAATCATTAAAATTTGAATAATACGTACTTTGAGATAATACCACTAATTCAAGTAACAATCAAGTTTGATGATTGAATTAGATTGATAATTGATTTAATAAGATAAAATTGATTATATCCAATTGAGACACTCTATTATGAATAGATGTGTATTTCCCTTGGAAGAATTAATTGCATGAATGTGATTCATAATAATTAATTGAATTTGAATAAGAGGTGGAGGATCGCATAAGTGACATCCATGGTCTCTCGTCAAGGCGAAGGGTTCCGTCGCCAGGGATTGTATGTAGGAGATGCCTGTATGTAGTGACAGCTCCTGCATACAAGCGCATCTGGATCGAGCTCTTTTTGCTTCTCGAAAGAGTAAGGGCATATGCGTAGTGATCCCTGTATCGGTTCCTCGTATTATTGGGGCGATATTGGATCGTTTATAGCCAGTACTATTCCTGTTGATGGTCGGTTCAATTAGCAACGAGTCAACTTCATCTTAGGGTGGTGGGATTGGGTGTTAAAGACCGAATTGGGAAATGCAAGTTAGACTTGCAAGGTGGAATGAGTTCCCGCTACTTTTTATCTAAGTTATAGTTTCTCATATTATTGGGATGTAAGAAGGATAAGAAAGGGTATCCCACATCTTGCTAGAGATATAGCGGTAAGTATATCTCTTACTTTGAAATTGATTAAGGGAATGAACTTTCAAAGTTGACATGGCAGGACTAATTTGATTAAAAATTCCTTAATAAAAGAGTTTAATTAGTATATATAATTCTTTATATCTTCTAATATAGTGCATTCTTAATATCAGACAATGAAGTCCATGAACCCTCTCAGCAAACTTCTGGAGGTCAATGAGTTGACCGGACCATATTATTCGGATTGGATCCGTAATTTGGAACGTGTTCTCTCTGTCAAGCGCATAAGTTATGTTCTCACATAGGACAAGGATGAAAGCCCTAAGACAAAGGAAGAAAAACAATATAATGAAAAGTATGATGAAGATCATGTCTTGGCTAGATGCTACATCCTGGGTTCACTCTCCAATGTTCTTCAGAAGCAACATGTGGAGATGAGCACATGCCAGGAGATAATGCAGAATCTGAAAGATATGTTTGGTGACATAAACCACACCCAGCATTATAATATTATGAAAGAACTCGTTCGCTGCAAAATGTAGGAAGGGACTTCAGTCCGCGAACATGTACTCAAAATGTTTGGGTACTTGTTTGAGCTGGAGACCCTTGGGGCAATATGGATGCAGGCATGCAAGCTGACTTCATTCTGCTGTCTTTACCTAAGTCTTTCAATAATTTTGTGATTTCATTCCACATGAACAAGTTGGACTTGTCTAACGTTGGTCTTCTTGCTGCATTAAAGTCTGTAGAAGACGTAATGAAGAAAGATGGTCCTTCTGGTAGTGCAACGGTTGCACAAGTCAAAGGGAAGCGCGATCGGAAGCGTGGTTCTTGGAAGGGCTCAGCCCAGAAGAGAAAGAAGAAGAATCAAGGAGTTGGCTCATCTTCTAGTGCTTCCACAGTGATGACATTGAGAAAGACTGATGTCTGTCACCACTGCATGAAGCCGGAGCACTAGAAGCGTAACTGTCCAGATTACCTAAAGTCAATCAACAAAGGTAAAGCCCCATCATATATGAAATCTACTTTCATAATTGAAACTAGTTTTCTTGTTGGATGAGAAGGTAGTTGGGTAGTAGATTCTGGTGCTTCTGTTCATGTATGCAATTTGTTGCATCTGTTTCAGGAAATTAGGAATCTTAATGAAAGGGAGATAGTCATCCAAATGGGATCTGATGTAATTGTTGCAGCAGCCCTCGTTGGGACCTGTAGTCTAACGTTATCTAGTTGGAGAGTCCTCATACTTAAAGAGTGTGTTTATATTCTAGATGTTAGAAGGAACCTTATATCTGTATCTAAGCTTGTTAGAAATGGATATTCGTTCCTATTTTGTAATAAACTTGTCATAAGTCATTATGATAAATATATTGCAGATGGTGTTCTACCTTCTGGTGAACTCTATGAATTGTGCATTGATGAATCTGTCATGGATGTTTCTACTACTAATAAGAACACTAAAAGGACCATGGAGGATGATTCTATTGTGATTTGACATCAAAGTCTTGGTCATTTATCTGTTGATAGGATCAATAGATTGATAAAGGATGGGTCCTTAGATTTTCTACCGGTCCAATCTTTACCTACCTACAAACATTGTATTCGAGGTAAAATGACTAGGATGCCTTTCCGTAACAAGGTTACAAGATGCAAGGATATTCTTGAACTAATACATACTGATGTATATGGTCCCTTCAGTACCGCGACATGAAATGGATTTCGATATTATTTGATGTTTATCGATGACCATTCACGATATGGGTTTATCTTCCTATTACATCATAAATCTGAAACCTTTGAAAAGTTCAAAGTCTTTGGTTGAGAATCAAACAGATAGGAAGATTAAACGGATTCGATCTGACCGAGGTGGTGAGTATCTCTCAGATGAATTCAAGGAATACCTCAAAGAGAATGGAATTTCTCCAATCTCACTCCTCCTGAAACTTCTCAACTTAATGGTGTTGCTGAAAGATGCATTAGGACTATCATGGATATGGTCCATTCAACGTTGAGTAAAGCACATTTACCTCTTAGTTTCTGAGGATATGCAGTAGAGACTGCGATATATATCCTGAATAAGATTCCTAGCAAGTCCGTGCCTAAAACTCCTCATGAGCTTTGGTATGGTATCAAACCTAGTGTAAGACACTTAAGGATTTAAGGTTGCGTGGTCCATGCAAAGAACGTGGATGCAAGTAAGCTAGAATCTTGCACTATAGAGTGCTACTTCATTGTGTATGTTAGAGATGGTATTGGATACTAGCTCTATGACCTTGAGACTCAAAAGGCATTTGTCTCTAGAGATGTAAAATTTCTGGAAGATGACTTCCTTAAGATTCAAGATAAAAATGAAGTAAAGGAACTCACTGAATCCCCTGAGGATACTTAACTTCCTGAACCAGAAGCTGAAGAAATAAATAAAGATCAAACACCCGTACCTCTTCGAAGGAGTTCGAGGGTGGTTGCACCACCTGAAAGGTATGGATTCCATGTGTCAATTGAAACTAATAATGATTCAGCTTCATTTGATGAAGCACTTGCAGATCAAGACATGGATAGATGGATGTTAGCAATGAAGTCAGAGATTGACTCCATGCATAAGAATGGTGTATGGACCCTAGAGGATCCACCTAAAGGGGTAAAGCCCATTGGGTGTAAACAAATCTTCAAGAGAAAAAGCAGACTTGATGGGAAGGTAGAGAGCTTCAAAGCACGGCTCATAGACAAGGGTTACACCCATAGAGAAGGCATCGATTACGATGAGACGTTCCCTCCTGTGGCTATGCTTAAGTCAATCAGAGCACTGCTAGCTATAGCTACATATCTTGACTATGACATCTGACGGATGGACGTCAAGACGACTTTCCTCAATAGATACCTCGAGGAGGATATTTATATGGAGCAGCCCCAAGGCTTCATAACAGAGGAAGGAAAAGTATGCAAGCTAAAGAAATCCATATATGGGCTCAAACAAGCTTCTCTTAGCTGAGACATCAGATTTGACGAAACCATAAAGAGTTATGATTTTGTTCAGAATCCTCATGAACCTTGTGTATACAAGAAGCTTCGTGGAAGCGCCATTGTGTTCATCGTGCTTTACGTAGATGATATCCTTATCAATGGGAATGATACATGAATAATGACCAGTGTTAAGATTTGGTTATCCCATACCTTTGAGATGAAAGATCTTAGAGAAGCCTCTTATATCTTGAGTCTGAAGCTATTCATAAACAGAGAAAAGAGGATTTTGGGACTGTCACAACATGGGTACATTAAGAAGATCTTGGAACATTTCCATAAGGAGAATTCCAAGAAAGGCTTCCTTCCTTTGAGACATGGTATCCATATGTCTAAAGGAATGGCTCCTCAAACTATTGAGGATAAGAAATCCATGGCTGTATGCCCTTACGCATCAGCTGTAGGAAGTCTGATGTATGCCATGATGTGCACAAGGCCAGATATCTGCCATGCAGTGGGAGTGGTAAGCCCTTACGAATCCTACTATGGAGAACAACACTAGAATGCAGTAAAGAACATATTTAAAAATCTGAGACGGACGCAAGATTATATCTAAGTCTTTGGAGATGGCGATATCTGAGTTTTGGGATATATAGATTATGACTTCCAGTCTGATATTGATGATCGAAAGTCGACATCATGGTTTGTGTTCTTGTTAAACGGTGGAGTTGTGAGCTAGAGAAGCAAGAAGCAGGACACTACGACAGATTCAACAACAGAAGATGAATACATAGCTGCATCAGATTCTATGAAGGACGTGGTGTGGTTGCGCAAGTTCATACTAGAACTTGGCATAGTTTTCTTTGATACTCCCATCTCGTTGCTTTGTGATAACACAGGTGCCATTGCCCAGGAAAAGGAACCCAGGTGGCATCAAAAGAGCAAGCACATGGAAAGGAAATACCACATCATTCGAAAGATTCAAAAGCATGGTGACATCTGATGAATCTCGAATTCATCATGCTAAAAGCCACAAATTAAACCCTTGTCTTGACTAAACCAATAAAAATCATCTTCAATTCATTATTATTATCCTGTATCATATTGTGTATAAATTACCCTAAAATTATTGCATTTAATTTCCTTAATTTTCCTTGTATTTATTTTATCATCAAAAACCCCTAAAAATTAGGTAGAATAATTGTCTATAAATCACTGACCTTTGAAAAGCCTAAAAAATACAAAAACATCTCAAAACCACAAAATCAATATTTTTATCCCCCCTAAAAATACCCTCAAAAATACGTTTTGTACAAATGACCTCTTTTGGCTTTTTAACCAACATGAAAGTTGTAGATCTCATCGAGACGAGCAACTTTCATGTTTTGACTTTTTCCTAATTTTGCCTCTAACTATTTATTTTATATTTATCTTTGTATTTATTCTCAGGATTTTTTTAATTGGGCCACATGGCACTCTCTGGAACCGCCACGTGGCCAGCTTCTTCTCACGCCACCAGGCGCCCCTCTTGGGCTGTTGGATCTATTCACCCCTGTCTTCATCAGAACCGTTCACACTGCCCCATTTCCTGGCCGTCAGATAGAACTTCCTGATCTGATCTTAGCCGCTCACGAGTGCCTGAACTACAGCCATCCGATCTTCTTTCCATCTAATGCCCCTCAAGCCTCCACGTCACCCCTTCATCCCTCACCCTTGGATGGATCCCCGATCTTCATCCTAACCACTTGTTAGCGCCTTGCCACCAGCCGTCATATCAGATCCTATGATCTGATCTTCACCGTTCACCCACGCTCACATCCTAGTCGTTGGATCGCATGATCCAACGGCTCTCCCACCGTCTTCCTCCTCGCGTAACCCCCTTCCCCTGTCGTTACGCATCGCCAACCCAGTGCCCCCTTCCCTTTTTGGCCACCACCTCCAGCCATCCCTCTCTCTCCAAACGGCCACCCCCGTCACCCTTCCTTTCGCATCCTCGCACAGCCACAATCACTCATGGACATTACTCCCTAGTCATTAAAACTCCATTGCAAAACGCCTCAAAAACCACGTAACCACCGGAACCTCTCCGCCTTTTTAAGCTGCCTTCCGCCTCCATAGACGCTCGTCCACCATTTCTAGGCTTTAGCCCAGTCTCCCTCGCCTCTCCGGTGATAGCGGAGAGGGCGGGGCATCGAGGTGAAGATGGCTCCTGCCCGGTGTCGACCCACAGTCATTTTGGCTGTGCTACGGTGTCTCCAGCCACCACCGAGCTTGCTGGGCTTGCTGACCAGCTGGGCGACGACCCCGAGGCTCTTTCGAGCCTCATCCGAAGCAGCTCCTCCACCAGGGTTCCCCTCCCCGATGAGGTCTTCTTCCTCCTTCTTTTTCTTTCTTTTTCTCCTAATTTTCCTGTCCGCTACATCCATCCTTACCCTCATGCGATCCACTACTAGCTCCCCCTGACAACCAGCACCCTCGCCGACCACCTCTCCCTTCTCCAAACCCCCCATCCGCTCCGACCCATCTCCACCTCCACTTCACCGGAGGAGGAGCCTTGGCCTCCACCTCCAGTTACCCCAGGGCCACCACTCACCTCACAAAACACTCACGTACCCACGCATTTGCTTCGGCTATAGGCTAACGCTGCAGGACCTTTTGATTGGCCGGAGACGAAATCGGAGCTCCTTCGAGCTTGTCTCCTCCGGCGAGGTTGCATGGAAACCCAAGATCTGATCATCACCAGAACCATGCGGGGCATCCAAGATCTTCTCCAGCCGACCATCAATCTTCCTCGACCTCCGGTGGACGACTTGGAGTGCTGAGGGGCCAAGGGCAGGTCGTCGAAGCCCCGCCTTCTCCGGGGACCTGCGGAGGAGCACGAAGAGCAGATGCCGTCCGATCATCCAGATCGGACGACCAAGGTGAAGACGCGTGGCATGCCGAGCCTCCATGCCTAACCTATAGGCTCTGGTCCATCGAGCCACAACCGAGCCACCAGATGCGCCCACGTGTCCCGAACCACAGGCATCTTCCCGGGCCTAGGCTCCTCACGTGCCCCGCATGTGAGGGCCTGGGTAAATTTTTGGATAGACCCGGAAGTTTTATGAAATTGCATATTGGTCCCCAGGCGTATGCCTCACGTACGTGCATGGGTATTTTTACAGGGAAGACCTTCAATGTTTCAGAAATTACAAAAAGACCCCCGCACAAAAGGAAAAATTACACAAGGGCCCAGGCGGTTTTCTTTATTTGCAATTAGGTCCCTCCAGGGACCTAAATGCAATATTTATCCTTTTATTTTCTTGCATTTTTATTACAATTATGCCCCTGCATTGTTTTTAGCATAACTTGAGCATTGTAGGTCCAAATTGCATGGTTTTAGTGTCGTTTTGATCCTTGTTTTGTCCTCTACATCATAGTATTTTTAATTTTCTCATTTGTCACTGTTTTATAAGGAGTAAATTTTTGTGATAAATGTTGGTTCTATTTTCCTTGATCTTGCCTTGATTCAATGACCGCTTTTCATGTTGTGATCAAATTGACCCTGATTTCTATTTCTATTATGATGCTCATAATTGTCGGGTATTTTTGTAATCTTTTGTTTAGCATACATTTAACCTTGCATATTTGTTCCTTCATCACTTCAAATTGCATAAAAATCAACTAAAAATTGCATTCATCATAGCATTGCATTTTAACTCACATAGTGCATCTCGCAGACCTGAACTTGAAATTACTTCACACTTGTGCTTCTTGAATCAAAATTTGATAAAGATATTAAGTAGCCGTGTCCCTGTGTTCGACCTTGGTAGACTTGCCAAGTATAAATACTCCACAACATTCAAAAGTCTGTGGTTTTTGCTGGACCAAATTCGCCTCCTATGCTACGACAATTCCACATTATTATAGAGGCGAATTCGACGTTCATCAAATGGCGCCGTTGCCGGGGATACGACTTAACTTAATTATTGAATTTTTGATATTCTTTGTTGGTTAATTTCAAATATTTCAAGTCCTCGTTTCATGCATCATTTCTTTGCATCATATTTGCTGATTAATTTTCTCTGAGTATTCTAACATTTATCGTTTGTTGCAGGGCCCATAATGTTCGAGGACGCTTGATCCTCATGGAGGCGTGAAGTCGGGAGCTTCCGCTGAAGAGGCTGCAAAAGACATTGTGAAGAAATTTTAGGAGTCTTTTAATCAGTCAAATTGCATTGCATATTGTAAAAAAAACTTGCATCTGCATATTTATTTCCAGTTCTGCATGTTGTAAAAAAAGTAGATCACTCGATGATCTACCCCCGCCCCACACACACACAACTACACTTGCACATACACACTCACCCCCACCATTTTCTCCTGTATATTTCTCTCTCTCTCTGTCTCTCTCTCTCTCTCGCTCTCTGTGTGTGTGTATATTTCACGAACCCCCTCCCCCTCACCCTTGTATCATAAAACAACTTCCCCCCCCCCCAAATTCAGATCTTACTTAGGCTATTTGTAGCCCAAGTATAGGGGGGACCGGCCTGCTCATCCCTCCCTCGTACTGTCTTCTTGTACTTAGGTCAATATTGACCTGAGTATAGGAGGATCCTCCTCCACAGTTTCGCTATATCACCCTATATTTGAATCGAGCCTTGGCTTCATGGCACTTGTGCTATGAGGACATAGCAAAATTTAAGTATAGGGGGGTATACTGTATATTACTGTATATTTACTTTAGCCTTAGCTCGTGTTTTTAAAACTTTTTAAATCTTATTTTCGGGCTGGGTTTTGGTAAACCTGTGAACTGAATTTTGTAAAAACCTTGTAAAAATGTTTTCTTAAAGTTTACGGGATTAATCTAATGAATTTTTTTTGAAAAAGTAAAAACCATTCTTTGAATTAAACTCTGACTAGTAGGTTTAGTAGACACTTTCAGTGAGGGAACTTCGGTCTCCCTTAGCAGCGGGGGTGGTTTGAAGGACACTGCATTTGGCTCCGTCCCTAAGGATCACTGGTCCGTTTATCGGCCCGTACTTACACCCATACTGGCTAAGAGTGGATACTTTTATTCATTTGAATCTGGGTCAGTCACTGTCTCTCCGAAGAATTAAAAAAACAACAAAATTAAAATCCATAATCTGCAAAAGTCAAAAATCACACAAAAACCACTAACCAAGGAGTTGGTGTATTCCTGACACATTCACACTCACTCAAGGCTTGAGGATTTTGAGGACACTGGATTTCGGAGATCATGAGAGTCTGAGTTAACATGCCTTAGTCACTAGGGTTTTAAGCTTAAATATCCACACTTCCCTAGTTTGAAAGATTTGAGTGCTATTTTGCACTATCCATCTCTACCTTCAAGAAAAATATGATCAGCACTGTCACTTCCACAACTGCATGATTGATGAGATGAGTTGAGATATCACTTTAGGAACTAGGACAAGAGATTTGAGTTTAGATCCGATCTAATGATATTCGAGGATGGGATAAAGTTAATGAAGGCTTCAGAAGACCTGAGTGTCAGCAAAACCCTAGCCAGTATGTGAACAAGATTCATATGCAATCTCTTTGAATTTACCTATGTGCCAGGGTGTGATGAAAGTTAATGAAAATTGTTAATCATTGTGCGCCAACTTTTGATAAAAGCAGTGGAGCTAGACAACAAAAGCAATGAAATGTCAAAGAAAAAGCTCTAAACACCAAAGTCAAATTGCAAATGAGCTTCCACCAATGGCGAGAGCTCTCAAACATTTTCAAAGTGTCCACTGGGACCAAGAGCTAATTAGGATCAAGGAGTCGGGCTGACACCAAGAAAAGGCTCTGCATCGTAAATGCTACAAGTCTGGGTGTCGAAGGTATCTTAGATACTCAAAAGAGACACACCCCGGTGTATTCCCAGAAAAAACAAGTGCAGACGACTCCAACTCTCTTGACGGACACATTGGTCAACAATCTAAAAATTTATATGTGTTGAGTAAAAAGGCACTCGAGAGGCCCCTTGTTCCAATGTGAGGGTGAGAAAAATAGGCACAATCCCATTACCTCCATCATCTGGCCGTCCATCAACATTTCAAGTCTGACAAACTAATGAGACGGTTAACTGAGGCAAGAGTAGACTTATTCCCTAGTACTGAGGATTAGGTCTAGAGGAGAGTCTTTGGGACTGGAACTTTGGGTGAAGCCTCGACTTCACTCTCATGAAATGCAGTACACTTAATTTCATATCCTTATATTATATGTACAAAAAGAGAGTCTGATAATTAGAAGAAGATGGATTCCTTCTGACTATGGCTTGGATAAACCCAAAATTTTAGGATCTCTTAAATTGAGGGTCTTCGAAGATTGAGCCTTGAAATCTTCACTTGCACTGTTAGGATTAATCCGACTCCTTCATTCTTTATATGCTTGAGGACGAGCATGGTTTAAGTATAGGGGTATGATGAATCTCGAATTCATCATGCTAAAAGTCGCAAATTGAACCCTTGTCTTGACTAAACTAATAAAAATCATCTTCAATTCATTATTATTATCCTGTATCATATTGTGTATAAATTACCCTTAAATTATTGCATTTAATTTCCTTTATTTCTCTTGTATTTATTTTATAATCAAAAACCCCTAAAAATTAGGTAGAATAATTGTCTATAAATCACTGACCTTTGAAAAGCCTAAAAATACAAAAACATCTCAAAACCACAACATCGGTATTTTTATCCCCCTAAAAATACCCCCGAAAATACGTTTTGTACAAATGACCTCTTTTGGCTTTTTGACCAACATGAAAGTTGTAGATCTTGTCGATACGAGCAACTTTCATGTTTTGATTTTTTCCTATTTTGCCTCTAACTATTTATTTTGTATTTATCTTTGTATTTATTCTCAGGATTTTTCTAATTGAGCCACGCGGCGCTCTCTGGAGCCGCCATGTGGCCAGCTTCTTCTCACACCACCCGGTGCCCCTCTCCTGGGTCGTTGGATCTACTCACCCCCGCCTTCATCTGAACCGTTCACACCGCCCCATTTCCTCGCCGTCAGATCGAGCTTCCTGATCTGATGTTAGCCGCTCACTAGCGCCTGAACAACAGCCATCCGATCTTCTTTCCATCTAACGCTCCTCAAGCCTCTACGTCACCCCTTCATCCCTCAACGTTGGATGGATCCCCGATCTTCATCCTAACCGCACGTTAGCGCCTCGCCTCCAGCTGTCAGATCAGATCCTATGATCTGATCTTCACCGTTCACCCATGCTCGCATCTTAGCCGTTGGATCGCATGATCCAACGGCTCTCCCACTGTCTTCCTCCTCGCGTAACCCCCTTCCCCTGCTGTTACGCATCGCGAACCCAGCGCCCCCTTCCTTTTTTGGCTTCCACCTCTGGCCATCCCTCTCTCTCCTAACAGCCACCCCACGTCACCCTTCCTTCCGCCATCCTCGTACAGCCACCATCACTCATGGACATTACTCCCTAGTCATTAAAACTCCATTGCAAAACGCCTCTAAAACCACGTAACCACCAGAACCTCTCCGCCTATTTAAGCTGCCTTCCACCTCTGTAGTCGCTCGTCCACCATTTCTAGGCTTTATCCCAGTCTCCCCCGCCTCTCCGGTGACAGCGGAGAGGGCGGGGTGTCGAGGCGAAGACAGCTCCTGCCTGGTGTCGACCCACGGTCATTTTGGTCGTGCTACGGTGTCTTCGGCCACCACCGAGCTCGCTGGGCTTGTTGATCAGTTGGGCGACAACCCCGAGGCTCTTCTGAGCCTCATCCCAAGCAACTCCTCCACCAAGGTTCCCCTCCCCGATGAGGTCTTCTTCCTCCTTCTTTTTCTTTCTTTTTCTCCTAATTTTCCTGTCCGCTACATCCATCCTCACCCTCATCCGATCCACCTACTAGCTCCTCCCGACACCAGCACCCTCGCCGACCACCTCTCCCTTCTCCAGACCCCCCCTAATCTGCTCTGACCCATCTCCAGCTCCACTTCGCCGGAGGAGGAGCCTTAGCCTCCACCTCCAGTCACCCAAGGGCCACCACTCACCTCACAAAACACTCACGTACCCACGCATTTGCCTCGGCTATAGGCTAACGCTGCAGGAACTTTTGATTGGCCGGAGACGAAATCGGAGCTCTTTCAAGCTGGTCTCCTCCAGCGAGGTTGCATGGATCCCATGATCTGATCATCACGGAACCTCGTCGGGCGTCCAGGATCTTCGCCAGCCGACCATCAATCTTCCTCGACCTCTGGTGGACGACTTGGAGCACGGAGGAGCCAAGGGCAGGTCGCCGGAGCCTCGCCTTATCCGGTTACCTGCGGAGGAGCACGAAGAGCAGATGCCGTCCGATCATCCGGATCGGACGACCAAGATGAAGATGCGTGGCATGCCGAGCCTCCATGCCTAACCTATAGGCTCGGGTCCATCGAGCCACAACCGAGCCACTAGATGCGCCCACGTGTCCCGAACCATAGGCATCTTCCCGATCCTAGGCTCCTCACGTGCCCTGCACGTGAGGGCCTGGGTAAATTGTAGGATAGACCCGGAAGTTTTATGAAATTACATATTGGTCCCATGCACGTGCCTCACGTGCGTGCCTGGGTATTTTTATAGGGATGACCTTCAACGTTTCAGAAATTACAAAAAGGCCCCAGTGCCCAGGAGGTTTTCTTTATTTGCAATTAGGTCCTTTCAGGGACCTAAATGCAATATTTATCCTTTTATTTTCTTGCATTTTTATTACAATTATGCCCCTGCATTATTTTTAGCATAACTTGAGCATCGTAGGTCCAAATTGCATGATTTTAGTGTCGTTTTGATCCTTGTTTTTTCCTCTACATCATAGCATGTCTAATTTTCTCATTTGTCACTGTTTTAAAAGGAGTAAATTTTTGTGATAAATGTTGGTTCTATTTTCCTTGATCTTTCCTTGATTCAATGACCGCTTTTCATATTGTGATCAAATTGACCCTGATTTCTATTTCTTTTATGATGCTCACAATTGCCGGGTATTTTTGTAATCTTTTGTTTAGCATACATTTAACCTTGCATATTTGCTCCTTCATCACTTCAAATTGCATAAAAATCAACTAAAAAATTGCATTCATCATAGCATTGCATTTTAACTCACATAGTCCATCTCGCAGACCTGAATTTAAAATTAGTTCACACTTGTGCTTCTTGAATCAAAATTTGATAAACATATTAAGTAGTCGTGTCCCTGTGTTCGACCTTGGTAGACTTGCCAAGTATAAATACTCCACAGCATTCAAAAGACTGTGGTTTTTGCTGGACCGAATTCGCTTCCTATGCTACGACAATTCCACATTATTATAGAGGAGAATTCGACGTTCATCAAATGACACCTTGCCGGGGATACAGCTTAACTTAATTATTGAATTTTTTATCTTCTTTGTTGGTAAATTTCAAATATTTCAGGTCCTCGTTTCATGCATCATTTCTTTGCATCATATTTGCTGATTTAATTTCTATGAGTATTCTAACATTTATCTTTTGTGGCAGAGCCCATGATGTTCGAGGACGCTTGATCCTCATGGAGGCGTGAAGTCGGGAGCTTCCGCTGAAGAGGCTACAAAAGATATTGTGAAGAAATTTTAGGAGTCTTTTAATCAGTCAAATTGCATTGCATATTGTATAAAATAACTTGCATCTTCATATTTATTTCTAGCTCTGCATGTTGTAAAAAAAAGTAGATCACTCGATGATCTACCCCCCCCCCCACACACACACACCTACACTTGCACATACACACTCACCCCCACCATTTTTCCCTGTATATTGCTCTCTCTCTCTCTCTCTGTGTGTGTGTGTATGTGTGTATTTCACGAACCCCCTCCCCCTCACCCTTGTATCATAAAACAACTCCCCCCCTAATTCAGACCTTACTTAGGCTATTTGTAGCCTAAGTATAGGGGGGACCTGCCTGCTCATCCCTCCCTCGTACTGCCTTCTTGTACTTAGGTCAATATTGACCTGAGTATCGGAGGATCTTCCTAAGTTCCGCTATATCACCCTATATTTGAATCGAGCCTTGGCTTCATGGCACTTGTGCCATGAGGACATAGCAAAATTTAAGTATAGGGGGGGGGTATAACCGTATATACTGTACATTTACTTTAGCCTTATCTAGAATTTTTAAAAATTTGTAAATTTTATTTTCGTGCTGGGTTTTGGTAAACCTGTGAACTGAGTTTTGTAAAAACCTTGTAAAAATGTTTTCTTAAAATTTGAGGTATTAATCTATTGAAAAAAGTTGAAAAAGAAAAAACCATTCTTTGAATTAAACTTTGACTACTAGTCTTAGTAGACACTTTCAGTGACGGAACTTCGGTCTCCCTTAGCAGAGTGGGTGGTTTAAAGGACACCGCATTTGGCTCCGTCCTTAAGGATCTCGGGTCCGTTTATCGGCTCGTACTTACACCCATACTGGCTGAGAGTGGATACTTTTATTCATTTGAGTCTGGGCCAGTCACTATCTCTTCGAAGAATTTATAAGAAACAACAAAATTAAAATCCATAAAAATCTGCAAAAGTCAAAAATCACACAAAAACCACCAACCAAGGAGTTGGTGTATTCCTGACACATTTACACTCACTCAAGGCTTGAGGATTTTGAGGACACTGGATTTCAGAGATCTTGAGAGTCTGAGTTAACATGCCTTAGTCACTATGGTTTTAAGCTTAAATATCCACACTTCCCTAATTTGAAAGATTTGAGCGTTGTTTTGCACTCTCCATCTCTACCTTCAAGAAAAATATGATCAGCACAATCAATTCCACAACTGCATGATTGATGAGATGAGTTGAGATATCACTTGAGGAACTACGACCAGAGATTTGAGTTTATATCCGATCTAATGATATTCGAGGATGGGATAAAGTTAATGAAGGCTTCAGAAGACCTGAGTGTCAGCAAAACCCTAGCCAGTATGTGAACAAGATTCATATGCAATCTCTTTGAATTTACCTATGTGCCAGGGTGTGATGAAACTCAATTAATGAAAATTGTTGATCAGTGTGCGCCAACTTTTGGTAAAAGCAGTGGAGCTAGCCAACAAAAGGAATGAAATGTCAAAAAAAAACTCTAAACACCAAAGTCAAATTGCAAATGATCTTTTACCAATGGCGAGCGCTCCCAAACATTTTCAAAGTGTCCACTGGGACCAAGAGCTAATTAGGACCAAGGAGTCGAGCTGACACCAAGAAAGGGCTATGCATCGTAAATACTACAAGTCTGGGTGCCGAAGGTATCTTAGATACTCAAAAGAGACACATCCCGGTGTATTCCCAGAAAACAAGTGCAGACGACTCCAACACTCTTGACGGACACATTGGTCAACAATCTAAAAATTTATATGTGTTGAGTAAAAAGGCATTCGAGAGGCCCCTTGTTCCAATGTTAGGGTGAGAAAAATAGGCACAATCCCATTACTTCCATCATCTGGCCGTCTATCAGCATTTCAAGTCTGACAAACTAATGAGACGGTTGACTGAAGCAAGAGTAGACTTATTCCCTAGTATTGAGGATTAGGTCTAAAGGAGAGTCTTTGGGACTGGAACTTTGGGTGATGCCTCGACTTGACTCTCATGAAATGCAGTACACTTAATTTCATATCCTTATATTATATGTACAAAAAGAGAGTCTGATAATTAGAGAAGATGGATTCCTTCTGACTAAGGCTTGGATAAACCCAAAATTTTAGGACCTCTTAAATTGAGGGTCATCGAAAGATTGAGCCTTGAAATCTTCACTTGCACTGTCAGGATTAATCCGACTCCTTCATTCTTTATATGCTCAAGGACGAGCATGGTTTAAGTATAGGGGTATGATGAATCTCAAATTCATCATGCTAAAAGTCGCAAATTAAACCCTTGCCTTGACTAAACCAATAAAAATCATCTTCAATTCATTATTATTATCCTGTATCATATTGTGTATAAATTACCCTTAAATTATTGCATTTAATTTCCTTCATTTTTCTTGTATTTATTTTATCATCAAAAAGCCCTTAAAATTAGGTAGAATAATTGTCTATAAATCACTGACCTTTGAAAATCCTACAAAAATACAAAAACGTCTCAAAACCACAAAATCGGTATTTTTATCCCCCTAAAAATACCCCAAAAATACGTTTTGTACAAATGACCACTTTTGGCTATTTGACCAACATGAAAGTTGTAGATCTCGTCAAGACGAGCAACTTTCATGTTTTGACTTTTTCCTAATTTTGTCTCTAACTATTATTTTGTATTTATCTTTGTATTTATTCTCAGGGTTTTTCTAATTGGGCCACGTGGTGCTCTCTGGAGCCGCCACGTCGCCAGCTTCTTCTCACGCCACCCGGCGCCCCTCCTGGTCCGTTGGATATATTCACCCCCGCCTTCATCTGAACCATTCACACCACCCCATTTCCTGGCCGTCAGATCGAGCTTCCTGATTTGATCTAAGCCGCTCACCAGAGCCTGAACCACAACCATCCGATCTTCTTTCCATCTAACGCCCCTCAAGCCTCCACGTCACCCCTTCATCCCTCACCCTTGGATGGATCCCCGATCTTCATCCTAATCGCTCTTTAGCGCCTCGCCTCCAGCCGTCAGATCAGATCCTATGATCTGATCTTCACCGTTCACCCACGCTCGCATCCTAGCCGTTGGATCGCATGATCCAACGTCTCTCCCACCGTCTTCCTCCTCGTGTAACCCCCTTCCCCTGTCGTTACGCATCGCCAACCCAGCGCCCCCTTCCCTTTTTGGCCTCCACCTCCAACCATCCCTCTCTCTCCTAACGGCCGCCCCACATCACCCTTCCGTCCGCCATCCTCGCACAGCCACCATCACTCATGGACATTACTCCCTAGTCATTAAAACACTATTGCATAACACCTCTAAAACCACGTAACCACCAGAACCTCTCGGCCTATTTAAGCCGCCTTCCGCCTCCGTAGCCGCTCGTCCACCATTTTTAGGCTTTAGCCTAGTCTCCCCCGCCTCTCCGGTGACAGCGGAGAGGGCGGGGCGTCGAGACGGAAACAGCTCCTGCCCAGTGTCGACCCACTTTCATTTTGGTCGTGCTACGGTGTCTCCGGCCACCACCGAGCTCGTTGGGCTTGCTGACCAGCTGGGCGACGACCCCAAGGCTCTTCCAAGCCTCATCCCAAGCAGCTCCTCCACCAGGGTTCCCCTCCTCGACAAGGTCTTCTTCCTCCTTCTTTTTCTTTCTTTTTCTCCTAATTTTCATGTCCGCTACATCCATCCTCACCCTCATCCTATCCACCTACTAGCTCCGCCTGACAACCATCACCCTCGCCGGCCACCTCTCCCTTCTCCAAACCCCACCATCCACTCCGACCCATCTCCACCTCTACTTCGCCGGAGAAGGAGCCTTGGCCTCCACCTCCAGTCACCCTAGGGCCACCACTCACCTCACAAAACACTCACGCACCCACGCATTTGCTTCGGCTATAGTCTAACACTGCAGGACCTTTTGATTGGCCAGAGACGAAATCGGAGCTCCTTCGAGCTGGTCTCCTCCGGCGAGGTTGCATGGAACCCAAGATCTGATCATCACCGGAACCTCGCTGAGCGTCCCGGATCTTTGCCAGCCGACCATCAATCTTCCTCGACCTCCGGTGGACGACTTGGAGAGTGGAGGAGCCAAGGGCAGTTCGCTGGAGCCCCGCCTTCTCCGGTGACCTGCGGAGGAGCACGAAAAGCAGATGTCGTCCGATCATCCGGATCGGACGACCAAGATGAAGACGCGTGGCATGGCGAGCCTCTATGCCTAACCTATAGGCTCGGGTCCATCGAGCCACAACCGAGCCACCAGATGCGTCCACGTGTCCCGAACCACAGGCAGCTTCCCGAGCCTAGGCTCCTCACGGGCCCCGTACGTGAGGGCCTGGGTAAATTGTAGGATAGACCCGGAAGTTTTATGAAATTGCATATTGGTCCCCAGGCACTGATGAATCGATGTTTCATCATCGTTATTCTGTCATTTTGGCCTTAAAAATCCTAGTAAATACGTGTAAATAGGCTTAATTTAGGCATTTTAGCATCCATGCATCATTGTGTAAATATTGTATAAAATACGGTTTTTAAAGCCAAAATTATAAAATAAAGAAAAGAAAAAGAATAAAATATTGTAAATATTTTATGACCCGAAACCATGAGACTTAGGCATCTTGATGACTACGTCGACAAGGAATAAAGTAGGGGAGATAAGGGCCAAAATACAATAAAAATTCCCATTTATTTAATTCATTCTTTAGTCATGTTGGGACCTATTTTTGGTTGCAATTTTTATACCTCAATAAAGAAACTTTGTACATGAAATTTGTAGATAATTAAATATAGAAAAATACAAAATTAATTTCACTCAAAAATAATATACAGATAAAAAGTTATGATCTGAATAAAATTCCCGAATCCCAACTTCCAACACCTGTATCTCGCAAATAAAAACTCGAAATGCACCAAACTCATCTTTAATTGTATATAGTTTAAAATAAGCTATTTAGTGAAGATGGTTTCGTATTTTTTCGGAGTTACGGTTTGAAAGTTGAGTTTTGGACCCCACTTGTATACTTGTACAGATTAAAATATTCATTTATTATTTATTCATTATTTTTTATAATTTTATATTTTTATAATTCTTATTTATAATAATTGTGTGTATTAAAATTAGAATAAAAACTCAAATAAAACACAAAATAAAAATACTTGTATATATAATACATAGGTATAATACCTGTATATAAACCTACATGGAATCTAATTCTATTTTATTGTGTACAAAATACCTCAGAAAAATACAATAAAAAATTTTAAGTGTATAAAAATATTTTATAGATTTATAAATTAATAAACAAAAATAAATAAACGAAATTCACAAAATAAAATTAAAACAATAAAATACATAGAGAAAGATACCTATAAAGGGCATAAAAGGAAACTTGTAAGTTTATACTCATAAAAATAATTAAAAATTACCATAAAATAATTTATAAAATTATAAACACTTTTTATTTATAACCTAAAATTAATTAAATCATTAATATTTTTAATTTAATTTACAAAATTTTCATTTAAATTTTGTCTTTTTGCGGATGACGTGGCCCAATCAGGCCACGCCATCCGTTGACTTGGGGTCAACTCCCTAACCCCTTGTCTGTGATCACGGGACCAACGTCTACACCCGATTTCTTGGAATTTTTGCAAGCACGCCTTGCACCATCTCGTGCCCGACCCTTCATGACTTTTCAAGCCCAGTATTCCATGATTCACGCCCAAGGGTTTTTCTGGCTTTGGATCGTCAAGGCGCCTGATACACCTCAGTTTTCTTGCCCAGTCGACCACCCGTTCAATAAGACCCCCATCGCCACTTTCACTCTTTGAACCTTTTTTTCCCAAGCCTTGGCCACTCCATTCAGCTCGGGATCGAGGTCCGTGACAGGGACCTCTCCAGCCATGTCGAGCGTGCCCAGGTGAAGGCGGAGGAGCTTCCACCATCTCCGGCAGTCGTCACCGCCGTCGAGGTCAATCTCAGGTGCTTTTGCCCTTTGAGATCCATTTTTTCATTTTCTTGCATTTATTTCTTGTGATGTAATTCTAGGATCCAATCCCGTATTCTTTCCCTTCGTTTTGTCCAATCGACCACCCACTACCTCCCCTCGCCGGAGCAAGCTCCAGCGAGCTCCATTTCTGCACCCACTCCATCCAATCACCCTCGTAAGCCCTGTGAACCCTCTACTGTTGAGTCTTGTGTTTCGCTTGCAGGTCCCAGGGCCGAAGGACCCCATCTGGGGTCGTTTTTGTGTGTGCTGAAGCTCCTGGAGCTCGTCCCCTTCCCCATCACCGTGCGGGAGCTCGGGCGGTCCCACCACCATTTTGGAGCAGCCGATCGATAGGAGGAGCTTCCAGGGACCTCGCCCGCGTTTCATCTTTCAACACCACCGGAGAAGAGAGAGGGGAGCCGGGGAAGTTCATCTTCGTCGGCCCGCCTCCCTGTTCTTCGCGATCACGTCATCGCCGTCCGATCAAGAACAGCCGCCCAGAAGCCGCATCGGCCATAGGATCTCTTTCGTTTCAGCCGTTCGATCGATCAAGGAGCATCTAATCCGGACCATTATCAGCCGAAGGGGCATCGTGCGCTCGCGGGTTGATACGTGTATAAGTGAAAACAGATCTGCCGTCCGTGCCAGCCAAGCTTTGGGTATTTTGCTAGATTAGCCCTCAGCTATTTGTAGTTACTATTACATACATTAAATCTTTCATCTGCACTTATAACTTTTGTAATATTTATGTTTCACCCCCCAGAACTTCGCATTATTACGTTAAGGTCCATGCCAGGTCACGTGCGTTGCGCATGTGACTTGGCGATTTTGCCAAGGGACCCCGGAGGATTTTTCGTATTTAGTTTTAATCCCAAAACTTCCAATTGCAGTTATAAACTTTTTGTATATTTGTACGAAGGACCTCATGTTTTTGTTAAATTACATATCTGTCCTTGTCAGGCGCACGTGTGCCTTACCTGCGCCTTTGGGCATTTTGTGGAAAGAACCCTGCGGCTTTGGTTATTTATGATTAACCCTAAAAAGTTTTTGTTTAGCTATAATTTTTTTGTGGAAATTGCACGCGTGCCCTGGATATTTTGCCTAATTACACTTATACCCCTGCCAGCATGTAGTTTCTTTATGTTTCCTTTATTTATTGCAAGTACCTATAAATCCCTAAAAAATCCCTAAAAATCACGTTAAGCTCCTGTCGCATTGTAGTTTCACGCCAACATTTTTATTTTGCATTTTATTGCATTTTAGTATTTATAAAAAATCAAAAACAAGCATTTTCAGCACTGTTTGCATTGTAAAATGCATAAATAATATAAAAACACTTCAGAAAATTCACAAAAAATTATATTTTGCTTATTTTAGTGTCTTTTAACTACAGTATAAAAATCATAAAAAAATACAAAAGAAAACCCATAAAAATTAGAAAACTCTAAAAATATTCGTAAAAATATATAAAATTCATAAAACTCTAAAAAATTGGGTTTTCTTTTCATGAATGTTATTGATTTTCTTATCTTTCATTTCAAATTAATTTGGAAAATTTTTGTCACTGTTTACTATTTTTCATTCCCATTTTAATTTCGGTCAGCAATTTTCTTCACTGTTTTTAGTATTTTTGACTTTCAAAAATACCAAAAAATTAGGAAAAATCTAGAAAAATCACAAAAACATTAGAAAAATATAGAAAACCTAAAAACATTTTATTTCCTAATTTTTGAGTATTTTTACCTATTTTTATAAATATTTTATCCCTCTCTTTCTTAATATGGAAAAGAAATACAAAAATATAAAATATAAAAAAAGAAAATATAAAATCAGAAAATTAAAAATCAAAATATAAAAATATAAAATCAAAAATTTAATAAAAATATAAAATTAAAAATCCACAAAAAATAGCATAGTTAGACCAAATATTCACATTCACACACCTGTGCATTCACTTGCCCCGTTCTACCTGTCTGCTCCCTGTGTTCGACCTCTAGACATACTTGCATCTATACACATCTTTGTTGTAGAGTTATAATAAATTTTAACTCGCACATTTACTTTCATTACTTGATTTATCTATTGTGGGTTAATTGTAGTTTTAATCCGGATTTCGCGTGGTCGATTCAGCGACTGAGTTCCCGCCTTGTGTGGAACTTAAGATCACTGATTTTCGGGTAAACAGGCGCGTGCCTCACGTGCGTGCCTGGTTATTTTTACAGGAAGGCCTTCAACGTTTTAGAAATTATAAAAAGGCCCCGCTGCAAAAGGAAAAATTACACAGGGGCCCAGACAGTTTTATTTATTTGCAATTAGGTCCCTCCAGGGATCTAAATGCAATATTTATCCTTTTATTTTCTTGTATTTTTATTACAATTATGCCCCTGCATTGTTTTTAGCATAACTTGAGCATCGTAGGTCCAAATTGCATGATTTTAGTGTCGTTTTGATCCTTGTTTTGTCCTCTACATCATAGCATGTCTAATTTTTCTCATTTGCCACTGTTTTAAAAGGAGTAAATTTTTGTGATAAATGTTGGTTCTATTTCCTTGATCTTGCCTTGATTCAATGACCGCTTTTCATGTTGTGATCAAATTGACCCTGATTTCTATTTCTACTATGATGCTCATAATTGTCGGGTATTTTTGTAATCTTTTGTTTAGCATACATTTAACTTGCATTATTTGCTCCTTCATCACTTCAAAATTGCATAAAAATCAACTAAAAAATTGCATCATCATAGCATTGCATTTTAACTCACATAGTGCATCTCGCAGACCTGAACTTAAAATTAATTCACATTTGTGCTTCTTGAATCAAAATTTGATAAACATATTAAGTAGCTGTGTCCCTGTGTTCGACCTTGGTAGACTTGCCAAGTATAAATACTCCACAGTATTCAAAAGACTGTGGTTTTTGCTGGACCGAATTCGCCTCCTATGCTACGACAATTCCACATTATTATATAGGCGAATCAACGTTCATCAAATGGCGCCGTTGCCGGGGATACGGCTTAACTTAATTATTGAATCTTGATCTTCTTTGTTGGTTATTATCAAATATTTCAGGTCCTCATTTCATGCATCATTTATTTGCATCATATTTGCTGATTTAATTTCTCTGATCTTCTAACATATATCTTTTGTGGCAGGGCCATGATGTTCGAGGACGCTTGATCCTCATGGAGGCGTGAAGTCGGGAGCTTCCGCTGAAGAGGCTGCAAAAGACATTATGAAGAAATTTTAGGAGTCTTTAATCAGTCAAATTGCATTGCATATTGTCAAAAAACTTGCGTCTTCGTATTTATTTCCAGTTCTGCATGTTGTAAAAAAGAAAGTAGATCACTCGATGATCTACCCCCCCCTCCACACACACACACCTGCACTTGCACATACACACTCACCCCACCATTTTCCCATGTATATTTCTCTTCTCTCTGCTCTGTGTGTGTGTGTGTATATTTCACGAACCCCCCCTCACCCTTGTATCATAAAACAACCTCCCCCCTAATTCAGACCTTACTTAGGTTATTTGTAGCCTAAGTATAGGGGGGACATGCCTGACATCCCTCCCTCGTACTGTCTTCTTGTACTTAGGTCAATATTGACTTGAGTATAGGAGGATCCTCTCCTCATTTCCGCTATATCACCCTATATTTGAATCGAGCCTTGGCTTCATGGCACTTGTGCTATGAGGACATAGCAAAATTTAAGTATAGGGGGGTATACCGTATATTACTGTAATAATTTACTTTAGCCTTAGCTTGTATTTTTAAAACTTTTTTAAATTTTATTTTCGGGTTGGGTTTTTGTAAACCTGTGAACTGTTTTTGTAAAAACCTTGTAAAAATGTTTTCTTAAAATTTGAGGGATTAATCTATTGATTTTTTTTTGAAAAAGTAAAAACCATTCTTTGAATTATACTCTGACTACTAGCTTAGTAGACACTTTCAGTGAGGGAACTTCGGTCTCCCTTAGCAGGTGGGTGGTTTAAAGGACACCGCATTTGGCTCCATCCTTAAGAATCACAGGTCCGTTTATCAGCCCGTACTTACCCCCATACTGGCTGAGAGTGGATGCTTTTATTCGTTTGAGTCTGGTCCAGTCACTGTCTCTCTGAAGAATTTTAAAAAAAACAACAAAATTAAATCCATAAAACTCTGCAAAAGTAAAAAATCACAACAAAAACCACTAACCAAGGAGTTGGTGTATTCCTGACACATTCACACTCACTCAAGGTTGAGGATTTTGAGGACACTGGATTTCGGAGATCTTGAGAGCCTGAGTTAACATGCCTTAGTCACTAGGGTTTTAAGCTTAAATATCCACACTTCCCTAGTTTGAAAGATTTGAGCGGTGTATTGCACTCTCCATCTCTACCTTCAAGAAAAATATGATCAGCACAGTCATTTCCTACAACTGCATGATTGATGAGATGAGTTGAGATATCACTTGAGGAACTAGGACCAGAGATTTGAGTTTAGATCCGATCTAATGATAATCGAGGAGGGATAAAGTTAATGAAGGCTTCAGAAGACTGAGGTCAGCAAACCTAGCAAGTATGTGAACAAGATTCATATGCAATCTCTTTGAATTTACCTATGTGCCAGGGTGTGATGAAAGTTAATGAAAATTGTTAATCATTGTGCGCAACTTTTGATAAAAGCAGTGGAGCTAGACAACAAAAGTAATGAAATGTCAAAGAAAAAGCTCTAAACACCAAAGTCAAATTGCAAATGAGCTTCCACCAATGGCGAGAGCTCTCAAACATTTTCAAGTGTCCACTGGGACCAAGAGCTAATTAGGATCAAGGAGTTCGGGCTGACACCAAGAAAAGGCTCTGCATCGTAAATGCTACAAGTCTGGGTGTCGAAGGTATCTTAGATACTCAAAAGAGACACACCCCGGTGTATTCCCAGAAAAAACAAGTGCAGACGACTCCAACTCTCTTGACGGACACATTGGTCAACAATCTAAAAATTTATATGTGTTGAGTAAAAAGGCACTCGAGAGGCCCTTGTTCCAATGGTGAGGGTGAGAAAATAGGCACAATCCATTACCTCCATCATCTGGCCGTCCATCAACATTTCAAGTCTGACAAACTAATGAGACGGTTAACTGAGGCAAGAGTAGACTTATTCCCAAGTACTGATGGATTAGGTCTAGAGGAGAGTCTTTGGGACTGGAACTTTGGGTGAAGCCTCGACTTCACTCTCATGAAATGCAGTACACTTAATTTCATATCCTTATATTATATGTACAAAAGAGAGTCTGATAATTAGAAGAAGATGGATTCCTTCTGACTATGGCTTGGATAAACCCAAAATTTTAGGATCTCTTAAAATTGAGGGTCTTCGAAGATTGAGCCTTGAAATCTTCACTTGCACTGTTAGGATTAATCCGACTCCTTCATTCTTTTATGCTTGAGGACGAGCATGGTTTAAGTATAGGGGTATGATGAATCTCGAATTCATTCATGCTAAAAGTCGCAAATTGAACCCCTTGTCTTGACTAAACCAATAAAAATCATCTTCAATTCATTATTATTATCCTGTATCATATTGTGTATAAATTACCCTTAAATTATTGCATTTAATTTCCTTTATTTTTCTTGTATTTATTTTATCATCAAAAAACCCCTAAAAAACTTGGTAGAATATATGTCTATAATCACTGACCTTTGAAAAGCCTAAAAAAAATACAAAAACAATCCTCAAAACACAAAATCAGTATTTTTATCCCTCTAAAAATACCCCAAAAATACATTTCTTACAAATGACCTTTTTTGGCTTTTTGACCAACATGAAAGTTGTAGATCTCGTTGAGACGATCAACTTTCATGTTTTGACTTTTTCCTAATTTTTCCTCTAACTATTTATTTTGTATTTATCTTTGTATTTATTCTCAGGATTTTTCTAATTGGGCCACGTGGTGCTCTCTGGAGCCGCCACGTGGCCAGCTTCTTCTCACGCCACCCAGCGTACCTCCTGGGCCGTATGGATCTATACAACCCCGCCTTCATCTGAACCATTCACACCGCCCCATTTCCTGGCCATCAGATAGACCTTCAGATCTGATCTTAGCCGCTTACCAGCGCATGAACCACAACCATCCGATCTTCTTTCCATCTAACACCCTCAAGCCTTCAGGTCACCCTTTCATCCCTCACCCATGGATGGATCCCGATCTTCATCCTAACCGCTCATTAGCGCCTCGCCTCCAGCCGTCAGATCAGATCCTATGATCTGGTCTTCACCGTTCACCCACGCTCGCATCCTAGCCGTTGGATCGCATGATCCAACGGCTCTCCTACCGTCTTCCTCCTCGCGTAACCCCCTTCCCCTGTCGTTACGCATCGCCAACCCAGCGCCCCCTTCCCTTTTTGGCCGCCACCTCCGGCCATCCTCTCTCTCCTAACGGCCGCCCTACGTCACCCATCCTCGCACAACCACAATCACTCATGGACATTACTCCCTAGTCATTAAAACTCCATGCAAAACGCCTCTAAAACCACGTAACCACCGGAACCTCTCCGCCTATTTAAGCCGCCTTCCGCTTCGTAGCCGCTCGTACACCATTTCTAGGCTTTAGCCCAGTCTCCCCCGCCTTTCGGTGATAGCGGAGAGGGCGGGGCGTCGAGGCGAAGACGGCTACTGCCCGGTGTCGATCCACGGTCATTTGGCCGTGCTACGGTGTCTCAGGACACCACCGAGCTCGTTGGGCTTGCTGACCAGCTGGGCGACGACCCCGAGGCTCTTCCGAGCCTCAACCCAAGCAGCTCCTCCATCAGGTTCCCCTCCCGGACGAGGTCTTCTTCCTCCTTTCTTTTTCTTTCTTTTTCTCCTAATTTTCCTGTCCGCTACATCCATCCTCACCCTCATCCGATCCACACAGCACCCTCGCCGACCACCTATCCCTTCTACAGACTCCCCCCCATCCGCTCCGACCCATCTCCACCTCCACTTCGCCGGAGGAGGAGCCTTGGCCTCCACCTCCAGTCACCCAGGGTCACCACTCACTCACAAAACACTCACGCACCCATGCATTTGCTTAGGCTATAGGCTAACGCTGCAGACCTTTTGATTGGCTGGAGACGAAATCGGAGCTCCTTCGAGCTGGTCTCCTCCGATGAGGTTGCATGGAACCCAAGATCTGATCTCACCGGAACCTCGCTGGGCGTCCAGGGATCTTTGCCAGCTGACCATCAATCTTCCTCGACCTCCTGTGGACGACTTGGAGCGCGAAGGAGCCAAGGGCAGGTCGCCGGAGCCCCACCTTCTCCGTGACCTACGGAGGAGCACAAAGGAGCAGATGCCCTACGATCATCCGGATCGGATGGCAAGATGAAGAAGCATGGCATGCCGAGCTCCATGCCTAACTTATAGGCTCGGGTCCATCGAGCCACAACCGAGCACCAGATGCGCCCACGTGTCCCGAACCACAGGCAGCTCCCGAGCCTAGGCTCCTCACATGCCCCCCTGTGAGGGCCTGGGTAAATTGTAGGATAGACCGGAAGTTTTATGAAATTGCATATTGGTCCCCAGGCACGTGCCTCACGTACGTGCCTGGGTATTTTACAGGAAGACCTTAAACATTTCAGAAACTACAAAAAGGGCCCCGCGCAAAAGGAAAAATTTCATAGGGGCCCATGCAATTTTATTTATTTACAATTAGGTCCCTCCAGGGACCTAAATGCAATATTTATCCTTTTATTTTCTTGCATTTTTATTACGATTATGCCCCTGCATTGTTTTTAGCATAACTTGAGCATCGTAGGTCCAAATTGCATGATTTTAGTGTCGTTTTGATCCTTGTTTTGTCCTCTACATCATAGCATGTTTAATTTTCTCATTTGGCACTGTTTTAAAAGGAGTAAATTTTTTGTGATAAATGTTGGTTCTATTTTCCTTGATCTTGTCGTGATTCAATAACCGCTTTTCATGTTGTGATCAAATTGACCCTGATTTCTATTTCTATTATGATGCTCATAATTGTCGGGTATTTTTGTTTAGCATACATTAATCTTGCATATTTGCTCCTTCATCACTTCAAATTGCATAAAAATCAACTAAAAAATTGCATTCATCACAACATTGCATTTTTAACTCACATAGTGCATCTCGCAGACCTGAACTTGAAATTAATTCATATTTGTGCTTCTTGAATCAAAATTTGATAAACATATTAAGTAGCCGTGTCCCTGTGTTCGACATTGGTAGACTTGCCAAGTATAAATACTCCACAGCATTCAAAAGATTGTGGTTTTGCTGGACCAAATTCGCATCCTATGCTACGACAATTCCACATTATTATAGAGGCGAATTCGACGTTCATCGACATCATCATCACCAAGGTGGCCTCTGCCGACATGTTGTTGATCCTCTTACCAAACCTCTGACACAGAAGGTTTTCGACCAACATAATGAGTATGAGTTTAAGGATTGTACCTGAATGGTTCTAAGGGCTAATGGTAGATTGTTGACATGTGAGCCCTGGGCGAACCATTCCTACAATAAATATTATTGTAATGTTTGATATATCAATAAAAGTTATTTGATTATTCACTTCCTACTGAAATTAAGTGAACGAATGCCCTATAAGGTCCCTCTGTACAAATAGGGTTATGTACCATGGCTGTCTTGACATCATAAAGCTATTGATTCAATTGTCGAATCATAGAGGCTGGTACTTGGATGAATATCTAAAGTGTTAGATTGAAGACTCATCAAGCACCGTCAAATTATTGTCAAGATGTGATCTCCAGCCTGAGTGGTAGATGGAAATCCTATCTCTAAAGGACGATATCTGACTGACCTCTGATACAGGTCCTCTACATGGAAATAGAGATTCGGAGGTGTCAGATAAGTTAAGTCAAAGAGTTGACGTAACGAGATCGAGATAACTAAAGACCTATGTCGTATGTTGTACGATGTAGACATGCATCCTCTGACCTGAGACAGATGTGTTGCTATATGTTTGAGTATGTACATTTGGCAGACAAATAGGTTGATGGCCTAATCAAGGTCTATATACCGGCGAGTTGGTGTGCATGCAAGGGCATATGAGTGATACGATCTCTCAAAGGGATCATACAGGTTCACTATCGAACCGAAAGACATGAGCTCCTTCATGAGGTATATGGGATATATTAAATTCCATGCATGGTCGTCTTACTTTGGAAGCTTGATAGAATTTATAGGTATGATATCTGCTTTTGGAAAGCATATGATCGATAGCAAGTCCCATGACTAAATGAGAATCTTAATGATAAAACCCTAAATAAGATAGTCTAAAATGATCTTAGACTTCAAGTTTATTCTAGGTCTTCCAGTATGTAGGATGTACAGGTATTGGGAATACCTGAGGGTGATGTGATCATAAACGATTGTATAACCATGACGCTTCCATTCCAAGGGAGCGATGAAACAGGTCTGGATTTTAGTGACTCCTCTCAGTGAATCTTGGTCCAAGGATTGGACATTGGTTTGAATGAGATTTAGATGCAATGAGAAGATTAGATCAACGGACTTGATTTAATCAAGAATCTATGAGAGGTCCCAAGATCTGGATTTGAGATATAATCTCAATATCCAAGTCACTATACATGGAATGAATCGCCCTGTCCTTATCTCCAAGTATCTGCGCAAAAAGCACACTATTCTTGAAGGAGTTCAAGAATAATTCCTTTGATGAATTATGTATCCAAGCAACAAGATATTGATAATTAAATGAGATATAATTATCAAGAACTATATGAATGAGATTCATATTATGAGAATGATTATCCAAGATAATTAAATAAGATTTAATTATCAAGGACATGCAGAATGTGGATAGCAATATCTATGCTATCCATAATATCAATATATATTATAAATATGATTTATAATATATTGGAGAGAGCTAAATTGTAAAAATATTTACTATTTAATGGTTTATGTGAATTGGATTCACATTGAACAATTAATTGGAAATATATTTACATTTTGTTTTGGGTTGTGAATGTGATTCATATTTTTTAATGGCATGATTGAAATATTCACTAATTAATTTGAAATTAATTTAGTGAATGATATTTGCAATAAATATTGTTGCAAATAATTAAAAGATAATAAGATTTTATCTCATAAAATAAAGAAGATAAAATCCACCTAATCTTGATGTGGCGTCACCCATGGATTATCTAAGGTGACGCCCCATCTTTTTAGGAGGAAGTTTTTTATCCTCTTTATTATCTTGATTAATTTTATTAAGTTAAATTATGTTGATACACATATATTTAATTTAATATAAATTAAATTGTTATTGCTTTATTAAACAACAATGATCACGACCATTGATTAAAAACACAAATCAATCTAACCATTAATTTTGTGTATCCCATGGATTGTGATCCATGGACTCCCAAACTACTATAAAAGAAGGGGAAATCTTAGCCCTTGAAATACACGTCTAATCTCTCTCTATCCTCATTCTCACGCCCCATCTCTCTCTCTCTCTCTCTCTCTCTCTTTTAAGTGTGGCCATCCACCTTGAGTTCTTGAGAGAATTGCAGTCGTCGCTACGCCGTCGTGTTGTCGCCTCGATTGCTCGTGGATCTCCATCTTCCTTGGTGCTTCTAGCACAAGCAGAAGACATCGAATTTCGTTGGATGAAATCAGGAGATTTCATCGCTTGGAACTTCATCTTGGATTGCGAGAAACACATGCCTCATCATCGTGCCCGCAAGTGCCTTCTTCGTAGATCGGACTTGAGTCAGGAGGATCTCTTACTTTAGAGATCAAGTGATCGCAACCACGCTCAAAGGTTATTCCTAATACTATGTTTTTAGATGAAACGATTCAAGAAATGTTCTTGGATCATGTGGTTTCGTCATATGATTTAAAATTTTAAATTCCGCTACACCGAGCAACTAGTACGACTAGTCGCTCCGATCGCATTAGATGCGATCATCACACTTCCATGATGCGCTTAAGGATTTCCCGTATCCTTCACCTCTGCTGTAGGTATCTAATCGCAACCGGAGCACCTCTGCACTGCCGCACCATCTAGAGAGGAACGAGCACCATCTCAGATCCACGGATCGAGAATAATTTGAGAACATTATGTTGAGAAGCCACCACTTCCCTGAGTAGAGCGACACCGAGTAACTAACACCTCTGTCATGTGCTAGCACCGCCCTCCGCCGCAGCTGTCGAAGAATATCCGCACCTACAGATCTGCCTCTAGTCCCGTGATCTGCCTCATTCTTAAGATTGGGGAAGAATAAGGGTGTTGCCCGGGTTATACATTTACCCATGGAGCAGAGCTAATCCAAGAGTTCAGTTTCAACCAAGTGCCAGGACCGAAGTCTCCCCACCATTTTAGTCTTCATCGGTGTGCGTGCCTAGTACGCGCACGAATGATATTTTTGGGGCATTTAACATTCATGCCCTCGAGATTTCTTCATATTTAAGTCCAGACCCGATGGCTACTACCTCATGTGGCTGACCACATGGTAATTGGAGATTTGTGCAAAACCTCTTTGATGAATCCATGATTCATCTACTTTATTCTTTTATTTAGCTTTATTTCCTTGGTCAACTACCTGTAATATCACTAAATTCATGAAATTACCATTTTGCCTGCATTTGTTAAATATGCATTTTAAACACTTTTATATTCAAAATAAAAGAATAAAGAAGAAAAGAAAAAAATTAAAGAAAAGAAAAGAAAATAAAGTATGTATTTATGAAATAAATGCAGATTGACCGATCCTGATAGAATGTCAAGATTTGACCTGATCGACCAGGAATAAAGTAGGGGGAGATAGCTTCTTTAATCCAAAAATAATTTGTAAATTTATTCTTTGTATATTTGTACAAAGTTTACACTATTTTATTTGTATATAAATTGACCTTAAATGAAATATATTTTTAAACATAAATTGTAAATAAAAATATGTTGTAAACAATAAAAATAATTGTAAAGTAAAAACCATGTATAGTGTAAAGGTATCCACACTCAGAAAAAGTCATAAAGTGACAATGAATGATCAATTCCGGCTTCTACAACTCAAATTGAATCAAACTCATTTTCATTGTACCATAAATTTAATTATCTTTAAAATGGTTGTGGTTTCATAATTTTTGGAGTTACGATTGAAAATCAGTTTTATGGGGTGTTTATGAAATATCACCATTTACTTATAATATATATTTTTATTAATCTTTATTTTTATAAATGATGTCAATAATTGTAAGTAAATATTGTTCTTCATTATAAAAATAAAAATAAATGTAAAAAAATATTTAAAAATAACTTCCTTATTTGTACATGTATATATTGTACTATATGTATATGTTACTTGTATATAACTAATTTCCTTATATAACAAAACACCAAAAATTAATATCTAACATTAATTAATTAAATTAATATAATACGAAAATTTAATTTACTTACTTATTTTATTTAATTATTTGATTAAAAAACCTACTATGTTTATAAGATTTGATTTTCTGCCCTAAATTACCACCATTTAAGGTGGCTAATTATTTTTTTATAAATAATTATTTTAATTTATTTATTTATTATGAATTTCGTTTATAATTAATTTCTTAATTTATTTTATTGATTTAATTAACCACTAAATACGTTCTTTCTTTATACTTATTTCCCGTTTTGATTTTCCTTTTTCTTTTTATTGAGCTCCTCCTCCCTCATTTGCTCTTAATCAATCTTTGGTGGAGAGGAGCCTAATCTCCAAGAGCTTCTTATCACAGAAAGGTGCCCAGCCTCTCGTCGAGGCCATCACAACGTGTCTGATCCCAAGGTGAGATACACTTTATTTTCTGTCATTCCTCTAGATACATTTTAAATTTATTCGTGCTTCGATTTCATGATTAAATTTTAGATCCTAATTTCAAAAAAACAGCCATCTTGATTTAATCAGCCCCCATATCCGATATTTCATCTCACATCGAGATCCCTATATTTCACATTTTACATCACGCAACCACACTCCTTCGGCCACACACGGTGACCGGATCTCCGAATCTATCTCTCGCTTTGCCAATCCGAACCCGCTCACATTTTTTCTTGTTCGAATTTTCTTCAATTTGAGCCGTCGTGTTGCCATCCTCATGTGTTGATATCGAATAAAAAATAATAAAAAATGTTCTTTTTCTAACATTTGTTTTGTAGGAATTTACAAAAAAAATAAAAATAATATATATAGGGTAAAATGTGTATGCCCTCTAAGGGGAGCTAACTTAGCTCCCCCCGCCCTTTTTTCACAAAATTTTTTAATTTTTTTGAAATCTAAAACCGTGTAAATTCATTATTAAATCACTATATTACATCATTCAAATTTCATGCAAACAGAGACTCGTACGACCTCCATCCAAACGGGATCGATTTAAAAAATCATGTTACCGTTAAAAAAATGATTGTCTGGATGGAGGCCGTAGGAGTCTCTGTTTCACACGAAATTTTTATGACTTAGTATAGGGATATAGTGATGAATATTCACGGAAAAAATTTTCAAAAAAATAAATTTTTTGAAGAAAATAGGCGGGGGGAGCTAAGTTAGCTCCCCTAGGGGGCAGCCCCATTTCCTACATATATATATATATATATATATATATATATATATATATATATATATATATATATATATAATAATATATACAGGGTGCACTTGAATTGAGGTGGCACCTTTCCTTGACTATGGAAAGGTGCCATCTTAAGCCGTCGGATGATGCGTGTGCAACGTTGCGAACGCAACGGTGATTTTTCTTGAATTTTTGCGAACTTTCATCAACCGATTAATCACTTATTTGCGCACCCTAAACAAATGCATGCAAAACAAGGGATTTTGTGAAATCCCCTGTTCTGCCCTCCCCCACATCTCTCTCTCTCCCTCTCTCTTCTTATTTCTCCACCTTAGTCGCGCCGCCTCCGGCCTCCTCTGCCTCGACGACTTGGTCGTGTGTCGGCCTACCTCTCGGCCGTCGCCACGCCACCTCCTTGCTTCAGTCGCGCACCACCAAGTCGCAGCCACCAGCAGCTTGGCCGCACCGACCTCCACCTCGTCTCCTTGCGGCTGCACCATAGCCTGCGCGTGGGGCTCTCGATCGTGAGCGCCACTATTTTTAGTATGGTCGTTTTAGTAATTAATTGAATACGCTATTATATAGCATGAATTCGGGATTCAAATTGAAAGAGAGAGACATGTTACTAAATTTGGCATATAGACTCCGATTAGATAAGTGGTTTTGGAGAGAATTAGTGGTTTTGATGAGGGACGTTGATCATTATCGGACGGCTAAACAGAGGTGTCGCACCATCTTTGTAAAAAGGTGCCACCTCAATTCAAGTTTTCCCTATATATATATATATATATATATATATATATATATATATATATATATATATATATATATATATATATATATATATATATATATAGGGTCATATGTGGCTGCCCCCTAGGGGCAGCCAACATGGCTGCCCCCGCCTTATTTGGGCAAAATTTTTTATTTTTTTTTTGAAAAATAACACCATGTACATTCATTCCTATATCCCTCCTATATACCATTCGAATTTCGTCAGAAACAGAGACTCCTACGGCCTCCATCCGGACAGTAATTTTTAACGGTAACATGATTTTTTTAATTGATACCATCGAGATGGAGGCCGTAGGAGTCTCTATTTCTGACGAAATTCGAATGGCATATAGGAGGGATATAGGGGCCCCATTTTTTCCATATATATAGGGTAAAATGTGTATGCCCCCTAGGGGAGCTAACTTAGCTCCCCCGCCCTTTTTTCACAAATTTTTTTTATTTTTTTTGAAATCTAAAATCGTGTAAATTCATTATTAAATCCCTATATTATGTCATTCAAATTTCATGCGAAACGAGACTCGTACGACCTCCATCCAAACGGGGTCGATTTAAAAAATCCTGTTACCGTTAAAAAATGACTTTCTGGATGGAGGCCGTAGGAGTCTCTGTTTCAAACGAAATTTTTATGACATAATATAGGGATATAGTGATGAATATTCACGGAAAAAAATTTCAAAAAAATAAAAAAATTTGAAGAAAATAGGACAGGGGAGCTAAGTTAGCTCCCCCTAAGGGGCAGCCCCATTTTTCCTCATATATATATATATATATATATATATATATATATATATATATATATATATATATATGGGTCATATGTGGCTGCCCCTAGGGGCAACCAACATGGCTGCCCCCGCCTTATTTGGGCAAATTTTTTTATTTTTTTTGAAAATAACACCATGTACATCATCCCTATATCCCTCCTGTATACCATTCGAATTTCATCAGAAATAGAGACTCCTACAGCCTCCATCCGGACAGTAATTTTTTAACGATAACAGGATTTTTTTAAATCGATACCATAGAGATGGAGGTCGTAGGAGTCTTTGTTTCTCACGAAACTCGAATGGTATATAGGAGGGATATATGGATGAATATACATGGTTTTATTTTCCAAAAAAAAATAAAAAATACGCCGAAAAATGGGACGGGGACAGCCATGTTGGCTGCCCCCAGGGGGCAGCCCCATTTTTTCTTATATATATATATATATATATATATATATATATATATATATATATGGGTAAAATGTGTATGCCCCTAGGGGGAGCTAACTTAGCTCCCCCCGCCCCTTTTTCCCAAAATTTTTTTATTTTTTTTGAAATCTAAAACCGTGTAAATTCATTATTAAATCTCTATATTATGTTATTCAAATTTCATACGAAACCGAGACTCCTACGACCTCCATCCAAACGGGGTCGATTTAAAAAATCATGTTACCGTTAAAAAAGTGATTGTCTGGATAGAGGCCGTAGGAGTCTCTGTTTCACACGAAATTTTTATGACATAATATAGGGATATAGTGATGAATATTCACGGAAAAAATTTCAAAAAAAAATAAAAAAATTGAAGAAAATGGGGCGGGGGAGCTAAGTTAGCTCCCCTAGGGGGCAGCCCCATTTTCCTCTATATATATATATATATTTATATTTATATATATATGTATATGTATATATATAGGAAATATTTCAAATGAGGTGCACCTTTCCTGGATTCATGGAAAGCCACATCAATTTAAGCATTTATTCTATTTATTTTACACATTCTAACTCCATAAATTTAATATTAAATATTAATATAATATGTATATCATGAAAAATTTATGAAAATATTACTATATTTGACATTAAAAGTTTGTTACAATATGGATGATATATTTTACATAACTGGATAATCGTCAGTATTTTACAATATATAGTTTAAATTTACAAAATTGTGACGTAATTTACAAATTTGGTAGTGGCTTTCTGAATTTCAGAAAAGACCCACCTCATTAGAAGGGCCCCCTATATATACATACATACATACATACATACATACATACATACATACATATATATATATATAACACTTATGCAGTTTTACTTAGAAACAAAAATAAAAAAGTTTCTCTTCTTTCTTCTATTTCTGTTTACAAAAGTATATATATAATTAAAAAACAAAACAATTACAGCAGGCACCACCACCCCATCCACATGCGACGCCCGTCGCCCACCACGTTACTCCGTCGATCTCTGCTGATCAAGGAGCTTCGTCCAGTGCCCACCCTCCGCTTGCGTACCCACCGCAGCCCCCTACAATTCAGCCACTGCCTCATCACCGCCTCGCACCTTCACACGCAACCACCGCGTGATACCTGCCGCCCTAGCTCCTCCGCCTTCCACCGATTCCTCCGCCGATCGCGACCGACAACAGCTCCAACGCTTCCTCAAGATCGCATGCACCGCCTGCGCGCTCCGCCATTACCGACCTCTATTGTGCTCTCCCCATCGTTAACTCATTAGCCCCATCGACGTTCCAGCAGGCGCCGCCCGCCTCCTCGCTAGCGCGGCGCCTGCAGCTCCGATTGCACCTCTGCAGACACGCACCGTCCATCCCATCTGTCGTGCGTCGACCACCATTCAACCGGGCGAACCCCTGATCTGCCTCATCGCCGCTCCAAGATCAAGCCCGCGCCACCGCCCGGATGGCTTGGGTGTGAGAGGAACATGGGGCGGTTCCCCCATTTCGAGAGAACAAACACAAGAACCCCAGGGGAGGGTAATAATTTGTTTTGGAAAATTGCATCTTTACGCCTAGAGCTTTCAAAAATTACAACCAACCCCATCCAAAGTCATATCATGTGTTGTACGTGCTCCCCACCTAGGTAAATGGCGACATCCTCCCCACTATTTAATATTGTTATATTTTCTGCAAGAACTTTTAATATTTGCAATTCAGTCCTTTATCTCCAAACATCAAAATAACAGTTTAGTTGATTGAAGTAATGGTTTCTATTGCACAATAAATTCTGAAAAAAATCATGTTATGTTCCCGTTGTGTTCCTTATCATTGTTTATTTTTTTTATTTCATTATATTGTCTTTTTATTTAAAAAATTCAAAAAAGTGTCATTTTCTCTTCTCGAAATTTGAAAAATAGTTTAAAATTAAATATTATTTGAAAAATTCCAAAAAATATATTAGGCAAATTTTATCATATTTTAATTTCTGTGTAATTTTCACGCATTAGGTATTTTTAAAAACCAAAAAATTGTAAAATATCAAAAGTCTTATAAAAATCATAAAAAATCTAGAAAAATCCAAAAATTTTGATTTCAATCCATGTTTGTAGATATTTGTTTATATTTTGCATAAAAATCATTCCCAGGAATTTTGGGTACTTAAAATATTTTTAAGATGTAAATTACTAAAGGTTGTGCATTGTGCATTGTTTACTTTTTTGCCACTGATTGATTTTTAAAAAATCACAAAAACACCAAAAAAACTCGAATAATAACCAAAAGTATTTTAAAAATTATAAAACCCAAAAATATTTTCTTTGAAATTTTCTGAGCATTTCTGACTATTTTGAAAAATACAAAAATAGTGTGGTGTGCTTATTTCTTCCTTTGTGCATATTGTTCCTTATTTGAAAATTAAAAATTTGAAAAATTAAAAAACCCACTAAAAAATTTTATCTCTGAAATTTGACTACTGAGTTCTTTAATCGTTCTCCTTGTGTTCGATTATGGTCGTTATACCAGGTAAATTAAAATAGCGAAGACCGCTTACATTACATTATCTTGATTTCATTAAGTGGTTTTATATAATTTTCTCCTTGATTACGCTTGGTGATTCGGGTCACAACGATCCTTGATTATTTGCATGCTTACCCCGAGTTGCCAGTTGTGCATCAGAATGGCCTCGTTACCGGGGAGCACGACTTAGTAGTCATTTTTTAGCTTTACTTATCTCTATATATTATAACTATTTTCTGACCTATCTTTGATTTACTTTTTATGTGAGGAATCGCTTGGAGGACGACTTGGAGCCTTTTTGAGGACCACCACAGGAGGTGGAATAAGGAAGAGCAGAAGACAATTATTTTATTTTAGAGAACATTTGGACTATATTGTAATAATTAGACTTTGGACATTTGTTGGACTCTTGAACTTCGGGGTCTGTTTTGCTAAGTGCCGATGCACTTGGGGGACCTCAATGCTATTTTCTCGTGTTTTGATTTCACCGCCTTACTTTCTATTTGATTCTCGCTAATTTGACCCCTAGACTTAGGATTTTTATTGATTTTGATGTAATCAGCTTAAATCCAACACCTAATTGCTTGCTCGTACTCTTAGGTCGTAATTGTACCTTACTAATAATTAATAAGAAAAAGGTAGTTTAATTGGATTTGAGACCACACTCCATGAGGAGTCACATACAATGCTAGTAGGATCTGTTGTGGTGGGCAT
Organism: Ottelia alismoides; assembly: GCA_037367405.1. Taxonomy (NCBI): domain Eukaryota; kingdom Viridiplantae; phylum Streptophyta; class Magnoliopsida; order Alismatales; family Hydrocharitaceae; genus Ottelia; species Ottelia alismoides. The sequence continues at coordinate 877,523 of JAZKJV010001488.1, forward strand.
CGACTGATTCCCAAGATCGGACTCCAGACTTGGTTCGATTAGCTAGCTATTGTTCTTCACCATCATTAGAAGTTGTTCTTTTATGGCTGATTTCCTCGTGCATCATATAGTTAGTTTACTTTCAGTCTTTAATTTTATATGCGGATCCTATTGCATGTAGACTGCTGGAGCAAGGTACGCCTTCTATCTCGTGCATGAATTTATAGATTTCATCATGCATCGATTTTTTCATCTTCCTCCTCCTGTTTTGTGGATATAGGAATAAAGAAAATCAGAAAACTCGTTAGATGTTTCATTGAAAATATCCAAAAAAATAAAAATTTAAAAAAATAAAAATTCAGACTGCTAATTGAACTTGACACTTAAAATCAAACGTAATTGATTCATACCCTTGTCTTGGAGAGAGCAACCCCCTCATTGAATTCGTTTTTAATTGCTCACGTAGACACTAAGGAGTAATGCCCAAATCCCACTATGCCTCCTAAGTATTTGTACAACTGTTGTCTGATCACCTACACTCTAAAAATTGACAAGATAATTGATCGAGTCTTCACGATCTTCACATTCCGTTGAGTAGGTGAATTGAGGGTTTGCATTGTGTTTGTATGTGATTGGTGTGAGTTGGTTACGATCATCTTCTCTAGAGCATTAGTAGTCACCTTCTATCTCCTTTCTCCTTCACTCTATTTCTCTTACCCCTCCCTCCTTCCCTTCATTATCCTTCTTTCCTCTCATCATGATGAGTCATACTCCATTTCAGCCAGATCTTGTGGCCTCTTCTCTTCATTCCCATCATCTTCGATCACCTTCTAGGGAGGTCAGGACCCCGATCGGCCTCTTGTCTCCTTCTCTTTCTGCCCCTCCCCATTCCCTCTTTCTACTAGGCATGTTGTGCTTGACGCCCGTAGAGATCAGACTTACTAGATACGAGACCCAGGTAATTTCTTTGCTAGGACGAGAGTGCATTTCATAGGAGATAACATTGAGCAGCTGTGAGTTTTAGACGACTTCTATTCTGGGATGATGGGTGAGCAGCCAAATTAGGAAGTGCATTCAGCTTCCATATTGAGTCCTTTCATTCTAGACTTAGAGTTCATTTGGCTACTACCAAAATTTTCAAGGGAAGTGCACGAGGAGCCATACATTCATATATCTGAGTTTGAGGATTTTTGTATGAACCGAGCATACTAGATATCACTTATGATGAGATGATGGTAATGACCTTCCCATTTACACTTCAGAGTAGAGCCATGAGTTGACACCGACGGTTGGAAAGGAAGTTTGCTACGTGGGGATATTTACGTTCATAGTTTCTATAAAGATTTTATCCCCAAGTAGAACAGATTTGATGTGGTCTTGCATTCGAGATTTTTCAGTAGACCCATAGGAGCCATTAAGAGATTCATGGCTTAGGTTTGTTAACCTATTGAGGAGATTTCTAGATCATAAAATCTCAATGACTGACCTTGTACAGATTGCCATGAGAGGGATGACCGTAGAGTAGATAGGACTGGTACTGACCTCATGTGGTAGTTCGCACCACAGTCCCAACATGGATTTATTTGAGACCATCTTGGGAGCACTTTCAGACATTCCCATATTCATCAGATGTTCTAGTCAAGACAACACATGAGGGAGATATGACACCAGTTGTGATACTTCATGCCAATTTAGACATGACATACAAGCTAGAGGATGTGAATTCTACTACATTTCAAATGACAGACGTGTTGAGTACCATTGTGAGTTCCCTGAGCTGGACATTGGTCGAGTTCCCATTGGTTTTACGACTAGATTTTGAGCCAGTCCCGCACTTTCACATCAAAGATTCTTGGTTTCTAGATCGTCCAATATCCCAAGAAATGGAGAAAGAGCCCACATCTCAGCCATCCTTTCAGTCATATCAGTGTCCATGTCCAGCTGATTCAGTATCTATTCTTCAGAAGATCCTCATAGATTCAGATACACATTTGGATCCATCTCAACATAGAGAGCTTGATGAGGACACCATTTTGATTTGACAGATCCAGATAGTCCCATCTTTAAGCGATGTGTCCTGCCATTTTATGATGCCGATACATTTTTGGAGGACCTGATATTTGGCAGCATAGATCCCTAGTTCGATTCTGATTCCTATGTCCTAACTGATGATTTTGTATTACTCCCCGAGGGTTATCTTCAGGAGGATGCCACGTACCTTGCTTAATCAGTTTCATTTTATGGGAGTGTATACGACCTGTCGGATCACGAGACCGAATCTTCTGATGTTTCTAATCACGAGTCTAAGTTTTCTCACCTCAACGACCCTCGTGAGGATGAGCCGATCTTTGAGGTATTCGATGATTTTACTAATTTATCAACATTACATTCATCGGATATCAACCTTTCTAGTGAGTCTCCTGATCATAACTTTCCATACCTTCTTGAGACGATGATTAATGTGGAGGATTCCATGACTGATCCTTCCTTCATTACGTTTGATTTCTTCAGCTCCATCCAATCACTCCATTCAAATCTTGAGCGTGTTTTCTTTTGTTCTACCAGAGTATGATCATGCATTGTCTTTTCTTTTCTTGGTAGCCGACACCCACTTGGGTGTATATTCGGGTGTCTCTTTTGACCATCCTGAGTCTGTTGTTGTTCTCCCGCCGAGGTGACAACAACGGTACGACATACACATTATAGATGCCTTCCAGAACCTTGACGCAATGTTATCCTAGCCTTTGCACCTATCTAGGGGCATAAACTCTAGCGCTTGTTGAGAGGCACCTCAACATTGTCTTACTTGTATATATCCATTCTGCCATATCATTCATTTTTTTGCCTAAATACCCCATCTTCATCTCATGATTATGATATACTTAGGGTGTACTTTCCCTAAGTATAGGGGGCATCGAAGTTGTGATTATCTATTTTATTCTACTGCCTCTGTTTTGTTGCCTATACTTATGGATAGTTTACGTAAGTATAGGGGAGGTAGTATCTGTACATCCTACTCCTCAGTTTTTCCCTTGTGTACAATCTTCTATACTTAGGATTACTTGATCCTAAGTATAGGGCTATCACCGACTTCTATTGATTATATTCTTTTATTCGTCGTTGTAGTATAGCCCTTCTTTTCACTTCCTACTATTAAGCACGAGTTATGTCTTCCTTTACATCTCTTTGATCAATATGAGGACATAGTTCGAGCTAAGTATATGGGTGCCATATAAATTGTATATATACTTTATCCATGACTTGTACTTTCATATTTTTAATATTGCTAAAAATACTGTACAAATGATTGTAAAATTTAGTAAATCAACTAATAAAAAGATGCAGATATTTGCTCAAAATTCTTTTTGTATATATTGATTAATAAGTCGGGTTAAAATATTTTGAAAAAATTTTGGAAAATAGTTTGAAAATCTATTTGAAAAATCTGTTGAAAACTATTTGAAAACTATTTTGAAAAATATTTTCAACCTTTGTAAAAATTATTTTGGCTTGTAAATTTTCTCTTTGTGTGAGATAAAATTAGTTTTTGTAAAACTATTTGCAAATGTTTTAAAAATGGTTGAAAAATTATTTTGAAAAAAAATCTATATATACTGTTTGAAAATGTGGGCAAAGTAGTTTTCAAATGTTTGTAAAATTGTTTGAAAAAATATTTTGGACTATAGTTTTCAAAATTATTTGTAAAATTATTTTCAAATAAGTTTTAGGAACATATGCATTACACAAAAATTTAAAAAAACTTATTCCAACTGTATATATATACATGTATAAATTACTTATATACCTAATTTTTGTAAATAAGTGACTCACTTCCGTGTAAATAATGTGTATTGTATCAACTAACCCTAGCCCTTATTAAAAAACAAAAAATATTGTATATACTAGTATATATTACTAACCCTTTTTCGTAAAAAACCCTAACCACTACAAAAGCCAAAAGTCTATAAAAATTTGCGTAATTAAAATTCCAAAAAAATCTATTTCTTTTCACATGTGCATCATTTTTTGGCTTTCTTTCCAAACAAATTCCATAAAAAAGTTCAAAATTAGAAAGTTTTTTAAAAATACTTTCTTTTTGCATTGTACATATTTTTTGCATTTGCATGTGCATTTTTCAGGATAATATTGACATTTAAAATAAGTCTGGAATAAAATTGAAGGATGGAGCTTAGTTGGACCTTAATCAACTTAATTTCCGAGGAACCTTATAAGAACTAGAGTTAAGACTTTTCATGTCCTGATGACTTAATTCTTTGAGTCCATAAGACTATGTTGACATGTCATCTTCATTAGTCTAAGTAGAATATTTAACAACATACACATGATTCTTTCAGACCGTGGCTTATCTTGGACAAGCACTCTACACGTAATTCTTTACGGAGGACGTAGTGAGGGGCATAATCTTTTGGCTTGGAGTATCATATGAGGTTACATCTAGGAGGAACCTCTCATCCTCCTCTAGAGAGGGAAGTGCATCTCAACCTGGTCTGGCGATGTTGAGGTCGATGTTGTGCGGTTGTAATAATGCTTCAAAAGATGGATAGTCTATTGGCTCAAGAAGAAAAACTCCTTGTGTACATGATGCACCTTGTATATATTTTCAAAAAATAAAAAATAAAAATTGTAGAATCTCCAAAAGTGGATAAGCCTGATTGAAAAGTAAAATGCCTCTCGGAGTGTATATACAAGTGAAAAAAAGGAATAAGAGCTTCAAAGTCAAATTTTTGTAAGCTTGCAGTGGAACTTGGCTACACTGGTCATGCATCTAAGGATAGGTAGCTACAGTAGTTACCATCCATTCTCTTCTCCATCCCCTTATTTTGAGCTAGTTGTACTTGAACTTAGAAAGGAATATCCCCGCTCCTCGAGGAAAGAGTTGCTAGACCGGAGAACTAGAGTTACCTTGTTGAGAGAGGCCGTTTCTTTGCTACTTTTGAGACGAGGAGCTATATATTTCACTTACACCATACAAGTAATGATTCATAGTCATAATAATTTCTGTATGTAGACTTGTTCAGACCTGACTGTTGAAGAGACTTGAATAGGAGTCTTGTGGAACTTAGAGGTTGTTAGGTTTAAGTCTATTTTCCATAAAGGTTCCGCCACACTAATAATCCAAAGGTCTGACCGAGCTCTATACTTCGATTCTATGAAGATAATTTTAACAATCAACATTGTTCTATTTTCTTTCCCTTTTTCTTTTCTTTATTTTTGTTTTCACTTATTTCCACATAAGTGTTTGTTAACGGACTAGCAAAGGTAAAGTATATTCGAATGATGAATCCACGATTCATCAAGCTTTATTTCTTTAGTCAAATACCTGTAAATACCCACTAATTTCATGAAATTATCATTTTGCATGCATTTGTTAAATATGCATTTCTAACACTTTTTTATATTCAAAATAAAAGAATAAAGAAGAAAAGAAAAAAAGGAAACAAAATAAATAATATTTTTATGAAATAAATGCAGATTGACCCAAACCCCAAGAGAAGGTCAAGACTTAACCTGATCAATCAAAAATAAAGTGGGGGGGGGAGATAGGGTCTTTAATCCAAAAATAATTTGTAAATTTGTTCTTTGTATATTTGTACAAAACTTACACTATTTTATTTGTATATAAATTGACCTCAAATTAGATATTTTTTTAAACATAGATTGTAAATAAAAGTATTATTGTAAATAATAAAAATAATTGCAAAGTAAAACCATGTATAGTGTAAAGGTATCCACACTCAGAAAAGACCGTAAAGTGACAATTGAAGGCTAAATTATGGATCCATATGAACTCCAATTGGATCAAACTCACTTCTATTGTATTCTAAATTTAATCATCTTTAAGGTAACTGTCGTTTCATAATTCTTGGAGTTAAATTTGAAAAGTCGATTTTCTAGGGTGGTTATTGGAATTTCGCCATTTACTTATTGTATATATTTATTCATATCTAATTTTATAGATAATGTAAATAATTGTAAATAATTTTCTTTATTATTAAAATAAAAAAATAAAATTTAAAAAAATTATTTAAAAATAATTTCCTTATTTGTACATGTGTATATTGTACTATATATATTACTTGTATATAATTAATTTCCTTATATAAAAAATCACAAAAAAATTAATATATAACATTAATCCCATAATATAATATAATTAGAAAAATATAATTAAATAAATTAATTTATTTAATTATTTGATTTAAAAAACCTACCATGTATATATGATTTAATTTTCTACCTTAAATAACAACCATTACGGTGGCTAATTAATTTTAGTAAATTAATTATTAATTATTTTATTTAATTACAGATTTCATTTTAAATTTATTTATTTATTTATTTATTTAATTAACCACCAAATACCTTCATTCTTTGTACTTATTTTCCTTTTTGATGCTTCTTCTTCTTTTTATTGAGCTCATCCTCCCTGTTTTCTTATTGATCAATCTTTGGTGGAGAGGGGCCCGATCTCCAAGAGTTTCTTATCGCAGAAGGGTGCCCAGCCTCCGAGCCATCCAGTGACAACGAGTCAGACCTCGTCGAGGCTATCGCGACTTGTCCGATACCAAGGTGAGATCCACTTTATTTTATGTCATTCATCTAGATAAATTTTAAATTTATTTCGTGCTTCGATTTCATTATTAAATTTTAGAACCTAATTCCAACAAAAATCTGTCCCGATTGTATCATCCCCCAAATCTGATTTTTTATCTCACATCGAGATCCCTACATTTCACATTCTACCTCACGCAACCACACACCTCTTGTCATGCACAGTGATCGGATCTCAGGTCTATCCTCCACTTCGCCAGATCCGCACCCACTCACATTTTTCCGTGTTCAAATTTTCTTAGATCGAATTTTCGTGCTCATATCCTCATGTGTTAATACCAAATAAAAATAATAATGAAAAATGTTCTTTTTCTAACATTTGTTTTGCAAGAATTTACAAAAAAATAAAATGTAATAAATAAATAAATATAAAGGTTATGTAGTTTCTATCTAAAAATAAAAAAAGTTTTTTCTTTCTTCTATTTCTATTTATAGTATATATAATTAAAAAAATACATCAGGTGCCGGCATCCCCATCTGCAAGTGGTGCCCGCTGCCCACTGTGCTACTCCGCCAATCTCTGCCGACCGAGGAGCTTCGTCCAGCGCCCACCCTCCACGTGCGTACTCTCCCCATCTACCTGCGACTCAGCCTCTTCCTTGCCGCTGCCTCATACCTTCATACGCAACCACCACAGGCGACCTGCCGCCCTAGCTCCTCCTCCTTCCACTGATTCCTCGGCCGACTGCGACCGACCACAACTCCAGCGCTTCCTCGAGATCGCACGCACCGCCTGCACGCTCCGCCATCACCGACCTCCACTACTGATGCAAATTGAATTTTGCACAGCGATAAAATAAATTTTTAGACGGTGGAAATATTGGTGTAAGAAGAAAGGGAAGGGTTGGGAAGAGAATGGAGGGGTTGAGAGAAGAAGCTCGTCGGGAACACGAAGGGTTTGGAGAAGAGAATCATGGAGATCACGTAGGGGAGGAGAGAGACGAGAGAGGAATAAATTGGAGGGGTTGAGAGGAGAAGCTCGTCAGGAACACGAGGGGATGGAGAAAAGAAACGTGAAGACCACGTGAGGGGAGAGAGAGGGGGGGAGAGATAGAGAATAAAATCTCAATTTTTCATATCACTGAACTTATTATAACAATAGCCCATCATCCCTTTATATAGGAGGGATGAGATTACAAAAATAGAAATCAAATTAAAATTCAAAATAATTATCCTAATTTGACTCTAACCGACTAACCGACTAATTTGAAATTCAAATCTCTAACTAATTGAGATCACTAGCGATCTCTTTTATTTAATTAAAAATACGACGACTCAAAATAAACGTAAATAAAATCAACGGATAAAAATTAAATAAATGCAGCCCTATATTTCCCATTTCACGCTGCATCAACTCTCCTCCGCTTGAAAAAATTCATCTCCCGACGAATTGTTGGATCTGCAGGCTTGAAGGTGGATAAATCCGAATCAGCGTTCCCAATCATCCCATGGAAGAACTGGGGTCGGCGCGAATGTCTGGACGGATCGTCAGATCGTGAGGACGATCTATAGGACATGCTCTGATACCAAATGATGCAAATTGAAGTTTGCACAGCGATAAAATAAATTTTTAGACGGTGGAAATATTGGTGTAAGAAGAAAGGGAAGGGTTGGGAAGAGAATGGAGGGGTTGAGAGAAGAAGCTCGTCGGGAACACGAGGGGTTTGGAGAAGAGAATAGCGGAGATCGCGTAGGGGAGGAGAGAGACGAGAGAGGAATAAATTGGAGGGGTTGAGAGGAGAAGCTCGTCAGGAACACGAGGGGATGGAGAAAAGAAATGTGAAGACCATGTGAGGGGGGAGAGAGAGAGGGGGGAGAGAGAGATAGAGAATAAAATCTCAATTTTTCATATCACTGAACTTATTATAACAATAGCCCATCATCCCTTTATATAGGAGGGATTTACAAAAATAGAAATCAAATTCAAATTCAAACTAATTATCCTGATTTGACTCTAACCGACTAACCGACTAATTTGAAATTCAAATCTCTAACTAATTGAGATCACTAGCGATCTCTTTTATTTAATTAAAAATACGGCGACTCAAAATAAACGTAAATAAAATCAACGGATAAAAATTAAATAAATACAACCCTATATTTCCATTTCACGCTGCATCAACTACGCACTCCCCACCGTTGACTCATCAGCCCCATCAACGTTCCAGCAGGCATCGCCCGCCTCCCCGCTAGTGCGGTCGCCTGCAACTTCGACCGCGCCTCCGCAGATCCGTGTTGTCCATCCCGTCTGCCATGCTTCGACCACTATTCAATCGGGCGTAACCCTGATCTATCTCACCGTCGCTCCAAGATCAAGCCCACGCTGCCTCCTGGGTGGCTTGGGTGAGAGAGGAACATGGGGTGGCGCCCCCCTTTTGAGAGAACGAACAGAAGAACCCTAGGGGAGGGTAATAAAAAATAAAAAAATTTGGGCAAATTATATATATACCCATGGAACTTTTTTAAAAATTACAATCAGCCCCATCTAGAGCTCTATTACGTGTTGTGCATGCTCTCCACCAGGGTAAATTATGACATCCTCCCTGCTGTTTATTATTGTCATATTTTATGCAAAAACTTTTAATATTTGAAATTCAGTCCGTCATCTCCAAACATTAAAATTGCAGTTTATTTGATTGAAATATATCCTTTTATTGATCAATAATTTTTGGAAAAATCATGTTATGTTCCTGTTGTGTTCGTGATCATTGTATAATTTTTCCATTGCATTATACTGTCATTTTATATTTTAAAAATTAAAAAATAGTGTCATTTCTTTTCCTAAAATTTGAAAAATCATTGAAAATCATATATTGTAAGAAAAATTCTAAAATATATATTTCCTGTATTTTATCAATTTTTAATTTATGTGCAATTTTCAGGTGTTAATTTTTTTAAAAACCCTAAAAAATAAAATATTAAAAATCTTAGAAAAAAAATCTAGAAAAATCCAAAAATTTTGGTCTTATTCTCTATTTGTAGATATTTGTCTATATTTTGGCAAAAAATCATTATCAGGTTCTAGGCATCAAAATATTTTTAAGTTGCAAATTACTCCAGGTTGTGCACTGTTTACTTTTTTTGCTACTGTTTGAATTTTATAAAATCACAAAAATAATAAAAAAAATTGGAAAAATTACCAAAATTATTTTAAAAATTATAAAACTCAAAAATATTTTTTTTACAATTTTCTGAGAATTTCTAACTATTTTGAAAAAAATAAAAAAGAGTGTGGTGTGTGTATTTCATCCCTTGTGCATTTTGTTCCATATTTGGAAATGAAAATTTTGAAAAATTAAAAAAACATTAAAAAATTTTATCTCCAAAATTTGACTATTGAGTTCTTTAATCGTGCTCCTTGTGTTCGACCCTGTTCGCTATACCAATTAAATTAAAATAGCGAAGACTGCTTACATTACATTTTCTTGATTCCATTGAGTGGTTTTATATATTTTTCTCGTTGATTATGCTTGACGATTTGGGTTGCAATAAGCATTGATTATTTGCATGCTTAACCCGAGTTGCAAGTTGTGTCATCACCCTTCCACTTTCTGCTATTTCACATGCAACCCCCAAAGTTCCTGCGAATTGCATCTATATCCCTAACTGTATATGAATAGTATATAACACTATAATACATAATAAAATCAAATAAAAATAGAAATACATAAAAATTTCCAATACTATACTAAATACAATATTAAATAGTATTTTGCAAAATAAAATTATTTTTTTTGTAAATTATTTAAAACACTAAAAAATTAAAAAAAACTTCAAACATCATAAAAATTATAAAAACACTCTTAAAAGTCTAACAAATATTGTCTATAGTATATTTTACTGCATTTTACATAACAAATAAAAAATATCAAATATTAAAACCAATAAAAATACAAAAATTCATAAAAACTTTGAAAAATCATAACTAATTCAAGAAAAATCATAAAACATATCATTTTAAAGATAATTTCACCTATTTTCTAAAAAATAAAATAAAAATATTTTATTACGTTTTACCATCTTAAAAATCGAAAATAGTCCACATTTGTGAAAACAATCAAGTTTTTACCTTAAAAATCAACCAAAATCCACGAAAAATCTAAAACCCCATTAAAATTCGTAAAAACAGAAAAAAATAAAAACAAAAAAATGATAAAATGAAAATCTAATAAAAATTACAGAATATTTTCTAAAATAATAAAAAATTATAAAATACTTAAAAATCATATAAAACTCATAAAAAATAAAAAAATCCATAAAATTGATTTAAAAATAAATAAATAATAGAAAAATCCTTAAAATCATAATTTTCTACCATTTTCCCGTTGTTTCCATCTGTTGACTCCCTGAGTTCGACACTCCTGTACTTTATCGTTATACATCAAAGTTTAGCAGTATAAATAATAAAAAAAATAAATTTTCTGCTAAAATCTACCTGGTCGATACCACGACCTCTTTTTATCTCTCAGGTCATGTGTGGTTTTTCATGCAGCTGAGCAGTAGCTTGAGACCCATGAGCCGAGTACATATCAGATGAGAGATTCGTGTCCATGAGTTGATGAGACAAGAGTCCGGATTGAGCAACTTGTGTCTTATTTGGGAGTTGAATCGTGTTCGATATTGAGGTTATGGAATGCATCATAAGTCTCTTTACCAAATTCCCAGAGATCCATTAACTCATATATTAGAGGTCTTAGATAAACATCCAAAATTCTACTAGGATGGGTCAGATAAGGATCTAGAAGAGAAAGAAACATGTATGGTTGTTTGTTACACAACCAAGATAGCATATTATACAACATTGTAATGACGAGCTAGCATGAGTAATCCTTACTTTGCCCATATGGGTTAATGCGAGACCCCTCGTAGTGAGACCCACAATTGTTTGTAAAAAACTACTCTTATCCAATATCCAAAAAATGAAAGAGCACTCCATCACCTTGTTCTCGCTGAGACCTTTCTAACGAGTCGAAACAACACAAAAATCCGAGTTTGGGAGCTCGAGCTGTGATCGTTTTAGAGAGTCAAGATCTGGATCAAATTCGGATCCGAACCATGATTCGGATCCGAAATTGATTCACATACCCCTCAAAGCTACCCTTCTCTTCCAAAATGCCCAACTCAAAGAGCAACCCCTTCCTCTTCCCTCCCCCTCGCCGGACCACCGCCGGATCGAGTCTAGTCGACAATCCGAACCTACCACTGCATAGAGGAGATCGAAGGCCATCCTCGTGACTCGGTTCTCATCATCAACGGAGCGCTGAGCATGCCATTCTCTACAGGTGGAAATTCCGAGGAGACGGATTTTTTAGGTACGATGTCCCCTTCTCTCTTGTTGCGAATTCCATACATTTTTATCGAACTTGTATGCTTGAAACTATTCGAGCCGTAGGAATTTTCATCACATGTTTGATGTAGTTGTGCATTGTGATGCATACACTGCTATCTTAAAATTAGGTCAAGTTTATTTCATAAAAGTAATGTTGTCTATTTTCACTTGTTTCAATGCTATGATTTTACTTATTTCTAGAGGCCTTAATCAAGCTTTCTCTTTCATATATTGCATAAAGCATCAGATGTTTCGGATTGTAGACAGGCTTCTAACTTGTCGAAGTTGACTTAAAGAGTAGAATAAACCTGGGACTTTGGGAGTAGGAAGTCTTTTATTTAAAGTTCAGAGTTCTATGGTCTGAGCAACAAGAATATATTGACATCAAACAAGTCAGTGTTCTTCAATGGATGATGCACCCTGATTAAGGAGGAATTTGGGGTGAGGGAAGAAATTGGAGTTTGGAGGAGAAGAAATTTGAAGGGGCTGTTCGTATGGCTGAGGGGAGATAGCAACACAACTTCTCTAGCGCATGAGTTGATTATATTAAATAGGTTAAGTGAGCATTTAATTGGACAACATGACACAAATCTAAAATCTGAGAACCGTCTATGGTAGGAGACTACAACAGGCAGTTGCGCTGACATGGACATAATAATGTCCATATGATATACATGAGGCAAAAACAAATATCTTGAGGTTAGATGCAAATAACTTAAGAAAGAAGCATCAAAATAAATGCACTTTGATGGTTTTCATAGATCAAATCCAGGCATTGCAAACTGGGAAGCAAAATTTCCGACATGATTTCTCTGATGGATGACGTCCATATGGTTTTGTAGACCCTTGAGGAAATCCTTCTGAAGGTTGCAATGCTCACTCTTTGCACAATGCGCGCGAGAAACTCCGCAATAGTCTTAAAGTCCCCCTCCAAGCAACCTCTGGTTGTCATTGCAGGCGTACCTGAAGATGCATGAGAACAACCATGCGTACTTTGTCATTTTGTTTTAAACCGAATTAAAGGTCAGGGAATCCTAACCATTTCTTACACCAGTTTGTGAAATAGAGCCACTATCACCAAAAACAGTAGTTTTGTTCACAGTTATGTGACGCATTTCACAGATCTTTTCAAAGTTCTTGCATGGGAAATAAGGATAGAAAAAAATAAAAAAGTTAATGCAATCCATTGTTGCAGGAAATAGATTCAGTAAGTCTAACGAAAGAATTTAACTATTGAGACAAATCTAAAACCAGTGCAACTTAAAGGGCCCATATACACAAGGGACCACATAACACACAATAGTAGAAAAAATGAGGCGAGTACAGTGGGACATGCCAATGTTTCCAGTTTCATCGCATAGGTCAAACAATAGAATTGATTCAAGACTATCACATAGTTCAAAAATAAATGTGGGTAGTGCATCATATGACCCAGTGGGTAGAATAGGATGAACATGATAGATTCCAGACATGCATAGTACATCTATGATTAGCGAATGCTTTTTTCATTGGGTTCTTGTCCATGTTGCAGTGATTGATCTTAAGTGGCTAGATGGAGTTGGTTGCTGTTAAGGGAGGGGCATGAGACCTTGGGGATTCGAGTAGAAGCCTAGATGGTCGTAATCCCAACCACGACTATGTAGCAACGACTGTTGGAGAACATGTCGCTTGGCACATCGAGGTGCAAATCTGATGGTGTTTGGCCTCAGTACTTGTATACCTTTAGCCCAGTGCTTCGAGTGCATGTAAAGTAGTCATGGTTGGCGATGTATCACTTCACTTTCTCACTTAGAGTTAACACTCGCGTACTAGCTAGTGTAGGCCACATTGGTTAGTATTCCAAGTGGGAGTGCTAAGAGGGGAGTTCCAGGAATGTGTTGAGTGAAGTTGGGAATGAAATATGAATCTGGATGAGATTAGTTATCTTTTATATTTTTTATGTATTTTCTATTTTCTTTGCCTACTTCTTGTAATTTTTCCAACAGGTTTCTCTCTTATATAAGAGTATCCTAGGGCCTCTAATTAATGCATCTCATTCTTTTTATTCTACATGGTATCAGAGTGGCAGTCCTAGATCGGAGCCCTGACCTAATTCCCATCCCCCACCACCAACCCTCTTGCCGCATGTCGCCCTTGCACCGTAAGCCATACGATACTACTACCTAGAGTTGTGGAGCACCGCCACATCCACCACTCGGGCCCATCGCCACCGCTCACCACTTCTAGGGCTCCTCAATAGGGTTGTCTAGAGTCGTACGAGGCCCCCAACGCTACCGCTCGGCCTGCCTAGCACAATTGAGGGATGCTTGCCGCCGTAAGGCCCATAGCGTTGCTGCTAAGGGGTTTTCAACATCATGCGAGGCCCATAAAAACTCTGTGAGGCCCCTCGAACCTCCTCCTCACCTCCCAAAGGTCTCTACAGGCCTCCCGAACTGCCTGCATGCCGATCAGACCCTTGATTTGATCTGAAATGGTTTGATCTTGATTGCAAATATGATTTTAATCATATAAATAGGGTTTTCTGGCCTTAGTGTGGACCAAGGAATATCAGGGATGGTTGTGTGAGTCTACACATACAACCAATCCTCAATATGTTTGTCTAGAGCATTTTTATTGGTCTACAGACCCAAGTTTTTCCCCAGTCCGACAAGATGTCAGAAAACATGGTTGATGTTCCCACTGCAGGCACTTTCAGAGGTCAAGTGCCAAGTCAAGATGGACAGGGCAAACTACAAGGCCCCCAACACTAGCGCCCGGCCTTCCTATCGCCATTGAGGGATGCTTGTCGCCGTAAGGCCCCTAGCGTTGCTGCTAAGGGGTTTTCAACAACGCTCGAGGCCCACAAAAACTCCGTGAGGCCCCTCGACCCTCCTCCTCGCCTCCCAAGGTCTCAACAGGCATCCCGAACTGCCTGCATGCCAATCAGACATCATCTTTATTCTATCATTTTGGTCTTAAAAACACTAGTAAATGCATGTAAATAACGTTAATTTAGGCATTTTATTATCCATGCGTCATTGTGTAAATAGTGTATAAAATACGATTTTTAAAATCAAAATTATAGAATAAAGAAAAGAAAAGAAAAGAAAAGAAAAAGAATAAAATATTACAAATATTTTATGACCCGAAACCCTGAGACCTAGGCATCTTCATGACTAGGTCGACAAGGAATAAAGTAGGGGGAGATAAGGGCCAATATACAAAAAAATACCTTTTATTTAATTCATTCTTTATTCATTTTTAGGATCTATTTTTAGTTCTACTTTTTATACTTTGAATAAAAACTTTGTACATGAAAGTTGGATATAATTACATATAGAAAAATACAAAATTTATTTCACACACAAATAATGTACAGATAAAAAGTTATGATCTGAATAAATTTCCAGAATCCCAACTTCCCAGACCTATATCTCTCAAATAAAAACTTGAAACATATCAAAATCACCTTTAATTGCATATAACTTTTAGTAATATATTTAATAAAGATGGTTTCATATTTTTCAGAATTACGGTTTGAAAGTTGTGTTTTGGACCCTTATTGTATACTTGTACCGATTAAAATATTCATTTTATTTATTATTCATTATTTTTGTAATTTATACTTTTATAATTTTTTAAATATTATTTATCATATATGTGTATATTAAAACTATAATAAAAACACAAAGAAAACAAAAAATAAATACTTGTGTACAATACATTGATGAATTACCTATATCTAGACCTATACAAATAATAGTTCTAATCATTTAATTTTACATAATAAATCAAAATAAAATAAAAATATATTTAAGTTTATAAAATTAAGTTATAAATATATAAAATAATAAATAAAAATTATAAAATTAAATATATAATGTAAAAATAAAATATTAAAATATAGATGAATATACCTCTATATTGCCTTAAAAGGTAGCTTGTAATTTTATACCCGTAAAAATAAATAAAAATCATAAAAAAATAATTTATAAAATAATAAATACTTTTTATTTAGTAAGAAAAAAATTAATAAATTAATTTTCTAATTTTAAATGATTTTACAAAGCAATTTTCCAGGTTATTTCCTAGTTGGTCCACGTGGACCAACCAGGAGGGCTGGAGAGTTGACCTGCGGTCAACAATCTGACCCACACCAGCCCTTTGTGTGCCCTTTGTCAGAAACCTCATTTTTCAGCCATATTCTTGATTTTTTAGAGGTAATATTTTTCACTATCTCGTGTCAATTTCTTCTTGACTTTTGTTCTTCGTAGATCGAGGATACACGCCCATGGAGTGCTTCGATCTTTGGATCACTGCATTGTCTGATACACCTCGATCTTGGTGCCACGTTAATGATTACAGTATCTACGGTTATAACATGCTTAAATTATGCGAAGAACACCATAATGATTAAATCATATACTCCAAAACTGCATAATTTACATTCTATTTATTATATACAACTAGCAGAGAAAATCACCTAAATTACACAGAAATCAATGAATTCACTCCATAAATCAACAAGTTCAAAGTGATATGATCGGATAAAGTATGTTCGAAATCTCTATTTGCATATATGGCAGACTATATTTAAATACTAAATTTCCATAGCTACAGTAAAAGAGAAAATGAAAAGTGCAATGGATTTAATATTATGGCATCCAACTTGGCTCTACAATATATTTCTTACATTTTGTTGGAAAGAAAAGGGGAGGGGTTAGTGTAAAAGTCTAATTCTTTATTCTCATAAATAGAGCCACCAACATATATCACCTTTCCCATGCACATATGGAGCCCCACGTACTCCTTCCCTGTGCAGGCCTTCCCCATACATTAATTTTTTGTCTTTATTCTCTTTTCATTTGTAGGAAGAGGAGCCGCACAACTCGTCTATAAAAGGGAAGCGTTCCATGCAAGAGGCAGTCTCTCTCTCTTGCCTGGACCCCAGCGTATACCCGCACCTACATCCTCTCTCTCCCCGTACGTTCCAGCCCGCACACCCCAACCTGTACGCGTCATTCTCCTCCTCCTCGCAGTGCTCCTCCAGCCCGCCGCAGCCCGTGCATCTGCACGCACAACCATTCTCCTCCTCCTCGTGGTGCTCCTCCAGTTCATGGCAGCCCGTGTGTTCGCATGCACAAACATCTCCTCCAGTCCGTAGCGGCCTGCACAACTACCTCCTCCTTCTCGCCGCACACCAGTCACTGTCCGCACGCTCTCCTCTTTGTGTGCGTGAGGGCGTCTTCCAGCTCGCAGCTACTGTGCACCAAGCCTTCTCCTTCGCGTTCAGCACCTGCCCCATGCGCGGTTGTGCGCACCACTTCTTGTGCGCCCTCTTCTTCGCGCGGGTGCATCAACTACCAACCTTCCCGTGCACCCCCTGCCATACGCCACTTCCCTCATGCGGTGTCCTCCAGTGCAGCATCGCATCTAGCAGCCATCATCCTTGTCGCGGGCAACATCAAAGTGCAACGTCTCCATGCGTGCATGAGAAACTCTATTCCTCTCTCTTGTTTATTTATTTGTCATTTGCATCTAAACCATTGAACTTGCTTTTATTCCAAGTTTTTCGAGCATTCCAAGTATTTTCATCATTTTAAACCATGGAAAATCGTGTCAACATTTTGCAGTTGTTGCCAGGGACTAGGCAACATTTGCAATTTTTCTTCTTCATTTTAACTTAGTTTCAAGTATCTAATCCGTGCATCTTTTCGTTTTGCAGGTACTTAGTCTTCAAAAAGAAAAAAATCATTTGTCTTTTCATGCATTTTTCGCAAACTTGTAATTTGTAATATTTTCTCCCCCCTCCTTCTCGGAAAAGCTCGCCATCAGCAGGACAAAATATTACGGATTAGCGCCAGAAGTGCAGGCACTGTGAGCCCCTCTTTCTCTTAGGCATCTTAGGCTTTTAAAAAATTCTGCATTTGTTAGTGCTCCGAAATTAAACCGAAAAAAATTAAAAAATACTTCTTCTTCGTATCATCTATGTGGTCTTGTCCCTCTTCTCACCTAAAAAGATCACCAAAACGTGCTTTATCATGCTAAAAAGATAAGCTTGGAAGGCCACCGCAGTGGCCCGAGCAGAAAGTGGGAAAATTTTCTGAATGCTTGTTTTGATGCACGTGTATGACACAAAAATCACGAGCACATAGAACCCTTGGATAGAGACAAAAATCCATGGTGCAACGTGGGATTGCTGAGAGAAATCGTAACTCCTCGACACATTGGGCACATGTTCTTGCAGGAAGAGCAGATCTTCGATCTGAGTACTGCACCTTGGATCCCCCAACCTGATTAGGACATCGATTTCTCACAATCTTCCACATCCACCTCATCTTTAAGGACTCTAATTTCTTTGAAAACTTTTGTTGAATCACTAAACTAAAATAAAAAAGATAACCGCTTCCGCGACAATTTTCGTGTGAGTTGGTTAATCAACAATTTGTATGGTGTTTTGTGCTGTGTAGGCTAGGTCGTAGGTCTCTGAAAGAACCATTGCAACAACCATTAAAGTACAAAACGATCTATAAAAGACAATGATCAGCGAAAAACCGAGCAACTAAGGTAAAGGTACAAAAATGGTCGTTGCGACCTCGGTCGCTCAGATGCGCTAAATCAAGAAAAATGAACCACTCGATATAAATAAAATCAATCAAAGCGAAGAAGCGGTCCTGCTACGTGATTAACCTGGTATAGCACCTAGGGTCGAACTCAAGGAGCACGGGTTGGCCGAGAGGCCTACGAAGTAGTCAAAATAAAAAGAAGAAAATCTTTTTATTTGGTTTTTAATTTGTTTTATATATTTTTTTGGATTTTTAATGTGTAAAGAAAATGAGAAAAGTGAAGAAATACACACTTCAACAATTTATTTAAAGCACTAAAAATCAACCAAAAATTCAAACAAAAATATTTTTATGTGTTTTATATTTTTGTAGTGTTTTTGGTGAATTTTGAGAATTTTCTGATGTTTATTTTATTTTCTAAAAATCAAAAAGTGAAGCAAATAGTGGGTACTGTCCAGCCGAGCCAAAAAGCCCTAGATAAAATATCTAAGGGCCTTAAAATGGCCTGGAGGTAATTTTCCTGTAAAGACGATAAACCAAGGAAAATTTAGGTACCAATTTTATTATTTTTGGATTTTTAATTTATTTACTAGAATTTTTATGGGGTTTTAAGTGTTTTTAAGTTTTTAGTGGTTTTCAATAATGAAAATAGCCAAAATTGGCTAGAAAATCAAGCTAAGCAAGACAAATAGTAGACAATTTTTTGTAATTTTTGGACACTATTTAATATTTTTTGTGATTTTTAAAGATAGACAATGACAAAAATAAAGGTTTTTGAATTTTTAAAAATATCAAACAAAATCAAAAATGTCCTAAAAAATCCACAAAAATCCTACACCATGGCAGGAGCCTTGTGTCAAATTTTCGTTGGATTTGGAGGTGATTTGATAATTTATTCAAAAATAAAGATAGGGCACTGTGCATAGGGACCAAAGTGCGAATACCCAAAGTTCTGGGGGTCCTGGTGCAAAATACCCAGCAAAACACGCGCCACGCGCGTTCCTGGGGCACTCAGGGACCTAAATGTAAGAAAAATAAGTCCCGAGGACTTATTGGTAACAGGTACCAAAAGTCCAGGGGGCTTATATGCAAATAACCCAAAAAAATATCGCACATGCGGAAATAAATCATTCACAGGGGTATAAATGCAAATAAAAGAAACTTTTCATTCAATTTATAACATCCAGAACTACAGGGGGTCTACTGCAAATAACCCAAACACATCATGTGTCGATGCACGTGTCCACAACAGGCAGGGGTCTAAATGCAAATAACTAAAGCTAAGGGTCCAATATGCAAATTACCCTAAAACTAAACAACTTACTTAAATATTTACAGGACTAGAACAAAATGCATAAAAGAAAGGGGGCCTAAGAGCAAATTACCCCTTTTATTAACGTCGACGGCCGGATGCGTGACACGTGGCAAATCTGACGACTGAGGACGACGACGCCTTTGACCTGGCGAACGTTGGCCTGATCGACGTCTGAGGGCGCTCCACGTGGCGATCGGACGGCTCTGGTTCTCTGGAGTCGAAACCCTCGTGTATCAGACGGAGGGGAGGAGGGCACGTGGCGAATCTGACGGATGAGGCTAGCTGGTGCCTCTCTCTCCGCGCGGATGGTCAAGATCGACCCTCGGGACGATCGGACGGTGACACCTCGCCTAGGATGGATGGCTCAGATGATAACTGGGGCGATGAGGACGATCTGACGGTCGGCGAGGATCCTGGAAGAACTGGTCGCCCGCGTCTTTCGCCGGCCCTCTGTGCGCGCGGTGGTCCTCGTCTGATGCTCCTGAGGTGCGGGAAGGCTTCGCCGTGAAGCCCCGCACCCGGTGCTCTGCTCCGATGGAGGTGAGGAGCTCCAGAGAGCTCCGGCGACGTGAAAGAACTGGAGCTGCTGTGCCCAGAAGTTCCGACCTCCAGATGAGGTCGATAGGCATGGATACCTGCACAGGAAAGAAGCTGGGTCGAGGGCAAACTGCCTCGACCCGTCAGAGCGGGCGGAAGGTGGAAGGTGAGGCGCTATGGAGGCTCTCCGGCGAGCGGCGGAAGGGGGAGAGCCGATACCCTGCTCCGTGGCGAGCCAGGGGGAGTGAAGGGTTGGAGAAGGTGGAGAGGGGTCTGGCGGAGGTGATAGCAGTGTCGGATGGTCTAGTGGGTGGACAGAGACGGCTGGCGGAGGCGGCGGAGCTACGCTACTGAAAATCGAAAAATCGAAAACTAAGCTAATCTACTGGCTAAAGAAGCTACCTGATGGGCGCATTCGACTGGGCTGGAGCTGATGAAGCTCCCGGTCATTGCCTGCAAGGGGCCGTCGACTCCCCGAGGCTGAGCGCGCTTCGCGGCGGCGCACGGCGGAGTCAACCATCGGATCAGTGACTCCCGGCTTCCCGGGCCTCGCTGCTACTCCAAGGGCCACGGCTGTCACTCAGGGACGCTGGAGGAGGTCACAGGCACCCAGGGGAAGATCAAAGATGGAAGAATTAGGTCACCGGAGACGACTTTATATATGGTGCTGGGTCCGAGAAGATGGCGATCGGGCGAGTCAGGCGGAGTTCGGATCCAGCAAACCCACCCGGGCGAGGGTTCTGGATGATCGGGGATGAAACGGAGCCCGGGGTTTGGGTTAATGGAGGTCGGGTCTGATGGGTAGAATTTGGAGAAGACGGGTTGGGCAGGACAGACCCGGCTCTGGTGGTCCTGGGGGGCCAGTTGACCGGGCGGTCAACATCCCCATGACCCAATGAGGATGGGCCACGTGGCAAGGTTTTGAAGCTCAAAATTAAGGTAGCTAGGGCCCGATTTTGCAAAAACTCAAAACACAAACTATTTTTATTTTATTTTTTTTCTATTTTTTGGTGATTTTTAATTAATTTTTGGAAATAAAAAAAAGTATTTACATTATATAGCTATATATAGGTATATATATACAATATGTAGGCTTTTGATTTTTAATTTTTAATTATTATTTTCGTACAATTTTATTCCTATTTTATATTTTATTTATTTATAGTATAAAACAAGGAATAAAAAGGTATTTTATTTTATTTTTATTATTTATATACAGAGGTAAAATAAATAGATATGTACATCTATATCCATAGTATATGTATAATGTATTTTTGTATTTTTGATTTTGCTATTTTTATTTTGTTTTGATTTTGATTCTTTTTATTTTATTTACAATATATAGCATAGAATATTTACAAAAAGTTTGGAAAATGACTTTATTTATTTACAAGGTTAAATAAATATAGGAACATGGTTTATGTACATGATGAAAGGGTATTTTTGATCTTTTTGATTTTTAATTTTTCTTTTGTTTTTGTTTTTTTTATATTTATATAAATATATACAAGTATTTACAAGCATATTTTTGGGTGAGGAAAATATAGTTTTATTTATTTACATAAATATTTACATATGAGCCCCTATCTCCCTCTACTTTGTCTTTTATGCGGTCAGGCCCATGTTGAGCCCTCCCTTGGGTTAGGTTGCTCAATATTTATTCTAAATATTTCCCTCTTTTTCTTTTTAATCTTTATTCTTTTATTTTTGCACAAAAACATGCTAATTATATATTTTTACACAATGCATGTTTTTGTTAATTTTTCCTATTTACACATATCTACATGCATTTGCATAGGTTTTTGTAGCTAAAATATAAGAATAAAGAGTGATGAATGGGTATTCATCACCCCCTATACTTAACTTTGCTAGTCCCTTAGCAAACACTTATTTGAAAAAGAAGTGAAAAAGAAAGAAAGAAAAAGAAAAAGAGGATGTACATGGATCAAGGTTAATTATTAAACTTGCCTTCATTAAATTGGGGTATGGAGCTCGATCAGATCTTTGGATTATTAATGTGTCGGAACCTTATTTAGACTTAGGCTTGAAACTCAACAGCCTCTAAGTTCCACCAATCTATGGGCAAGACTCCTCAATAACCCAGATCAGAACAAGTCTACATACACAAACTCTAATGACCATGAATCCTTCCATGCAGTGTAAGTGATATGTGGCTCCCCACCTCAGAAGTAACAAAGAAACAACCTCCCTCAACCTGGTAACTCTAATGCCTCGGTCTAGCAACTCTTTCCTCGAGAAGAGGGGTATTCCCTTCTAAGTTCAAGTGCAACCGGCTCAAGAAGAGGGGGAAGAAGTATAGACTTTTGGAAGCTCAGCCAGTGTATCCAAGTCTCCCGCTGCAAGCTTCATGAGATGTAACATGGATACCATAAGCTTTTGCTTTATTTGACTATATACACTCCGGTGGGGTTATTAAATTTTCAATCCGATCCACCACTTTTTTGGAGTTCTTTTTGTATTTTGCTTTTTTTTTTCAGAACTTCTATACAACATATCTACATGGTGCAGCATATATACAAGAAATTTTCCTCTTGAGCCAGTAGACTATCCCTCTTTTGAAGCTTTATTGCAACCCACAGCTTCTGTCTTTAGCCTTCATCACCACTAGACCAAGTTGAGACGCACTTCCTTCACTAGAAGAAGAAGAGAGGTTCAGCCTAGAAGTACTACCCTCATATGCTACCCCAAGCCAAAGGAAACTGCCTCCTCACCACCTCATCCGTGGAGAGCCATGTGTAAAGTGCTGGTGCAAGTCAAGCCATTGTCTCTAAGAGTCATGCGTGTGTTGTTAAGTGCTCTACTTAGGCTCATCAAGATGACATATGCTCATAGCCTAGTGGACTCAAAGAATTAAGTCCTTATGAACCTGAAAAGCCTTAACCCTAAGTCCTATAAGGTTCCTCTTAAAGTTAAGTGGATTAAGATCTTATTCAAGCTCCATTTCTTTATTTGATTCCAGGCTTAGTTTAAATATCAACTCTCATCCAGAAAAACTATATACATATATGCACACAAGATGCTTATTTACACAAATTTACAATCGTGCAAAATTTTTGAAAAATGCTTTGAAATCATGGATGAATGATGCATGAGGTGCAAGTTTTGCAAGAAGATATTTACACATATTTACACAAGATTTTTGCAAACTTTTGATTTTCAAAACATTTTAGAAAAATTTTGTACTATATACATAATTTTGATACAAAAATATTTACACAAGCTTTACACAACAGATTTTTGAAATCATTTTTACAAAAATACTTTGTACACTAGCTATGTATGTGCAAATAAAAGAAGTTTATGTACATGAAAAAATTTTAATTTTTGTGATTTTTAGCCATTTTATTTATTAACAAACTCACACAAAGTACGAGTTATGGCTAAAGTATATATGAAATATATACACACCCCCTATACTTAGCTCGAACGATGTCCTCAGAGTGATCAAGAGCGATGAAGAAGACATAACTCGTGCTTAGTAAAAGGGGAGTGAAAAGGAATGGCTAAGTACAGAAACGAATAAATGAATAGAATGAGAGGGACTCGGTGGTTTCCCCCTATACTTAGGATTAACTAATCCTAAGTATAGCAAGCTGTACATGAAGGGAAATCCGAGTGAAGAAGATACAGAGTCTGTCCCCCCTATACTTAGGGTAAAATATCCCTAAGTATAGGCAGCAAAACAGGGGTAGAAAGACACGAAGAAAATCACGAATATGTACAAGAAGGAGGACATCACTCCCCCTATACTTAAGGTGGAGAACCTTAAGTATAGGCAATAAAACAGAAGTGATGAAACAGAACGAATGAACAACCCAGTGTTTCCACCCCCTATACTTAGGATGAGCAATATCCTAAGTATAGCAAAGATAATCCTAAGCGAGACCTGGGGTGAAAACAAGAACGGAAGAAGGAAATATCAAAATAAGATGAAACACGTATATACAAACGAATACAGTGTTGAGGTGCCTCTCAACAAGCGCTAGATTTTACGCCCCTAGCTGGGCGCAAAGGCTAGAACAACGCAGTATCAAGGTTCAGGATGGCATCGGTAAGTCGAATGCCGTACTGTCGTCGCAGTCTCGGTGTGAGAACAACGACGAACTCAACAGTGTAAAGTAAGACACCCATGTATACCATCAGGCGGGTGTCTGCTACCGGCCAAAGATATGGGAAGAAATGATCGGGATCCGGTAGCACAAAAGAAATCATCAGCTCAGGGTCGGACTGGAGTGAGATTATGGAGCCGACGAAGTCAAACGTGGAGAAGGAAGGATCAGTAATAGAATCCTCCACGTCAATCAGTGTCTCAAACAGGTGTGGACAATCAAGATCAGGAGACTCTCTAAGCCGAATGATATCCGATGCATGTAATAGAATCAGATCAGGCAAATCATCGAATATCTCCAGAATGGGCTCATCCTCGCGAGGGTCGTCGAGGTGAGAAGACTCAGAATCAGAATGATCTAAAGACTTGATTCCTTGTTCCGCCAGATCGGAAACACTCTCAGCAGGTGAAACCAAGTACTCATCGAGTGCGGCATCCTCCCACAGATAACCCTCATGGAGGAATGCAAGATCATCAGTCAGGAGGGGATCAGGATCTAGATCGGCATCTGCACTGCTATCAAGTATCCACTCCGTGCACCATGCTGCATCATCATCAAAAGTGTAGGTCTCGGCAATCTGGAAGCAGGAGAAGGTACTAGTCAACATTGCGGAGGCCGACAAAGTGTCTGTGGTCGATCCTCGCTCTGCGGCTATGCTGGTTGTCCGATGGTCCTCAGAAAGTGTATCTGTCTCAATAAAGTGGAGGACAAAAGGCTCGAAGACGGGACTCTTTGTGTCTTTACTCTCAAAGTGGTGTCCCTCCTCAAGCTGTGGCTACTGAGCTGAGTCCTGGTGACTGTCTGCATCCAAGAAGTGTCTCTGCAGGAAGGAAACTGACTCCTCCGGGACTGGAATATGAAGTGTCTGAATCAATGTCTGCAACAGCCAGGGCTCCTCCGGCTCCTGGAATATCAGAAGATCTGATATCCAAGACTCGTCAACTGGAAACTCTGGGGCTGCCTCGAACTCCAACTGGAAGTGCAACGGGAACTCAAGCAGACTCTGGGTCCGAACCTCGGCTATGGCAGTCATCTCCTCTGTCAGTGGTGCTGTCTGGTCCAAGTCCTCGGGCTGGTGTGTAAAAGCTGAATCCTCATGTAAAGTGACACACCGCACTGGTACTGCATCATCCGCATGTGTTGTCCCGACCGAGGCATCTCGTGAAGAAGAACTCTGTGAAAGTAGCCTCGAGATGGTGTCCAGGAAGTGAATGTCGGAACTGCGATGTGAACCGCCACATGTGGTAATCACCAGTGCAAGCTGCTCTGCGGTCATCCCCCGCATGGAGATCTCAATCAAATCTGTTAGTGGAAGTCCATGGTCTGGAAATCTCCTCAAGAGGTCAAGAAACCTCGGCCATGCCTCGTGCAATGGCTCCTGGGGGTCAACTGAGAAGTCCATGATCAAAGACCGCATGAAATCTGCTCTACGTGGGGGAAAGTATTTCTGTAGAAACTCTCGGCGTAGCTCGCCCCACGTCTCGAATGTCCTTCCCAAACGTCGGTGCCATCTCATGGCCCTATCGTGAAGCGTGAATGGGAAGGTCCTATTCATCAGCTCCTCTGTAGTGACGTCTGAATATCTCTGTGCTCTACAAAACTCCTCGAAAGCGGACAGGTGAAGATAAGGCTCCTCGTGCGCCTCTCCTGAAAATGTCGGCAGTCGCTGAATGTAATCCAACTCCAAAACGAATGGACCTAGTGTAGAAGCTGACTGAGCTCCATGTGCTATCTGCTCCTCCATCCTTCTGGAATAGGATATGTCTGCTGGTCTCCACTGCTCGCTCTGGTCACCAACGGAGTGCACTCTCTCCTCAGCAACAACATCGTCCGGGTCTCGCATCTGCTCTATTGGGTATCCTCGGACGTCTCGTACAGCATGCCCAGAGTAGTGAGATGAAAGGGAGGGAGGGAGCGGGAGGTTGGTCGGAGATCCGACCTCCCTAGGAGGTGGACTGGAGTGATGGTCAGAAAGCGAAGAAAAAGCCGCAAGCGTCGGCTCACAGTGAAGGGGATCCATCATCCAGGGGAAAAAGAGAAGAGAAGAGGAAGACTGAAGGAAGGTGAGGGTGGGAAAGCAGATAGATAGAGAAGAAGATGGGGAAGATCGAAGGGGTCTGGCAATCACACAAGATGCACAAGCAAACCCCCAATTCACCTACACACACAAAGCGGAAGACCGAAGGGATCGGTCAATTATCTTGTCGATTTTATTTTAGGTGATCATCCAGTCTATCAGAGCGATTACGTGAGGTAAATAGGTATCCAAATCTTTCTCAACCGATTGTCCCGTACTGAAAGCCGGTAATCCATCAAGAATAGATTGGAGGCTCTATCCTAATGTGCGGATCACTCTCTCGCTCATCCAAACCAGACAAGGAGGGGGTTACTCTCCCAAAGACAGATTTTTAGTGAAGTGTCTTTTAGGTCAAGTGTGATTAGCAGTCCCGATTTTATGGTTTTTCTTTTTAATATTTTTCAAATATCAAACAAACGCCTAACGAATTTTTCGGTTCTCCTGATTATTAAGTCCGAAAACAGGGGGAGAAGTCGAAAAAGCCGATGCACGATAAAATCAATGATGCATGCAAAGTAAGGAAGGCGTACCTGACTCCAGCACTCTACATGCAATATGATCCGCGCATAAATGTAAAGACAGAAAGGAAACTACCTATATGATGCAACGGGAAAGCCGAGTCCTAAACGAGCAATTTCTAGCGAAGAACCGTCTAACTTAGTCACTCGCCCTCGATCCAAAGAGTCCGGTCTAGACCCACCCCTCCTCTTCTCGACAAGTCGAGTTCAGGAGTAGCACTTGACGGGGCAGGCTCGCGGCGCGTAGGCTCTCAGGAAAGCGACTAAGCTATTTTTATTATTGATTTATTAGTAGGTCAAATTTACGTTCTATGGGAACAGATAATCAGTTAGGTGTGTGGATCTTACTAACTACGGCACAATCACCAGAAATTCCTAAGTCTAGGGGCTCGAGCAAAAACCGCGTAAACACCGGAAAAGGCAGAAAGAAAATAAAATAAAACCGTGAAAAACCGCGAAAAACCGCGCAAGTCCTAAGGGTCCCCCGAGCACACCGGTGCTCGGTGAAACAGACCCGCTACGGCAAGTCCACAAAGGTCCAAGTCCAGTCTGAGTCCCTGTATTATTACAACAATAATCAAATATTCCTAATCTAACCTCACCCACTCAACTCTCTCTCTCGCTCTCTCCTGCGGCTCCGTGCAGAAGGGAGCCGCCTCCGAGTCTCGCGGTTGCGTCGGCTTCTCGAAATCGGCTGCCTCGATCCTCGGGCCCTCGCAAGAAAAAGAGACAAGTGGTCAGTCCAAATTATTATCAGAAACTATCAGAAAATATATCTACAAGAAATCTATACAAAAAGCCGCGAAAATTAAAAAGCCGCGGAAAAGCTAAAAAAATGACTATTAAGCCGTGCTCCCCGGCAACGGCGCCATTCTAATCAGCGAAAAACCGAGAAACTAAGGTAAAGGTACAAAAATGGTCGTTGCGACCTCGGTCGCTCAGATGCGCTAAATCAAGAAAAATGAACCACTCGATATAAATAAAATCAATCAAAGCGAAGAAGCGGTCCTGCTATGTGATTAACCTGGTATAGCACCCAGGGTTGAACTCAAGGAGCACGGGTTGGCCGAGAGGCCTACGAAGTAGTCAAAATAAAAAGAAGAAAATCTTTTTATTTGGTTTTTAATTTGTTTTATATTTTTTTTTTGGATTTTTAATGTGTAAAGAAAATGAGAAAAGTGAAGAAATACACACTTCAACAATTTATTTAAAGCACTAAAAATCAACCAAAAATTCAAACAAAAATATTTTTATATGTTTTATATTTTGTAGTGTTTTTGGTGAATTTTTGAGAATTTTCTGATGTTTATTTTATTTTCTAAAAATCAAAACGTGAAGCAAATAGTGGGTACTGTCCAGCCGAGCCAAAAAACCCTAGATAAAATATCTAAGGACCTTAAAATGGCCTGGAGGTAATTTTCCTGTAAAGACGATAAACCAAGGAAAATTTAGGTACCAATTTTATTATTTTTGGATTTTTAATTTATTTACTAGACTTTTTATGGGTTTTTAAGTGTTTTTAAGTTTTTAGTGGTTTTCAATAATGAAAAGAGCCAAAATTGGCTAGAAAATCAAGCTAAGCAAGATAAATAGTAGACAATTTTTTTGTAATTTTTGGACACTATTTAATATTTTTTTGTGATTTTTAAAGATAGACAGTGACAAAAATAAAGGTTTTTGAATTTTTAAAAATATCAAACAAAATCAAAAATGTCCTCAAAAATCCACAAAAATCCTACACCATGGCAGGAGCCATGTGTCAAATTTTCGTTGGAGTTGGAGGTGATTTGATATTTTTTCAAAAATAAAGATAGGGCACTGTGCACAGGGACCAAAGTGCGAATACCCAAAGTTCTGGGGGTCATGGTGCAAAATACCCAGCAAAACACGCGCCACGCGCGTTCCTGGGGCACTCAGGGACCTAAATGTAAGAAAAATAAGTCCCGAGGACTTATTGGTAACAGGTACCAAAAGTCCAGGGGGCTTATATGCAAATAACCCAAAAAAATATCGCACATGCGGAAATAAATCATTCACAGGGGTATAAATGCAAATAAAAGAAACTTTTCATTCAATTTATAACATCCAGAACTACAGGGGGTCTACTGCAAATAACCCAAACACATCACGTGTCGATGCACGTGTCCACAACAGGCAGGGGTCTAAATGCAAATAACTAAAGCTAAGGGTCCAATATGCAAATTACCCTAAAACTAAACAACTTACTTAAATATTTACAGGACTAGAACAAAATGCATAAAAGAAAGGGGGCCAAAGAGCAAATTACCCCTTTTATTAACGTCGACGGCTGGATGCGTGACGCGTGGCAAATCTGACGTCTGAGGACGACGACGCCTTTGACCTGGCGAACGTTGGCCTGATCGACGTCTGAGGGCGCTCCACGTGGCGATCGGACGGCTCTGGTTCTCTGGAGTCGAAACCCTCGTGTATCAGACGGAGGGCAGGAGGGCACGTGGCGAATCTGACGGATGAGGCTAGCTGGTGCCTCTCTCTCCGTGCGGATGGTCAAGATCAACCCTCGGGACGATCGGACGGTGACACCTCGCCTAGGATGGATGGCTCAGATGATAACTGGGGCGATGAGGATGATCTGACGATCGGCGAGGATCCTGGAAGAACTGGTCGCCGGCGACTTTCGCCGGCCCTCTGTGCGCGCGGTGGTCCTCGTCTGATGCTCCTGAGGTGCGGGAAGGCTTCGCCGTGAAGCCCCGCACCCGGTGCTCTGCTCCGATGGAGGTGAGGAGCTCCAGAGAGCTCCGGCGACGTGAAAGAACTGGAGCTGCTGTGCCCAGAAGTTCCGACCTCCAGATGAGGTCGATAGGCTTGGATACCTGCACAGGAAAGAAGCTGGGTCGAGGGCAAACTGCCTCGACCCGTCAGAGCGGGCGGAAGGTGGAAGGTGAGGCGCTATGGAAGCTCTCCGGCGAGCGGTGGAAGGGGGAGAGCCGATACCCTGCTCCGTGGCGAGCCAGGGGGAGTGAAGGGTTGGAGAAGGTGGAGAGGGGTCTGGCGGAGGTGATAGCAGTGTCGGATGGTCTAGTGGGTGGACAGAGACGGCTGGCGGAGGCGGCGGAGCTACGCTACTGAAAATCGAAAAATCGAAACCTAAGCTAATCTACTGTCTAAAGAAGCTACCTGATGGGCGCATTCGACTGGGCTGGAGCTGATGAAGCTCCCGGTCATTGCCTGCAAGGGGCCGTCGACTCCCCGAGGCTGAGCGCGCTTCGCGGCGGCGCACGGCGGAGTCAACCACCGGATCAGTGACTCCCGGCTTCCCGGGCCTCGCTGCTACTCCAAGGGCCACGGCTGTCACTCAGGGACGCTGGAGGAGGTCACAGGCACCGAGGGGAAGATCAAAGATGGAAGAATTAGGTCACCGGAGACGACTTTATATATGGTGCTGGGTCCGAGAAGATGGCGATCGGGCGAGTCAGGCGGAGCTCGGATCCAGCAAACCCACCCCGGGCGAGGGTTCTGGATGATCGGGGATGAAACGGAGCCCGGGGTTAGGTTAATGGAGGTCGGGTCTGACGGGTAGAATTTGGAGAAGACGGGTCGGGCAGGACAGACCTGGCTCTGGTGGTCCTGGGGGGGCCAGTTGACCGGGCGGTCAACATCCCCAGGACCCAATGAGGATGGGCCACGTGGCAAGGTTTTGAAGCTCAAAATTAAGGTAGCTAGGGCCCGATTTTGCAAAAACTCAAAACACAAACTATTTTTATTTATTTTTTTTCTATTTTTTGGTGATTTTTAATTAATTTTTGGAAATAAAAATAAGGTATTTACATTATATAGCTATATATAGGTATATATATACAATATGTAGGCTTTTGATTTTTAATTTTTAATTATTATTTTCGTACAATTTTATTCCTATTTTATATTTTATTTATTTATAGTATAAAACAAGGAATAAAAAGGTATTTTTATTTTATTTTTATTATTTATATACAGAGATAAAAAAAATAGATATGTACATCTATATCCATAGTATATGTACAATGTATTTTTGTATTTTTGATTTTGCTATTTTTATTTTGTTTTGATTTTGATTCTTTTTATTTTATTTACAATATATAGCATAGAATATTTACAAAAAGTTTGGAAAATGACTTTATTTATTTACAAGGTTAAATAAATATAGGAACATGGTTTATGTACATGATGAAAGGGTATTTTTGATCTTTTTGATTTTTAATTTTTCTTTTGTTTTTGTTTTTTTATATTTTTATAAATATATACAAGTATTTACAAGCATATTTTTGGGTGAGGAAAATATAGTTTTATTTATTTACATAAATATTTACATATGAGCCCCTATCTCCCTCTACTTTGTCTTTTATGCGGTCAGGCCCATGTTGAGCCCTCCCTTGGGTTAGGTTGCTCAATATTTATTCTAAATATTTCCCTCTTTTTCTGTTTAATCTTTATTCTTTTATTTTTGCACAAAAACATGCTAATTATAGATTTTTACACAATGCATGTTTTTGCTAATTTTTCCTATTTACACATATCTACATGCATTTGCATAGGTTTTTGTAGCTAAAATATAAGAATAAAGAGTGATGAATGGGTATTCATCAGACAACCCAGCCCATCTCCTTCAACTGAGAAACTTGAGAATTCACCTGACCTAGGAGAGAATGGGAGAAGAAAACAGACCAAATCCTATGAATCTCATCCTACATCAACTGCAATTGTTTAGGGATGAAAATGTGACGATCTGCCATACCATAGCACCTCTCATCCGACCACCGCCCATAAGCATGCATTACAACCCGGCTGCAAAAGACTTAGTTCATTGGGTCCAAATCCCGCCTGAAGTAGGAGACTTCAAAATAAAGCCCGCATCCCTCTCCTTAATCCCAAAGTACTATGGAAATGACTCAGAAGATCCCTTCATCCACATCTAAGATTTCCGATCTGCTTGTGACACAATGAGTACCCCTGGGGTAGAAAAAGAATACATCTACATAAAAGCCTTCACCTACTCACTCAAAGACAAAGCACTCCAATGGCTTCGGAATTACGAAACTCCTCTCACTTCATGGGATGTCCTAAGGGAAGCCTTCATCAAGAAATATTTCCCCATAGGAGAAACCAACGCCCTGAGACAAGCCATTTTATGTTTCACTCAGAAAAATAGAGAGCCCATTCATGAAGCTTGGGAACGATTTAAGGAACTTCAAAGGAAATGCCCTCATCATGCCATCCCCAAATGGAAATTAGTTCAGATATTTTATGACGGCATAGATACATCATTTAAGAGAGTGATTGATGGCTCTTGCGATGGAAATTACATCAACCGTGATGTGCATTTTATTTGGACTTTATTTGAAAATATGGATGATAGTTCCGTGATTAGTTCCTCAATTGAACAATACAGTGGAAACACGAGGTCAATCAATATCATTAACCATGAGAGATCTAGCAAAGAGAATCTTGACAAATGGGAAACCCTCTCAAAACAAATGAACCTCATGACTCAAGCCATAGAAAAATTGGCCATGAATAATCCCACCGTCCATGAAGTTGACCACACCACATTCACCCATAATCAAGACATGACTCCTGAGACTGCGAATTGGGTGCAGAGAAATCAAGGAGGAGCATATTCAAACAATCACAATACAGGATGGAGAGAACAATCAAATTCTAGGTGGAATGAACAGAACAACTATCATTTCCAAAATCACACCCAACCCAGACAACCGATAGCACCACCCGTAACTCAACCCTCCACCATTGCGGTAAACTTCGATGACTTGGCTCAAGCAGTACAACAACTGGCAATAGCACAACAACATGCCACTGAAGCTCAACAAAAAGCCAACTCTGAGAATGCCTGACAATTCGCCGAGATCAGGTCATACATCCCAGCCTTGTCACCTCAACTGTTGCCCAACCCCAATACCAACAAGGCCAGCTCATCTAAAGTACTTCAAACTCCACCACCTACCAGATCTTTCACCTCACCACCTAGTTTTCAAAACCAAAATAAGTATTCTTCACATCCCCTAGTCAAGGGAACACACAATATCACCTAGGAATCAAGTGAATTTCAAAACTCCTTCTCGACCAAACCAATCTGCTAATTCGGTCACTCTGAGAAATGGGAAAAACACTTCTGCCTTCACCAGACCACTAGCTACAGAGGATCAAACTAAAATTGAGGAAGAGCTTGATGATGAAGAGAAGCTAACTGAGACAACCATGCTTCCTCCTTCCTCCCAAACCATAACCATCCCCTTTCCCGGAGCTCTTCACCGAAGAAAACCTCGATCATCCACCATCGATCCAGAGTTAGAAAAACTATTCTCGAACATTATCATTGAAATCCCGCTCCTAAAATCCCTCGAACAAGTCCCAGCCTTCTCCCGCTTCTTAATGGAAAAATGCACACCAAAAAGGAAATCAAGAGAAAAGAAAAAGGAAAACCAAGAAGAAAAGTGTGTGCTTCCCCTAGCCACATCAAATTCCATTTCCCAATTCCTGCCCACCTAGAAAAAAGATCCAGAGACACCCTTGGTTAAATGCACGATTGTTGAAGTAACCTTTGAGCGCACACTATTAGATAATGGTACCCAATCAATCTTCTCCCTACCACCATCCTAGAGCACTTCGACTTAGGAAAACTGAAACCTGTTTCAATTATTTTACAAATGGTTGATCGAACGGTGAAGAGACCAATAGGACTTCTTGAAGATGTTATAGTCACAGTACAAGGACATAAATTTCCTGTATACTTTGTTGTTATGGATATGGATTCCCCTAACACACTGAGTGAAACACCCATCATTTTGGGACGACCCTTCCTAGCTACTGCTAAGGCACATTTTGACTATGAGGGGGGCAAAGTCAAATTCTCAATCAATGGCAAAACCGTTCCTATTGAGCTGATCATACCCAATTCTGTTGACTCTGAGACTGAAGATTGTGGTTGGGTAGAAAAATGTGTTGTTCTCAACATACAAAATGACTTTTCTCCCATCCATCTCGCCAAAGATCCTTTAGAGGTTAGTCTTCACACCTCTAGATCCACTTACAAAAACACTTCTCATGAAATTGCCACATACAATCTAAATCTCGCACTGGAAACTCCACCATGCCCTCTCACCGAACAATAAATTGATGAGCTTGATAATGTCTGGGACACATTAGACTCTGAACTCACATTGACCTCAACCATGATCATTCCCATGATGGAACCACCATTTAAGACCATTTCTGTAATAGATTCAGGAAACATTACAACTCTGACTCCACCGACAACCATTGTTGAATTGAAACCACTACCCAAAAATCTGAAGTATGCTTTCCTGGATGATGTGCACACTGCCAGTCATTATCAATGCTAACCTAAATCATATGTAAGAGAGCCAACTCATGGAAGTTTTGAAAAAGAATTCCCAGGACATTGGATGGAAGATAACAGTCTAAAAGGAATAAGCTCAAGATTCTGTACTCACCACATATATCTGGAAAACAATAGTAAACCCTCTCGAGAAATGCAAAGATGGTTGAATCCCAATCTACGAGAGGTTGTGAAGAATGAGATCTATAAATGGGCAAGTGCAGGTATCATTTATCCTATTGCCGATAGCCCTTGGGTCAGTCCTCTCCAAGTTCTCCCCAAGAAAGTTGGACTAACAATTGTCAAGAATGAACAAGGGAGGACATACCCACCAAAGTAGCCACATCTTGGAGAGTCTATGTAGATTATAGGAAACTCAATAAGGCTACCTGAAAAGATAATTTCCCATTTCCATTCATTGACCAAATCATTGAGAAGCTAGCCGGAAAAGAATTTTTCTGCTTTTTGGATGGATACTTTGGTTATAACCAAGTGACCATAGCACCTGAAGATCAAGATAAAACCACTTTCACTTGTCATTTGGAACATATGACTTCCGCGCATGCCTTTCGGACTATGTAATGCCCCAGAACATTTCAAAGATGCAGATGGGAATTTTCACCGATATGATCGGCGATTTTATGGAAGTATTTATGGATGATTTCTCTATTTTTGGAGACTCTTTTGAGGAAACACTTGGATTTTTGGATCGAGTCCTCCAGAAATGCATTGAAGTGAACCTGGTATTATCTTGGGAGAAATCACATCTTATAGTGAAACATGGAATTGTGTTAGGACATGTTGTGTCAAAGAAAGGGATGCAAGTAGACCCATCAAAAATTGAGACAATCACCCATTTAAGTCCACCGGTGAACATAAAAGGTGTTTGGTCCTTACTAGGTCATGTCAGCTTTTACCGCCGCTTCATCAAGGACTTTTCGAAAATTTCCCGCCCTCTCACAAAATTACTAGAAAAAGAGCAAGACTTCACTTTTACTGAGGAAGCATTTGAAACCTTCAAAACCCTTAAGAAAATCATCACTGAAGCACCCATACTACAACCCCCTGATTGAAACTGTGAATTTGAGATCATGTGTGATGCGTCTGATTATATTGTGGGGGCAGTATTGGGTCAAAGGAAAGATGGAAAATCCTATACCATTCACTATGCCAGCAAGACTCTGGATGATGCTCAAAAGAATTATACTGTGACTGAGAAAGAACTTTAGATGTGGTGTTTTCATTAGAGAAATTCCCTTCTTATATCCTAGGGTCCCACATCATAATCTACAAAGATCATTCTGCTTTGAAATATCTCTTCACAAAGACAGATGCTAAGTCTAGACTCATTAGGTGGGTATTACTGCTCCAAGAATTTGATTTAGAAATTCGAGATAAAGCTGGAGCGAAGAATGTCATGGCCGATAATCTTTCAAGACTTCCTTCATCAAACACAAATACAATCCCAATTTCTGATAACTTTCCAGATGAAAGTATCATGTCTGTTTCTCACCTCCCTTGGTATGCAGACATCGTCAATTACATTGTTACCTCCACATTTCCTGATGATTGGCCAAAACATAAGAAAGACAAAACTAAATCCCAAGTCTGATACTATAACTTGGAAGACCCTTTGCTCTTCAAAGAGGGTACTGATTTGATATGGAGACGATGTATCCATAAATCTGAAGTCAACGATGTCCTAACTCACTGCCACACTTCTGGGTGTGGAGGACACCACTCAGGGAAGCGCACAGTCGCTAAAGTCTTACAATGTGGTTTCTATTGTCCTACACTCTTTAAGGATGCCCATCATTTTGCTCAATCTTGCTCTGCCTGTCAAACCAATGGAACAATGACCCGACGCAACATGATGCCCCTCCAACCAGAGCACATAGTCGAAATCTTTGATATTTAGGGAATAGACTTCATGGGACCTTTCACCACCTCACAAGGCTATCAGCACATCCTGCTCGTTGTTGATTATGTGTCCCGTTGGGTTGAAGCCATTCCCACTCGCGCTGCTTATAGTACCACTGTTGTCAAATTCCTGACCAAACTTTTCTCTCGATTTGGATTGCCTAAGATGGTCATTAGTGATGGAGGCACCCACTTTCTGAATGCTTCAGTTAAAAATTTACTTAGGAAAAATGCAGTCGAACACATTGTCTCAACTGCCTATCACCCACATACCAATGGAATGGCTGAGCTGTCAAATCAGGAAATCAAGACCATCCTCCAGAAAATTGTCCGCTCTGATCGTGAAGACTGGTCTCAACACTTATCTTCTGCTCTTTGGGTCTGCCGCACAGCCTTCCGTACACCCTTAGGAATGAGCCCATATAGGTTAGTCTATGGAAAGCCATGCCATCTACCCGTAGAGGTCCACCACAAATCACTCTGAGAAATCAAGAAATGTCATTCGGATTATGATGAAGCTGGAAAGAGAAGACTATTGGACTTATCTGAACTGGAAGAATTGAGATCACAAGCCTATGATAACAACCAGCAATACAAAGAGAAAATCAAGCTGTGGCACGATGCCAATATTTTGAGGAAAACATTCAAAGAAAATCAAAAAGTATGGCTATTTGATGCAAAACTGAAGTTGTTTCCAGGAAAACTGAGATCGAAATGGAAAGGACCATACACTGTAACTCAAGTCTTTGATAATGGCTTGATAGAAATTTTTGACCCAAACACTAAATCCACTTTCAGAGTCAATGGTCAAAGACTAAAACCCGTTGTTGAACCCTCTGGTCCCATGCCTGTTTGTGCAACATACATTCTAAGGAACAATAAGTAGGACACATCGCCGAGCTGAGGCGTTAAATCATGCACTCTCGTGACCTCTCCTCACAGGTATCTTTTCTTCTTACTTCTCGCATGTTTATTTTCATTGTATTGCATTAGATAAGTATGGGGGTCCACCTCCACACTTTACAAAAAAACCAAAAAGTACTTTTCACAATCACTCACCCCTTCTTTTGGTCATCCTATTACACATTGTCTTCACCATGAGGACATGATTTCTGATAAGTATGGGGGGTGTCTGCATAGTTTTTAAAATTAGATACTCTTCAAAAATTTTGCAAAATTCCCCTAAAAGTAATTCCAAAAAGCAAGAAACCACCAAAAATACATCCTTCCTAGTTTTATCCTATCTTTTGAGAAATCAGCTCTTCATTTCATAAATCATATATTGAAGCTGAGTTGACCCTAATTCTCTTAATTCCATCAGAATTTCACTAGGCGTGAGCTTTTAAGCTTTCTTCAGGTCCATATGGATTTTATTCTCTCAGTTCCACTAACTCTACTGGTGAATGAATTTCTGTATCTAACTAGATCACCTGAAGCAACTAGTAGCACTCTTAAACTCTTCAATGCATATTAAGCAACTGCACATTGAACTTACCTCGATTGAATTGATTTTACAAGATATAATTACAATCTAGTTGAGGTGAGGAGTTGTCCTCTTGGTGTGCCAATGCCTGAACCTTGCCTATAGTCAGTGAAGGAACTTGACTCAAGGGAAACATGATTACTCTAATCTAAGTATGTTAGTAATTAAGCAGTATCGTGCCTCCGAAGTCAATATTAAGCCGATACTACCTTTGATGCCAAAACCCAAGACAAAAATACCACAAAAGGCATATCACAATACAAATGCCAAAAACCACTAATCATGCAAAGATATGCAAAGTAAAAGCAATGAAAGAAGACCACCAAATAACCCTTCTCCACCAAAAAGATGTGGTAGCAGCCCAATGATGCTACCTAAATTCTTAAAAGAGGCCCAGTGTTATGCTCTGCAAAAGGAAAAAAATGAGAGCAACGGACCAAAGCAGTCTACGAAAAACCCCGAAATTAAAGTCCCATTCTCCAAGAATTATGACCTACTTTTTATGCTGACATACTTGGGTAGAAAGAGAATATGCCTGAATTCAGGTGAGGAATGAGGCTATATGTGTAGGGAATCATTCGTTACCTTGATAGATTGTTTTTATAGCTCGTTTTCTTGACTCACGAAAGCTAGAACATCACTAACACTGTTTATATCCATCCAAAGTCAAAGAGAATACTTGTTTCTTAAGGATGAGCTGACTTGATCGACCTTTTGAAACCATGTCTGATTTTGTTGGAACTGAGAGGGTGTTGAAACTACAAAACTCGAGTCAAGTCGACAATTCGAACAAATCATTAATCCATGGGTCGACTCTACTGAAGTCTATGTATTTATGTGGTTGGGAATTGAAAACTCGAAGACTCTGTGGGAGTGTCTGCTGCAAACCCTCACCACATCTATCTTGGTTATTCTCCTTGTCCTTCATTATTACTTATCTTATTTTTGCTCGGACTAGCAAAATTTAAATATGGGGGTGTGATGATTACAGTATCTATGGTTATAACATGCTTAAATTAAGCGAAGAACACCGTAATGATTAATTCATGTACTCCAAACACGCATAATTTACATTCTATTTATTATATACACCTAGTAGAGAAAATCACCTAAATTACACAGAATCAATGAATTCACTCCATAAATAAACAAGTACATAGTGACAAGATCGGATTAAGTATGTGTTCGAAATATCTATTTGCATATATGGAAAAATATATTTAAATACTAAATTTCCATAGCTACAGTAAAAGAGAAAATGAAAAGTGCAATGGATTTAATATTATAGCATCCAACTTGGCTCTACAAAATATCTCTTACATTTTATTGGAAATAAAAGGGGAGGGGGTTAGTATAAAACTCTCATTCTTTATTCTCATAAATAGAGCCACCAACATATATCCTCTTTCCCATGCACATATGGAGCCCCACGTACTCCGTCCCTATACATGCCTTCCCCATGCGTAAATTTTTTGTCTTTATTCTCTCTTCATTTGCAGGAAGAGGAGACACACAACTCATCTATAAAAGGGAAGCATTCCACGCAAGAGGCAGGCTCTCTCTCTCACCTAGACCTCAGTGCATACCAGCACCTGCATCCTCTCTCCCCACACGTTGCAGCCCGCGCACCCCAACCTATGTGAGTCATTCGCCTCCTCCTCGCGGCGCTCCTCCAGCCTGCCGCAGCCCGTGCATCCTCACACACAACCATTCTCCTCCTCCTCGTGGTGCTCCTCTAGTCCACGGCAGCCCGTGCGTTCGCACGCACAACCATCTCCTCCAGTCCGTAGCGGCCTACACGGCTACCTCCTCCTTCTCGTCGCACACCAGTAACTGTCCGTGCGCTTTCCTCTTTGCATGCGCGAGGGCGTCTTCCAGCTCGCAGCTACTGTGCGCCCAGCCTTCTCCTTCGTGTTCAGCACCTCCTGATGAATCCACGTTTCATCATCTTTATTCTATCATTTTGGCCTTAAAGACCATAGTAAATGCGTGTAAATAGCGTTAATTCATGCATTTTATCATCCATGCATTATTATGTAAATATTGTATAAAATGCAATTTTTAAAACTAAAATTATAGAATAAAAAAAGAAAAAGAATAAGATATTGCAAATATTTTATGACCCGAAACCCCGAGACCTAGGCAGCTCGATGACCAGGTCGATAAGGAATAAAGTAGGGGGAGATAAGGGCCAAAACACAATAAATACACCAGTTATTTATTCATTCTTCATTCATTTTGGGACTTATTTTTTGTTCCAATTTTTGTACATCAAATAAAGGAACTTTGAACGTGAAAGTTGTAGATAATTAAATATAGGAAAATACAAAATTGATTTCACACAAAAATAATGTACAGATAAAAAGATATGATCTGAATAAGATTCCAGAATCCCAACTTCTCAGACTTGGATCTTGCAAATAAAAACTCAAAACGTGTCAGACTCACCTTTAATTGTATATAATTTCTCATAAGCTATTCAATAATGGTGGTTTCGCGTTTGGCGGAGCTACGGTTTGAAAGTTGAGTTTTGGACCCCTATTGTATACTTGTACATATTAAAATATTCATTTTATTATTTATACATTATTTTTATAATTTTATATTGTTATAATTTTGTAAATATTATTTATAATATAGATGTACATAAAAACAGGTGTAAAACACAAATAAAACACAAAAATAAAAAACTTGTATTACAATACCTAGGTATAATACCTATAAACACACCTATATAATTACTACTTGTATTTTATTAAGCATACAAAACACTTCAAAAAAATAAAATAAAAATACATTTAAGTGTATAAAAATATTTCATAAATTTATAAAATATAAACCAAAAATAATTAAATAAAATATTAAAATATATAGATATGTATACCTATAAAGGGTATAAAAGGTAACTTATATTTTTATACCTATAAAAAATAAATAAAAATCATAATAAATAATTTATAAAAAAAAATAAACATTTTTTATTTTATAACCCAAAAATAATAAAATTGTTTACTATTTTCAGTTGATTTTACAAATAATTTTCCCATTGTATTTCATTAGGTGGGTATTACTGCTCCAAGAATTTGATTTAGAAATTCGAGATAAAGCTGGAGCGAAGAATGTCATGGCCGATAATCTTTCAAGACTCCCTTCATCAAACACAAATACAATCCTAATTTCTGATAACTTTCCAGATGAAAGTATCATGTCTGTTTCTCAC
Organism: Ottelia alismoides; assembly: GCA_037367405.1. NCBI lineage: Eukaryota > Viridiplantae > Streptophyta > Magnoliopsida > Alismatales > Hydrocharitaceae > Ottelia > Ottelia alismoides. Next base: position 918,584 of record JAZKJV010001488.1, read on the forward strand.
CTCCCTTGGTATGCAGACATCGTCAATTACATTGTTACCTCCACATTTCCTGATGATTGGCCAAAACATAAGAAAGACAAAACTAAATCCCAAGTCCGATACTATAACTTGGAAGACCCTTTGCTCTTCAAAGAGGGTACTGATTTGATATGGAGACGATGTATCCATAAATCTGAAGTCAACGATGTCCTAACTCACTGCCACACTTCTGGGTGTGGAGGACACCACTCAGGGAAGCGCACAGTCGCTAAAGTCTTACAATGTGGTTTCTATTGTCCTACACTCTTTAAGAATGCCCATCATTTTGCTCAATCTTGCTCTGCCTGTCAAACCAATGGAACAATGACCCGACGCAACATGATGCCCCTCCAACCAGAGCACATAGTCGAAATCTTTGATATTTAGGGAATAGACTTCATGGGACCTTTCACCACCTCACAAGGCTATCAGCACATCCTGCTCGTTGTTGATTATGTGTCCCGTTGGGTTGAAGCCATTCCCACTCGCGCTGCTGATAGTACCACTGTTGTCAAATTCCTGACCAAACTTTTCTCTCGATTTGGATTGCCTAAGATGGTCATTAGTGATGGAGGCACCCACTTTCTGAATGCTTCAGTTAAAAATTTACTTAGGAAAAATGCAGTCGAACACATTGTCTCAACTGCCTATCACCCACATACCAATGGAATGGCTGAGCAGTCAAATCGGGAAATCAAGACCATCCTCCAGAAAGTTGTCCGCTCTGATCGTGAAGACTGGTCTCAACACTTATCTTCTGCTCTTTGGGTCTGCCGCACAACCTTCCGTACACCCTTAGGAATGAGCCCATATAGGTTAGTCTATGGAAAGCCATGCCATCTACCCGTAGAGGTCCACCACAAATCACTCTGAGAAATCAAGAAATGTCATTCGGATTATGATGAAGCTGGAAAGAGAAGACTATTGGACTTATCTGAACTGGAAGAATTGAGATCACAAGCCTATGATAACAACCAGTTATACAAAGAGAAAATCAAGTTGTGGCACGATGCCAATATTTTGAGGAAAACATTCAAAGAAAATAAAAAAGTATGGCTATTTGATGCAAAACTGAAGTTGTTTCCAGGAAAACTGAGATCGAAATGGAAAGGACCATACATTGTAACTCAAGTCTTTGATAATGGCTTGATAGAAATTTTTGACCCAAACACTAAATCCACTTTCAGAGTCAATGGTCAAAGACTAAAACCCGTTGTTGAACCCTCTGGTCCCATGCCTGTTTGTGCAACATACATTCTAAGGAACAATAAGTAGGACACATCGCCGAGCTGAGGCGTTAAATCATGCACTCTCGTGACCTCTCCTCACAGGTATCTTTTCTTCTTACTTCTCGCATGTTTATTTTCATTGTATTGCATTAGATAAGTATGGGGGTCCACCTCCACACTTTACAAAAAAACCAAAAAGTACTTTTCACAATCACTCACCCCTTCTTTTGGTCATCCTATTACACATTGTCTTCACCATGAGGACATGATTTCTGATAAGTATGGGGGGTGTCTGCATAGTTTTAAAATTAGATACTCTTCAAAAATTTTGCAAAATTCCCCTGAAAGTAATTCCAAAAAGCAAGAAACCACCAAAAATACATCCTTCCTAGTTTTATCCTATCTTTTGAGAAATCAACTCTTCATTTCATAAATCATATATTGAAGTTGAGTTGACCCTAATTCACTTAATTCCATCAGAATTTCACTAGGCGTGAGCTTTTAAGCTTTCTTCAGGTCCATATGGATTTTATTCTCTCAGTTCCACTAACTCTACTGGTGAATGAATTTTTGTATCTAACTAGATCTCCTGAAGCAACTAGTAGCACTCTTAAACTCTTCAATGCATATTAAGCAACTGCACATTGAACTTACCTCGATTGAATTGATTTTACAAGATATAATTACAATCTAGTTGAGGTGAGGAGTTGTCCTCTTGGTGTTCCAATGCCTGAACCTTGCCTATAGTCAGTGAAGGAACTTGACTCAAGGGAAACATGATTACTCTAATCTAAGTATGTTAGTAATTAAGCAGTATCGTGCCTCCAAAGTCAGTATTAAGCCGATACTACCTTTGATGCCAAAACCCAAGACAAAAATACCACAAAAGGCATATCACAATACAAATGCCAAAAACCACTAATCATGCAAAGATATGCAAAGTAAAAGCAATGAAAGAAGACCACCAAATAACCCTTCTCCACCAAAAAGCTGTGGTAGCAGCCCAATGATGCTACCTAAATTCTTAAAAGAGGCCCAGTGTTATGCTCTACAAAAGGAAAAAAATGAGAGCAACGGACCAAAGCAGTCTACGAAAAACCCCGAAATTAAAGTCCCATTCTCCAAGAATTATGACCTACTTTTTATGCTGACATACTTGGGTAGAAAGAGAATATGCCTGAATTCAGGTGAGGAATGAGGCTATATGTGTAGGGAATCATTCGATACCTTGATAGATTGTGTTTATAGCTCGTTTTCTTGACTCACGAAAGCTAAAACATCACTAACACTGTTTATATCCATCCAAAGTCAAAGAGAATACTTGTTTCTTAAGGATGAGCTGACTTGATCGACCTTTTGAAACCATGTCTGATTTTGTTGGAACTGAGAGGGTGTTGAAACTACAAAACTCGAGTCAAGTCGACAATTCGAACAAATCATTAATCCATGGGTCGACTCTACTGAAGTCTATGTATTTATGTGGTTGGGAATTGAAAACTCAAAGACTCTGTGGGAGTGTCTGCTGCAAACCCTCACCACATCTATCTTGGTTATTCTCCTTGTCCTTCATTATTACTTATCTTATTTTTGCTCGGACTAGCAAAATTTAAATATGGGGGTGTGATGATTACAGTATCTATGGTTATAACATGCTTAAATTAAGCGAAGAACACCGTAATGATTAATTCATGTACTCCAAACACGCATAATTTACATTCTATTTATTATATACACCTAGTAGAGAAAATCACCTAAATTACACAGAATCAATGAATTCACTCCATAAATAAACAAGTACATAGTGACAAGATCGGATTAAGTATGTGTTCGAAATATCTATTTGCATATATGGAAAAATATATTTAAATACTAAATTTCCATAGCTACAGTAAAAGAGAAAATGAAAAGTGCAATGGATTTAATATTATAGCATCCAACTTGGCTCTACAAAATATCTCTTACATTTTATTGGAAATAAAAGGGGAGGGGGTTAGTATAAAACTCTCATTCTTTATTCTCATAAATAGAGCCACCAACATATATCCTCTTTCCCATGCACATATGGAGCCCCACGTACTCCTTCCCTATACATGCCTTCCCCATGCGTAAATTTTTTGTCTTTATTCTCTCTTCATTTGCTGGAAGAGGAGATGCACAACTCATCTATAAAAGGGAAGCATTCCACGCAAGAGGCAGGCTCTCTCTCTCACCTAGACCTCAGTGCATACCCGCACCTGCATCCTCTCTCCCCGCACGTTGCAGCCCGCGCACCCCAACCTATGTGAGTCATTCGCCTCCTCCTCGCGGTGCTCCTCCAGCCTGCCGCAGCCCGTGCATCCTCACGCACAACCATTCTCCTCCTCCTCGTGGTGCTCCTCCAGTCCACGGCAGCCCGTGCGTTCGCACGCACAACCATCTCCTCCAGTCCGTAGCGGCCTACACGGCTACCTCCTCCTTCTCGTCGCACACCAGTAACTGTCCGTGCGCTTTCCTCTTTGCATGCGCGAGGGCGTCTTCCAGCTCGCAGCTACTGTGTGCCCAGCCTTCTCCTTCGTGTTCAGCACCTCCTGATGAATCCACGTTTCATCATCTTTATTCTATCATTTTGGCCTTAAAAACCATAGTAAATGCGTGTAAATAGCGTTAATTCATGCATTTTATCATCCATGCATTATTATGTAAATATTGTATAAAATGCAATTTTTAGAACCAAAATTATAGAATAAAAAAAGAAAAAGAATAAGATATTGCAAATATTTTATGACCCGAAACCCCGAGACCTAGGCAGCTCGATGACTAGGTCGATAAGGAATAAAGTAGGGGGAGATAAGGGCCAAAACACAATAAATACACCAGTTATTTTATTCATTCTTCATTCATTTTGGGACTTATTTTTGGTTCCAATTTTTGTACATCAAATAAAGGAACTTTGAACGTGAAAGTTGTAGATAATTAAATATAGGAAAATACAAAATTGATTTCACACAAAAATAATGTACAGATAAAAAGATATGATCTGAATAAGATTCCAGAATCCAAACTTCCCAGACTTGGATCTTGCAAATAAAAACTCAAAACGTGTCAGACTCACCTTTAATTGTATATAATTTCTCATAAGCTATTCAATAATGGTGGTTTCGCGTTTGGCGGAGCTACGGTTTGAAAGTTGAGTTTTGGACCCCTATTGTATACTTGTACATATTAAAATATTCATTGTATTATTTATACATTATTTTTATAATTTTATATTTATATAATTTTGTAAATATTATTTATAATATAGATGTACATAAAAACCGGAGTAAAACACAAATAAAACACAAAAATAAAAAACTTGTATTACAATACCTAGGTATAATACCTATAAACACACCTATATAATTACTACTTGTATTTTATTAAGCATACAAAACACTTCAAAAAAATAAAATAAAAATACATTTACGTGTATAAAAATATTTCATAAATTTATAAAATATTAACCAAAAATAAATAAATAAAATATTAAAATATATAGATATGTATACCTATAAAGGGTATAAAAGGTAACTTATATTTATACCTATAAAAAATAAATAAAAATCATAATAAAATAATTTATAAAAAAAATAAACATTTTTTATTTTATAACCCAAAAATAATAAAATTGTTTACTATTTTCAATTGATTTTACAAATAATTTTCCCAGTGTTTTTTCTGGTTGCTCCATGTGGACCAACCATCACCCCCTACACCTTGTCAGAATGTGTTTTTGCCCCATTTATCAAAATTGTGGGGCTCGCATCATTCACAATTTCACCTCGGACCCTTCTTAACCTTTTCTCCCCATATATCCAACATACACGCCCATATTTTGTATCAAGGATTGGATCGTTGATTCGCTGGTTACACCTCGATCTTCATGCCGTCTCGCTCACTTTTTGACCAACCTCTGCCACTCCTGTTACAGCCTTGTTTTTGTCCATTTTCGCGAATTTTTCAAGGTCAAAGCGTTCACCATCTTGTGTCGATTCATTCACAACTTTTGATCCTTGTCCATTGCTCTTACACGCCCCCTCTAGCAAGGTCCGGCAGCGTCTAGTGGCGCTCCACCCATCCCGGTGGCCCGTGCCCTCTGAGGTATCATCTCACGATTCTTGACCACTTGAGGTCTATTTTCTTCACTTTCTTCTTACATTTCGAGCATAGATACCATCCGAAATTATTTCCCGCATTTGATTCTACACCTTCTTTGTCAACACCAACGCAACCCCACCCCCTTCGGCCAAAGCTTGGCTGGAGGAGCAACTCCTCCATCTCACCCATTTCCACCGAACTACACACTCTCATCATTTTGTTTGCACCTAACGAACAGGCCGAGACGTCGTTCTCGAGCCCTTTGATCTCGCATGTATCGAGCAGACCACGGGCAACCACCTAGAGGGTATCTCAGGCTCGTCGGAGGAGGAGAACGCCGCTGCCGACGCACCTGGGTAGTCCCCATCGCGTGCTGTACAAAACTGAAACAAAGGGGAGGGATGCACGCTACAGTTGTCGTCTATCTTCCCCCGCCCCTTTGATCTATACCGTCCACGTCACAAGGGACATCAACCGTCAGATCGGCCCCATCAACACGCATCGAAGCATGCCACTTGGATAAGTGGTGAATTTCTCATTCAGACCCTCGCAATTTTGGATTATTTCCGGAAGTTTTCGCACTTTTTGAATTGCAGTTTCGTACTACTATTGCATCTGCGCCCCTGTGTTGTAACGACTATAACTCATTCATCTGAACTCGGTTTTTTGTGAGATTTTTTTGTTAGAAAGCTGTTTGAAAATTCTACATCATATACAAAACTCAAAATTTTCTGGTGTATGACTATTTATGGAGAATTTATGAATTCAGAGTACTGACTGAGCTTGTTTTGTTGATAACGCTTTAAATACTCAATATCACTTGCTCATTTTTGGATATGTTGTAGGAATTGGTAGGCATAATTTGTGTTCTCATTTCAACAAAAGATATAGCAATTTGTGTCATGTATAATTTCTACAATATTTTGAGTCATTGATTTATTTCTGGAGCATCATTTATCCATTTGAAAATCTAAAAATAGGTCCATGTGCCTCTGAGCTTGTTCTACAACTAGGGATTTTTTTGTATTTTATCCTGTTATTTGTTTAGTCAAAAAAATCAAAAACATCATCTCTACCTTCCTACAGCCTTTTATTTTTAATATATTCATTCCATTTTAGTGTCTTTTAACTTCAGTCCAAAAATCACTTAAAAATACCAAAGAAAATCCTAAAAATGTCAAAACTCTAAAAACCTTCATAAAAATATTAAAAATTCCAGAAAAATCCCAAAAATGTAATTTTATCTCTAAATTTTCTTTGTTTTATTATATTTACTTTAAAATTAATTTGGGGAATTTTTGTTATTGTTTTATATTTTATTTCTCTATTTTAATTTCATACTTTTATTTTATTCACTGTTTTCAGTATTTTTGACATAACAAATACCAAAGAAATTAGGAAAAATCTAAAAAAATCACAAAAATATTAGAAAATTATAAAAAGACCAAAAATATTTTATTTCCTTAATTTTACTTATTTTTACCTATTTTTATAAATACTTTATCCCTCTCTTTTCTTACTTTGTATATATTCTATTTAAAGAAAAAGAAAACATAAAAACTTAAAATATAAAAACAAAATATAAAATCAGAAAATTAAAAATCAAAATATAAAAATATAAAATAAAAATTTAAATAAAAATATAAAATTAAAAACCCACAAAAATAGCACTTCTAGACAATTGATCACATTCACATTTTGAGCATTTTGCCCCGTTCTACCTGTCTGCTCCCTATGTTCGACCTCTATACATACTTGCACCTATACACATCTTGTTGTAGAGATATAATAAATTTTAACTCCGTACATTTACTTTCATTGCTTGAATTACTTGTTGTGGGTTAATTGTTGTTTTAATCCGGATTTCGTGTGGTCGATTCAGCGACTAAGTTCTCGCCTTGTGTGGAACTTAAGATCACCGATTTTCACGTTAAACAAATGGCGCCGTTGCCGGGGGAGCAACAACGCTTAGTTCGGGTTTTTGTTTGTTCTTGTGATTGTTTGTCTATTTTCGCGGCTTTTATTTTTGCTTGTATTTTTCCTTATTTTTGATATATCTTGTTGAGCTATCTAACCTCTTTCTCTGTTGGCTTTGTGTGAGGAACCGTGGATCGAGGGAGGCGCTTTACCCTGGGTGCCTGCACACCAACGTGAAGCCGGTGTCAGCCTGCCAATCTAGCATCGAGGAGACTTTGAAAAATTTTGCATATTTAGCTCGATTTGTTTTCTTGTATTTATTTTGTAATTTGAAGTGAGAGAGAGAGTTTAATTTGTAATAATACAGGTACTTGAGCTCTTGGACATTCGGGCCCAATTTCCAAGTGATTGTTCACTTGGGGGCATACCGCGGTTTTTGTCAGTTTTCTTCGCATTTTTTCCCTTTGTTTCACGATTTTCCTTATTTTGTGGGATTGAGCCCTGAGTTTTAGGATTGCTTGCGATAGATTAAGGCCAAACACCTAATATATTTGCATGTGCCTATAGTGACGTTTGGACTTAGTCAAATTTTTAAACTGCTTCTCAATTAGTCTCGGAACCACCACACCGCGAGAGTTCTCCATACAACGCGTGCAGGACCCACCTTGGTGGGCACCGAGGAAACTCCAAGACCGGACACTTCGGTTCCATTCTAGGTCATTAGCATAGGTTCTTCACGCTAATACCAATTTCTGAATTTAGGGCGATTTCATCGGCTTTCATTTGCATATAGATAGGTTTCAATTCTGTTGAGCATCCTTGCATGTAGAGTGCTGGAGGCGAGGTGACACTTACGCTTTAGCATTCATCATCGTTTTTACTGCTTGCATTGCTTTTCCGATACTCCCTCTGATTTTGATCACCTATGTGCTAAGTAAAATTGACTCCTCATTAGGCTCGTGCATTCTCATTAAAAATCCAAAAAAAGTGCTAACCAATAAAATTGGGACTGCTAATATCACTCGACCCTAAAACCAACCAAAAAGAAAAGCATTATCTTGGGGCGAGTAATCCCCTCATTGTCTTCGCTTTTACCTGCTCGCGCAGATCCTAAGGACTAGTGCCCAAATCCTATTCAGCCCCTAAGTGTGTGTGCAACTCTTTGACTTCTCACCTAACTCTAAAACAGACAAGATAAAAAGACCGCATTTTTGGTCTCCACCGAGTTGAGTAGGTGAATTGAGGGTTTGTTTTGTGTGAGTTCGCTTGTGTTTGCTTGTGTGCATTTTAGATCACCTCCGCGCATTTGCGCCTTCTTCTTCATTCTCTTGGCTTGACCTTCGTTTTCTCCCGACTATCATTACCTCTTGCTTCGAGATGGCCGACTGGAGCGTATTTTATCCGCACTTTGCGGATCCTTCGTTCACTCTACCCGGTCCACCTCCCTTTTATCAGGAGGACTCTCATCCTATTTTTTCTGATTTTTGTACATACCCGTCTTAGCCTCAGTATCAGGACTCGGATTTCTACCCACCTCCACCTCCACCTGTATATTATCCACCTCCACCCCTACATTCACCCGAGACTGATATGTTGGAGTCACCTTTCATGGAGTCCACCCTTGAGCACTTGACCCAAATGATGGATCATATGAGACAGAGGATTGACAACCTCACTAGTACAAATAAGAGCGACCATGATATTCCACCATTTGATGATATGGGTTCACTCGAGGATTTCCATGAGATCTTGCAATCGCCCAAAATACAAAAAATGAGAAAATTTGAAAAAATTCAAAAAGAGTTCAGAAGACATGTGATCGATTCAGACTGTGAGGAGAGGGAACCTTTGCCAGATCATTTGACCACACAGCCTTTCACACCCAGTCCCGCCTTTAACCCCGAGGATGCCTCTGTACAGACTGCTCTTGGCATGCCTCTTGTATATTCTTATTCTGACTTCCTCCCTTGTATTAAGGTCCAAAAATTCAAAAAAATGTTGACTGAACCCGAAGTGGTGGCCACTATTCATGAGATCATCTGTGCCCCACTTCATCAGGCCATGACCAATTTATTTGATCCTCTTCCCAAGAAGAGAAAGCGGAGGAGCAGATCTGAGCATCATATCTTGATCATGGCCACTGCCCTTGTCATCACACATCGTCCCATTCCTAGGAAGAGAAACACTGTCGCACCTTCCATTAGTTGCACTATCTCTGACCATACATGTGATCACACTCTCATCGATGCCAGTGCTTCGATTAGCATATTACCCTTCTCGCTGGTACAGTCTCTTCACTTAGGGCCTCTCAAGAAAACTAGGATGATCGTTCAGTTTGCTGATGGATCTATCAAGAGGCCGAAGGGTATCCTTGAAAACGTCGTCATATCGATTTAGGGCATGAGCTACAACGTTGATTTTGTCGTATTGCCCATGGAGACCTCCATAGTGGAGCACTCTCCAATCATCTTGGGACGACCATTCCTCGCCTCTGCGAGGGTCGTTATTGATTACGGATCAGGAAAGATTCGCTTCCGTCCTGCTGACAAAAGCGAAGTGTTGATCACCACATAGACTGTTGACCAGAGACCTGCACCTGATGCACCTTCACCTATCTTGGATGACCTCGAGGACTATGATCTATATGAGGATATCAGAGAGACCTTCTTTATGACCGATGATGAGATCCGAGAATTCCTCTCCAAGGAGGAAGGCTCAGAAAGCATAGACCTTGGAGTTTATGCTTCCTGTGATTGGCGTTGTGTTGATGACATCCGCGAGATTGACACGATTGACACCATTGAGCGGAGGGAAGATTTAGAGACTAAACAGGACGAACATGATTTGACTACTTTCACCGATGAGTTCGTCCCTGTTCACTTAGATTCAGACGAGACGAAGGCTGAATTTGATTTAATTGATTTTATTCAGGAATTTGGTCCTTTTGATGAGAAAGATGATCTGGTTGAGATTATAGAGGACGAACAGAGTTCAACTACTTCCACTGATGAGTTCGTGCCTTTTGGTTTTTGACCTGGACAAGACCTCGCAGGACGACACTGAGTACACTACTTCCGATGAGGATGAGTTCGTCCCATTTCACTTTGATATCAGCGAGACTCCCAAGGCCGGACCTAGTCGTACTTCTTTCACTGATCCGTCTGTGCCTTCACACCCTAGGGACACTGAGGACCTTCACCCTGTCGACCCTGATCGGCTTCCGTCCACCATGGACCCCGATGTCGACCTGCACCACACTAGATCTATTCCTTATCGGTCCTGCAAGAAGGTTCGCTTTCAACCTTCTTGATCTCGTGTATATCCACCTCTATTGTACATTCTCCTTTGTTTACCTCTGTTCCTCTACCATATTGCTCGTTCACCCATTCTCGTGTTTACCTTGCTTAGGACGTACTTTGTCCTAAGTATAGGGGGTGGATGAGCCGAGTGTTCATTCATCGTTCTGTCGCATCACTCCTGTTGTTTCCTATACTTAGGGCTTCTTTTACCCTAAGTATAGGGGGAGTGATGCGTACATCCGTCTCTATCCTTATCCATCTTCAGATCTCTTTTCTTCTTTTCTTCTTTTGCTCTTCTATCTTCTTTATCTACCGAAAAGGTGTCGCCCCTTTTTGTCAGTATTCTATACTTAGGACGTACTTTGTCCTAAGTACGGGGGGGAGGGGGGTACACCCCGAGTTGATTCTATTCTTTGATCCTCTTCATTGTCTCCTCTTCTTGTCTATACTTAGGGGTATCTTACCCTAAGTATAGGGGGAGACAGTCTAAGTACGATCTGTTCATTCTCACCGTTGACCCTCCCTACTTTGTGTACAGTCTGCTATACTTAGGATTGTTTGATCCTAAGTATAGGGGGACGGTCGACTTCTCATTCGTTTATCCATTCATTTCTTAGTCATTTATTAGACTTTTCTATACTCAGTATGAGTTATGTCTTCTTTTTCTCTCTGATCTATGAGGACATAGCTCAAGCTAAGTATAGGGGGGTTGTATATACTACGTATATACTTTAGCCATAACTCGTACTTTTGTATTTTCTTAATAAATATGTCTAATTATACTTGTAAAAATCTTAATAAAAATATGTGATTATTCCTCAAATTCTTTGTGTATTTACTGATTAATAAATCAGGTGAAAATATTTTTTACAAAATGTTTGAAAAATAGTTTGAAAATCCTTGTGAAAAATCTTTTGAAAAATATTTGGAAAACATTTTGTTACATGTTTTCAACCTTTGTAAAATATTTTGATTGTAAATTTATTTTCTTTGTGTGAAATAAAAAGGTTTGAAAAATGATTTGTAAATGGTTTGAAAAATGGTTGCAAAAATATGTGAAAAATCTATATATATTGTTTGGAAAACCTTTGCAAAAATAATTTTCGAATATGTGTACATGTTGTAAAATTGTTTGTAAAAATTATTTTGGACTATAATTTTCAAAATTGTTTGAAAAACTCTTGTCAAATAAGTTTGATGAATACTTACATCTCATCTAAAATTCTCTATGTATATACCTATAAAATTGACCACTTGCCCTTGTAAATTCTTAAAATCTACTTCTTGTAAATACAAGATGCTCCCCCATGTAAATATGTGTACCTAATTTTTAGCCAAAACCTTTTGTTTCAAAAATTCCAAAAACATTTGCAAAAGTAAAATACAAAAAAAACATTTGAAAAATCTCTTTGAAAAATACAGAAAATGCATATGCATCATCTTTAAAAAACCCATAAAAAGTTCAAAACCTTTGAAAATTGCATCACAAAAATATTTTCTGCATAGCATGGCATTCGCATTTTTCGGATTGAGTTTGATAGTTGAACGAGTCTAAGTAAAGTCCGAAGATTGGAGCTTGGTTGGACCAAAAATCTACCTAATTAACAGGAACCTTATAGGAGCTGGAATTGAGGTACTTCAGGTCTAGTTGACTTAATTCTTTGAGGATCATGGGACTTGGTTCAATGGATTCTTGACTGTCTAATTAGAGTATTTCGGAGCACGCGTACGACTCTTGTTGATAATGACCTAACTTGGACACATGCACCTTCCACTTGGCTCAACTCAGTTGGAGTGGTGAGGGGGTTGGATTTGCCGGTATGAGATGCACACAGATGGAAACACTTGTCCTCGTCTAGGGAGGGAAGTGCATCCCAACCCATCCAGTGATGATGAGTTTCGAGGATAGGAGATCATGGGCTGCAATAAAGCTTCAAAAGAGGGATAGTCTAGGGGCTCAAGAGGAAAAACTCCCTATGTAAATGTTGTTGTATAGTATTCCAAAAAAATGCAAAAATCAAAAACTCCAAAAAAAAGTGGGCAGGCCTGTACAAAAATAAAAATGCCTGCTGGAGTGTACATATGTGCAAAGTCAAATAAGCAAGCTTGAGCTTCAAAGTCAAATCATGTGAGCCTGCAGCTGGATGACTTGACTACACTGGTCTTGCATCCTAGGATAGGTAGCTACACTGGCTACCGTCCATTATTCTCTTCACCCCCTCCTCTTGGGCTGGTTGCCACTTGAACTTAGAAGGGAATACCCCGCTCCTTGAGGAATGAGTTGTTGGATTGGGGAATCATTGGGTTGTCATACTGAAGAAATCAGTCTCTTTATCATTTTAGTTGGGGAGAGCCACCATCACTTACACTGTACGAGTCAGACTCATAGTCATAAGGGTTTGCGTATGAGTTGAAATATTTCTGACCTGGCAATTGAGGAGACTTGAGCAGAGTTTTGGGATTCTCAGAGACTGTTGGATTTCAAATCCGGTTCTCATTAAGGTTCCGCCCGCACTGAAATTCCGAAAGTCTGACTTAAGCTCCAAACTTTGATTTTGTGATGACAAGTTCGATAATTAAACTTAATCCAATTTTTTCTTTTTCTTTTCTTCATTTTTCTTTTTTGCACTTATTGCATAAGTGTTTGCTAGGGACTACCAAAGGCAAGTATAGGGGGATGATGAATCCACATTTCATCATCTTTATTCTATCATTTTGGCCTTAAAACCCTAGTAAATGCGTGTAAATAGCGTTAGTTCATGCATTTTATCATCCATGCATTATTATGTAAATATTGTATAAAATGCATTTTTTAAAGCCAAAATTATAGAATAAAGAAAAGAAAAGAAAAATAATAAAATATTGTAAATATTTTATGACCCAAACCCCGAGACCTAGGCAGCTCGATGACTAGGTCGACAAGGAATAAAGTAGGGGGAGATAAGGGCCAAAACACAATAAATACACATGTTATTTTATTCATTCTTCATTCATTTTGGGACCTATTTTTGGTTCCACTTTTTCTACATCAAATAACGAAACTTTGAACATGAAATTTGTAGATAATTAAATATAGAAAAATACAAAATTGATTTGACACAAAAATAATGTATAGATAAAAAAGATATGATCTGAATAAGATTCTAAAATCCCAACTTCCCAGATCTGTATCTTGCAAATAAAAACTCGAAATGCGTCAAACTCATCATTAATTTTATATAATTTCTCATAAGCTATTCAATGAAGGTGGTTTTGCATTTTGTGGAGCTACGGTTTGAAAGTTGAGTTTTGGACCCCTATTGTATACTTGTACATATTAAAAAATTTATTTTATTATTTATTCATTATTTTTATAATTTTATAATTTTGTAAATATTATTTATAATATATATGTACATTAAAACATGAATAAAACATAAACAAAACACAAAAATAAAATAATTGTATTACAATACCTGGGTATAATACTTATAAACATACCTATATAATTACTACTAATATTTTATTAAGCATACAAAACACTTCAGAAAAATAAAATAAAAATACATTTAAGTGTACAAAACTATTTCATAAATTTATAAAATATTAAACAAAAATAAATAAATTAAATTCACAAAATAAAAATAAAATATTAAAATATATAGATGTGTATACCTATAAAGGTTATAAAAGGTAACTTGTAATTTTATACCTATAAAAAATAAATAAAAATCGCAATAAAATAATTTATAAAATAATAAACATTTTTTATTTTATAAACCAGAATAAATAAAATCGTTTACTATTTTAAATTGATTTTACAAATAATTTTCCCAGGATTTTTTTCTGGTTGGTCCACGTGGACCAACCAGCACCCCCAGCACCCTGTCAGAATGCGTTTTTGCCCCCATTTCTCGGAATTTTGGGGCTCGCTTCATTCACAATTTCACCTCAGAGCCTTTCTTGACTTTTTCTCCCCATATATCCACCATACACGCCCATATTTTGTATCAAGGATTGGATCGTTGATTCGCTGGTTACACCTCGATCTTCATGCCGTCTCGTTCAGTTTTTGACCAACATCTGCCTCTTGTTACAACCTTTTTTTCCATTTTCGCGGATTTTTCGAGGTCAAAGCATTCACCATCTCGTGTCTGATCCTTCACAACTTTTGATCCTCGTCCACTGCTCTTACACGCCCAAGCATTACTTCGGGGATTGGATCCACGATGTGCTAACTATTCTTTGATCTTTGAGCCCCGTCAGCCACCTGTACAAAAACCTCCCCTCTTCCAAATGCGAATTTTGAACCCATATTGGCCAAGCATGACGCTTCTTTGGCCGTGCTCTGGATGGGAGAGGTGACGGCTCTCCTCCAGCCCCCTCTAGTAAGGTCCGGCGACGTCTAGTGGCGCTCCACCCATCGCCGGTGGCAGGTGCCATCGTGATGTATCATCTCGTAGTTCTTGACCGCTTGAGGTCTATTTTCTTCACTTTCTTCTTGCATTTTGAGCATAGATACCATCCGAAATTATTTCCCGCATTTGATTCTGCACCTTCTTCGTCAACACCAATGCAACCCCACCCCCTTCGGCCAAAGCTTGGTTGGAGGAGCAACTCCTCCATCTCACCCATTTTCACCAAACTGCACACTCTCATCATTTTGATTGCACCTAACGAACAGGTCGAGACGTCGTTCTCAAGACCTTTGATCTCGCAGGTATCGAGCAGGCCACGGGCAACCACCTAGAGGGTATCTCGGGCTCGTCGGAGGAGGAGAACGCCGCTCCCGGCACACCTGGGCAATCCCCATCGTGTGTTGTACAGAACTGAAACAAAGGGGAGGGATGCACGCTACAGTTGTCGTCTATCTTCCCCCTCCCCTTTGATCTATACCGTCCACGTCACAAGGGACATCAACCGTCAGATCGGCCCCATCAACGCACATCCAAGCATGCCACGTGGATAAGTGGTGAATTTTGCATTCAAACCCTCACAATTTTGGATTATTTCAGGAAGTTTTCGCACTTTTTGAATTATAGTTTCGTACTACTATTGCATCTGTGCCCCCGTGTTGTAACGATTATAACTCATTCATCTAAACTCGATTTTTGTGAGATTTTTTTGTTAGAAAGCTGTTTGAAAGTTCTACATCATATCCAAATTCAAAATTTTCTCGTGTACGAACTATTTATGGCGAATTTATGAATTCAGAGTACTGATTGGGCTTGTTTTGTTGATAACGCTTTAAATACTCAATATCACTTGCTCATTTTTGGATATGTTGTAGGAATTGGTAGGGCCAAATTTGTGTTCATATTTCAACAAAAGATATTACAATTTGTGTCCTATATAATTTCTACAATATTTAGAGTCATTGATTTATTTCTGGAGCATTATTTGTCCATTTGAAAATCTAAAAATATGTCCGTGTGCCTCTGAGCTTGTTCTACAACTAGGGATTTTTGTTGTATTTTTATCCTGTTGTTTGTTTAGTCAAAAAAATCAAAAACAACATTTCTACCTTCCTGCAGTCTTTTATTTTTAATATATTCATTCCATTTTGAAAAATTTCCAAAAAAATACATTTTGTTTATTTTAGTGTCTTTTAACTTCAGTCAAAAATCGCTTAAAAATACCAAAGAAAACTCCTAAAAATGTCAAAACTCTAAAAACCTTCATAAAAATATTAAAAATTCGAGAAAAAACCCAAAAAATAATTTTTATCTCTAAATTTTCTTTGTTTTATTATATTTATTTTAATATTAATTTGGGGAATTTTTGTTATTGTTTTCTATTTTATTTCTCTATTTTAATTTCATACTTTTATTTTATTCACTGTTTTCAGTATTTTTAACATTAAAAATATCAAAAAATTAGGAAAATTCTAAAAAAATCAAAAAAAACATTATAAAATTATAAAAAGACAAAAATATTTTATTTCCTTAATTTTACTTATTTTTACCTATTTTTATAAGTACTTTATCCCTCTCTTTTCTTACTTTGTATATATTCTATTTAAAGAAAAATAAAACATAAAAACATAAAATATACAAAGAAAATTAAAAATCAGAAAATTAAAAATCAAAAATATAAAATCAAAATTTAAATAAAAAATATAAAAGTAAAAACCCACAAAAATAGCACTTCTAGACAATTGATCGCATTCACATTTTGAGCATTTTGCCCCGTTCTACCTGTCTGCTCCCTCTGTTCGACCTCTACACATACTTGCACCTATACACGTCTTGTTGCAGAGTTATAATAAATTTTAACTCCGCACATTTACTTTCATTGCTTGAATTACTTGTTGTGGGTTAATTGTTGTTTTAGTCCGGATTTCGTATGGTCGATTCAGCGACTGAGTTCCCGCCTTGTGTGGAACTTAAGATCACTGATTTTCGCGTTAACTACCTCCCCCGTGTGCGGTTATGCGCACCACTTGCTGTGCGCCCTCTTCCTCGCGCGGGTGCATCAACTACTAACCTTCCCATGCTCCCCCTGTCGTGCTCCACTTCCCTCGTGCGACGTTCTCCTGTGCAACATCGCGTCTAGAAGCCATCATCCTTGTTGCGGGCAACAGCAAAGTGCAACGGCTCCATGCGTGCATGAGAAACCCTATTCCTCTCTCTCTCTCTCTTGTTTATTTATATGTCATTTGCATCTAAACCATTGAGCTAACTTTTATTTTAAGTATTTCAATCATATCCTTTTTTTTCATTATTGATTAGATTTCATATCTTTGAAATATTTCCTTTCCAAGTTGCATGATATCTATTTTACTTATCATTTTATGTGTTAAATGTTGAATTAAAATTGCAAACTTGTTTGGTCCTCGTGGATTCGATCCTCTACTTGTCTCATACTTTTTGCATACATTCATCGTGCTCGTAGTTGTAATAGTATTTGTTTGACAACGGTTTATCGTGGGAAAACAACGACTTGATTTAATCATCATTTTAAACTGCGGAAAATCGTATCAACACACGTCCACCATCTTGCTCAAAAACTATCCCACCTTCCCCTCATTCTTCGAACCCTCTTTTGACCCATTCTCCCTCTCCTTTCGAGCATCTTGGATCGAAGGGGTGACATGATTTCTCTAGGCGTTGAGAGGAAGGCGATACATGGTCGAGAGCACATTCCATCATCTCCGATGGCCACGCCGTTGTGAGGTTCCACTTCCCAACCTTCCGACCGGTGAGGTCCCTTTTTATCTGTTTTTCTTGTTTTTTTAGTTTCGCATAACCTTAGGATAAGTCCCCAAAGTTCCCTTCACGCTCCGGCAAGCTTCGATTTCACCTCCACCTAGCCAATCAGAGCCCCGAGCCCATCTCTTGTTTGTTGGAGCTTTCTTGCAGGGTTAGGAGCCAAAGGGCCCCATCTGGAGCCGATTTTTGCTGGACTTTGAGGTACCTAGAGCCGCAACTTCTCCTCGATGCCGCGGTGTCCCACCAGTGGTCTCACCACCATTTTGACGTTGCTGGCCGCTCGAGGGACTCTTCAGGAAGATTTTGGGACCGACCGTTGAGCTTCCGGTTGGTGGAGCCGTGTGATTCGAGCGATCGACGGAGCCCCAAGCTCCAGTTCTTCCATGTTCATCTTGGGGTCTTCATCCTCGTTCGATCAAGAGCCTACTTGCAGATCTAGCATCCGCCGTCCAATCATGCTTCTCCAGTACCGTATATCTCCACGATGAGATCTAATCTCAGCCATCGGCGCGAAGCGTCATCGGTGCTTGAAGACGTGACGTGTGTACAAGTGACCGCATCAGGACCATCGGATCGTGCCATTAACGTGGGTATTTTGCAGACTAACCCGCTCAACTTTTTGTATTTAATATTAGCGCCTAATATTCCATTTGAATCTTTGGTATTTTTGTAATGTTTATAAAAAGACCCATGTACTTTACTTATTTGCATATGGGTCCCTAGCCACGTCACCCCACGTGACTTACACACGTGGGGTGGGGGTATTTTGTGAGGGGTCCTCGCTATTTTTATTTATTTCGATTAGGTCCAAAAACATTCAAGTGTAGTTATAAAACACTGGTATTTTTGCAATCATGTCCCCGAGGCTTTGGGAAATTGCATATAGGTCCCCGCCAGGTCACGTACTCTAACGCGCGGTCTTTGTCATTTTTGCAGGAACAACCCTGGGTTTTTGGTGCTTTTTATTCGGTCTAGAAAGTTAATTGTTTAGTTATAATTTTTTGGGAAAATTTCACTTTGGCCCTCGGATTTCTCAATATTTACGAACAATACCCTTACAAGAAGTGTATTTTCTCTTTGTTGATTGCATTTATTTCATGCTTCTATAAATCCCTAAAAATCCTAAAAAATAACATTGTATGCCAGTTGCATTGTGCTTCAAAGCCATATTTTTATTTTAAATTTTTGTTGCATTTTATTATTTATACAAATTCAAAAACATGCATTTTCCTCACTGTTTGCATTAGAAAATACATAGAAATTATAAAACATTTTTGAAAATTCCAATAAAATATATTTTGTGTGTCTTTGCATCTTTTAACTTTAGACCAAAAATTACTAAAAAAATATAAAAGTAAACTCCTAAAAATTACAAAACCCCTAAAATCTCTATAAAAATACTAAAAATTCCTAAAATATTCTAAAAATCTAATTTCTATTTATGAATTTCCTTTGTCTTATGATCTTTATTTTAAATTTAATTGGGAGAATTTTCATTACTGTTTGATATTTTTTATCTCCATTTTAATCTCGATTTATATTTTGTTTACTATTTTCAGTATCTTTGATTTTAAAAATACTAAAAAATTAGCAAAAATATAGAAAGCGCAAAAAAACATTAGAAAAATACAAAAAGCACAAAAACATTTTATTTTCTGTATTTTGAATATTTTTACCTATTATCATGTCTCTCTTATCTCTCTTGTACACAAATATTGTCCCTATAATTGTATACCCTTATTAAAAGAAAAAGAAAATATAAAAATAAAAAATATAAAAAGAAAAAAAAACTAGAAATTAAAAATCGAAATATAAAAATACAAAATAACAAAAAATTAAAAATAAAAAATTAGAAACACACAAAACATAGCACTTGTATAGACAAATACATCACATTCGCATTTGAGCTTGATTGCCCCGATCTACCAATTTGCTTCCTATGTTCGGCACTCTACACATACTTGCACCTATACACATCTTTTTTGTAGAGTTATAATAAATTTTAACTCCACACCACTTTTTCATTTGTTAATCTTTGTTTTGGGTTAATTGTTGTCTTAACCCGCATTTCGTGCAAGGTTAACTCAACGACTGTTGATTCTCCTTGTGAATTAACACGACCTCTCAATTTTCGCGTAAAACAAGTGATCATTTTTATAAATAGATATATATTTTATAAAAAATTTTAGTGAGGTGTATACATTTCTCAAATTTGTTTGAAAATGGTTTTTCAAACAATTTTGGAAAACTATAGTCCAGAATAATTTTAACAAATAATTTTTTAAAACACTTACACATATTTGAAAATCATTTTACAAAGGTTTTTCAAACATTATATATAGATTTTTCAAAATATTTTTGCAACAAATTTTCAAACTATGTGCAAATTATTTTTCAATCATTTTTATTTGACACAAAGAAAATAAATTATACAAAAAAAATATTTTCACGAAGGTTGAAATATTTAACAAAACATTTTCCAAATAGTTATATAGCTCTTATTATCTAGATATATATATATATCATTATTATTACTATAATTTTATTTATAAATATAAAATCAGAAAAATATTTGCACATTTAAAAATCAAATAAAAAATCAAAAATTCAAAACCCACACAAAAAACATTAAATATACAAGAAGAGGACAAATTTTGCATTCATTTTATAGTCTATTATGTTTGCTACATGTGTTCGACACTCTACATACTTACACTTATAAACACACTTGTAGAGTTATAATAAATTTTAACTCCACATTTATTTTGTTTTTCATTACTTTATACATATTATGGGTTAATTGTTGATTGAATTAGGGTTTCATGGCAGGTCGCTTCGACAACTGTGTTGTCGCCTTGTGTGGAGTACAATACCTCCGTAAAATCCTATTTATCACCCTTATACTCTTAACATTGTCCACTTCCAATGAAAAATCAGTCCTGCTTCCTAAACAAGCAGTTATACCTAACCTTTACCCGTGGGGGTGTTGTTTCCAAACTTCATGCTGAGTCTTGGTCTAAATACTTCCATCCTCGGATATTTTTCTTTCTTTGATCCATATCACAATCCAATTTTATAACACAAGAGACAGATGAGATCCCAACACATAATTTTCTTAAATTGTCCTTACACAAGAGAGGTCAGCCACCAGTTAAATATACACGATTTTAATTTTTATTTGGAGAAGTTTTTAAATATTCAAAATCCTATTTTACCTTCATATTGGCAGATGAAAGCCAAGCGGTCATCCATTTAGTGATTGATCTGGAGAGAGCAATGCTCCAGAATCTACGAGGGTAATTCCCAGCCTCCCTCAAAAATCGTGAAGGATGTACTTTTCATATGTGATCAAGTGACCCACTAAGCCATTGTGGAATTAAGTTTAGAGTAAATTACACAAAAGTCCTTGAACTATACATCTAGTTTCAACTTAGTCCCTCAACTTTCAAAACTAACAAAGTGGTACCTGAACTATTGTTTTGATAACAATGCGGCCTTTTGCTAACGGGACAAGGTGATGGTCGCGAGATCTTTTGTTGTATGGATAAAATTATCCCCAAATATTTGTTCCCCTAAAATCCCGCAACAATGTTGTTGTCACCATCGCCTACTTCAAAGACTCTGGCGATAGGTCACCAAGGACGTCGGCGTCGCAACATTCTTAGGGATCTTCATCAGCTCTGCCCTCCGCATCGCTCCCTCCCTCATCGGTCTCCGCCGCTCTGCCTTCCTCCTCTGCCTCATCCTTAACGCTTTCCTCACCTCTGCCTTCCACCTCCTCGCCAGCTCCTACAACCTCGCCTCCTCCATCGCCAAATGCATCGCTGGCGTCTCCCCTCCAGTCTGCCCTCTCGCCCTCCGCTTCCTCTTCCAGCTCATAGAATCCGTCCTCATCGTCCGCACCATCCTTTATCTCTCCTACCCTCGCCTCCGTGCCCTCTCAGGCCCCTTCTCCACCGTCTCCACCCTCGCCAGCACTGCCACCGAGGGAACCATCACCTATTCCTCAAGAGCTCTGCCCACCTCTGGGCCTTCAAACGCTGGTCGCGCTGCATCTTCCTCCGCAACCTCATCCTCGTTGCGGTCTTCACCGCCCTAGCCATCCCCGGGATACACCTCACGGGGTCATCTACGAATCCCATCATCGCGTTCGGGTGGGCGCACATCGAGAGGATAAAGCACCCGAGCTGGGAGAGGTCCTATTGCATCTACTGGTTGGGTCCCTTTGTCAGCACGAGGGGGCGATACACTTGTTGGATGGGAACCATCTAGCACGGTGGGGGCAATTTTGTCCACACAATAAAAGATCTCACAACCGTCACCTTGTCCCGTTAGAGAAAGACCGCATTGTCACCGAAACAATAGTTTAGGTACCACTTTGTTACTTTTGAGAGTTTAGAGATTAAATTTAAATTGGGTGTATAGTTCAGGGACTTTTGTGTAATTTACTCTTAAGTTTATCTCAACTGCATCATCCATTCCTTTCTTTTCTCTTAAGCTCTTAATCCACGCCAGACTCTTCATTTTCTATTAATTTTTAGGGATATTTACACCCATAACCCTGAGTAATTTGGTAATTACCTCAGAAACCCTCGATAATCACGAATTACATCCAGAACCCCGGATAATGCTTAACCTTTACATGGCATAACCCTTTATCAATTTCCGTCTGAATTCTCTGTTATCTCTAACAGAAAAAGTAATATGTTGACCATTTTACCCTTCGAAATACATCATATTTATAACATGATACCATTATCTCAAACAAGATGATGACCCCTCTTCCAAGCAAGCCTCAGAGCCTTCTACTCGTCCCCGACAAGCTGCCCCCCCCCCCCCCCCCCGCCTGCACCTACGCTGCATACGAGCTCCAGCCCTCTCCCTCCCTGCGCGTCCGACCCCCACACGTGAACTCCAGGTCGTCCTGATCGGCACCGGCAAGCTGCAACCCCGCGAGTTCCTCCTGGAAGACCCGTCGGCGAGGAACCTCCTCGTCGAAGCCCCAGCCTCCTTGAGCCCCTACCTCTGCCATCCTCATGGAGCGTCACACCAACTCCCCCTCCTCCCCGTGCCCAGCTCCACACCCCCCCCCCCGAGCCCTGCGCCTAGCTTCGCCCCCTCCCCTGTTCGCAGTCCACCCCCCAGCCCCGTCCGCCCGCCATCGTCGCAGCTCGCGCCCACCCCCACCCCCTGAAGCCACATGCCCCCCGGAGCCATGCCCGCCCCCTCCCGCCATCGTCCCCCTGGAGCCGCTCTCACCCCCACCCCCCCCCCACCCCCCGCTATCGTCCGCTTGGAGCCGCTCCCACCCCCGCCCCCCTCGGAGCCCCGCGCCCCCTGGAGTCCCGGAGCCTCGCATCCCACCCCTGCCCCCCCCCCCCCCCCCCCCCCGAGCCCTGTGCCCCCCCTCCCACATCGTCGAAGCCCACGCCGACCCCCCCTCCCCAGCCCCGCCCGCCCATCGATGAAGCCCTCCCCTCCCCCGCCTGGCGCGCGTTCCTCCTGGAGCTCCGCGCCCCACCACCACCCTACGTTCCTCCTGAAGAGCCTCCTCCCCCCCCCCCCCCCCCCCTCCAGTTCCTACTGGAGAACCCCTCGCCCAGCTCTTCCTCCTCCTCTGCTCGCGGTCTGCCCCAGCCAAAGCCAGCCACGGTTCAAAGCTCGAAGCCAGGTCGTGCCCCCTCTCTGTGGACCTCTTCCTCTTTTCCCCCTGGACTTCTTCTCCTTTTTTGGATTAATCTCAACAGTTAGATTACTGCTTGGTTTGATTAACTCAACCATCTGGTTGAGTTAATGGACTAAACTAACAGAAGGTTATGTGTGTAAAATGGAACAGTTATTCGGGGTTCTGAATATAATTCATGATTATCGAGGATTTCTGGATAATTACCAAATTACTCAAGGTTATGGGTGTAAATATCCCTAATTTCTATATTCTGAAGCCATGAGGTGAAGACACCATATAGATATCACCCCCTTTACTCGTCCTCAGCTCACGCAGAAGAAATGAGCCACCAGCACAGGCGATAGTCGTTTCCATTTTTCAGAAGCTTTTTGTCTTTTCCTTATAAATAGCACTTAATCAGTAGCCTTTTTTTTATGTCACCGGAAGTTATTACCCAACTGTACCAAGTGTTTGGCTTCCATGCTTGCCCTGGTTATATGTTATCCATGCGGTAATTTTTTGTTGCTGTTGTTGCCACCTGTACTCCTTAAACCATCGGCTTCTTCTATTTGGAATGAACGAGTGCTGACCGTTTTCAAAAAAAAAGGAACAGGAAATTCATAGGTCAATCTTCCTATTTTGTACATGAACTAGATGGAAAGACATGAGACATATTGTTTTTATTTGCGGTATTGAAAAGAAGGCATACACACTTTCGGGGTGATATTGTTATGTTTGATATAAGTTCTCAGACAAATCATTACCTTATGTTTTTTGACATCATCTGCGGGGTGAACCGTCATGAGCAAAATCAACAAATTTTGGATGCGCTCAATGCTTCAGCTAAAGTTTGTTTTAAGGAGGGCCTACATCACTTTTGTCTTTGGCATATTCACGGCTACATCTAGGTGTGCACATGGATCGAATTGGATCGGATTTCGACTTAATCTATGTCTAATTCATACATAACGGATCTTTTTGTTTTTCCAGTCCAATCCAACCCAATCCATTAAACATGCAAATTCAATCCAATCCAATCCACCGAATTATGGATTAGTTCGGATTTTACTGCTCACCAAATCTATGATTGTGTTTGTAGCACATTCAACCTTGACATTCGAATCATGGTTCTAAAATTGAGGTTATGGATGAATGTAAAGAAAAAAATAGTTAATTTTTAGAAAGCAATTTGACTCAATTTTTTTAAAAAGCAAAAACATATATGCTTGTTATGGATTTAGTACGAACAATCATTGTATAAGTAAATGAAAATAACATACTTGTGATCCATAGAAATCATAGAAGAATCATGTCAACTTTGAATAAAATTGCAAGTTTGTATATATCAAATAGGAATTACAACTAACCCGCAACTAACATGCTTGACTACGTGGTGCGGGAAGGAGGACTATGCGTGAGGGAGGTCTGGGCAGGGACGAAGCCAGGATTTTATCGTGGGGGGGCTAGATTAAGTTCATATCAATACCTTACACATATGAAAGAAAACATAGTAAAGACTTTTTCCTTTACAAACTTCTAAACATATATTAAAAAAACTAATGGTATATAAAAGTATGACTTGGATTTTTAAAAAAACTAACATACGATATTTTTCTTGAACATAATGTAAAATTGGCGACATATGTCTTCTACTCGATCTTCTCATTTATTGGTTCATACTAATCCTCCTACGAAGAAAATACAAGAAATTAGTGATACTAAATAGCTTAAATATAAAGATAAGTGAACAAGAGAAAGATATCGGGATTACCTGAATGTGAAATTATTTAAATCGAGCGCGACGTGACTTTAAATCATAGTCATCGATAATCGAATCCGTTGAGAATTTTTCTGCAACTTCTTTCTCAATGTATGTTAGAAGACAACTTCTTAAAAAATCATCTTCCATCTTGTTACGAAGTATAGATTTTATTATCTTCATAGCTGAAAATGCTCTTTCTGTTGTTACAGTTGAAATAGGCAAGGTCAATAAAAGTCGGATCAAACGACTGACCAAATAATAGATTTCAGCTTTCCGTGTTTCTTCTAACTTCTGACAAAGTTCTACAAGATTTGAGATATTTTTTAGAACAGGATGAGTAGTGACATCTGATTTATAATGTATCAGTTGTTTCTCTAACAATAATATCTCTTGATCTGTGAAATCTGCAGGATAGAAGCCCCTTGCTAATTTGCATATGTCAACAATATTGAAGAATTTGTAACCATCTGTAGGACTCAAAGATGCACTGAGAGTAAGAAGATTAGTAGCATCTTTATTAAATCGATTGTTAAGTTCTGATAATTGAGAGTCTATAGCTGCAGTAAATAAGTCCACTCTATAATGATGTAATAGTGTAACTTCTTGTTCTTGTCCACGACACCTCATTCGAATTCGAGAAAAATAAGAACTCAGATCTGGAATATCAATGCTCCATTTTTGACAAAATGATACAACTTTCTCAAATAATACATTCCAACCATCATCTCGTAGCCTTTGAAGGTGTTCTTTTGTTGACGGTACAAGTTGTAAAACATTCAAAATATCTATATTTTTTCGTTGTAAAACTTGACATAAGTCTTCAGTGAGTCCTAATATATTCTCCATTATATGCAAGATAAGAATAAACTCAAATGATGTTATAGCCTCATAAGCTTCATCTGCCTCTCCACGTTGCAAATAAGTATCACCTCCATCTATAATAGTCAAAAGTACCTTGCACACTGCACTATACATTTTCATAAAGCTGCATATAGATCTATAATGTGAACTCCATCGAGTTTCACCAGCAAGTTGTAGAGTTCTAGTCTGGTTATATCCAGTGCCTGATTGAACTTCACTTATAGAAATAAGAAATGAAATATCATCTGTTTGGGCAGCTTGTAATTCATCACGACGTTTAGAAGATGCACTAACAATGTTTACTATGCTTGTCAATTTATTGAAGAACTTGTGAACTGGAATCACTTCTCTAGAAGCAGTAACAAGAGCCAATTGTAGACGATGAGCCAAGCAATGAATATAATAGGCATATTTATTATCTTTTATAATCATGGCATGCAACCCATTCCATTCGCCACGCATGTTGCTAGCTCCATCATAACCTTGGCCTCTTATTCTTGTATAATCAAGATTGTTTTGTAATAGTACTTTGAATAGTTTGTCTTTCAATGTAGAGGCTTTTATATCAGGAATGTGAACTATATCGAAGAAGCGTTCACGTAAAATACCGTGTTTATCTACGAATCTAAGAACAATTGCCATTTGTTCTCTAATTGATTCATCTCTAGCTTCATCAATTATTGTGCAGAAAGTAGCATCCCCAATCTCTTCACGAATGAAGCATCTTGTTTTATGGGCTATAATTTGAAGAATTTCCTTTTGAACATCGGGTGAAGTATATTTAGCATTTCTCGGTGCATTCTCCAATACAACTTTATCCACTTCTTCGTTATATGAAGCAACAAATTTTATAAGTTCAATATAATTCCCACGATTTATTGAACATGATCTTTCGTCATTGCCTCTAAATGCACATGCTTGAAAAGCTAACCATCGTACGACATCAATAGTAGTCTTCAATCTCAACCGATTTTCTTTTATTTGTCTGTCATCTTGTTTTTCAAATACATATTCAATGTATTGTGCTTTATTCATTAAGTTTCGAAACCGTTCTTCTGACATATTATGAATTGATCTTTGGCCTCCAATGTGATTCAGAAAAGAACATTTTTTCCCATCATTGATTTTCTTCCAATTGCAAAATCCGCCAACTACAAAGACATTCGCACCATACTTGGAATTGCATTTACCACAGAAAAGATAACAACAAAAGCAAAATGTTGCATCTTTGGAGGGAGAATATTCTAACCAGAAGTATTGCTTAAACCAAGATGCCTGAAACCGTCTACGTTGTTTTCCACTATTGCTATACGGATAATCTGCCATAATATACTGATAAGGTCCCATATTAAGATAACTTCGAATTATATCTTCTCTTTTTTCTAAAGGATATTCCCAAATCATCCGACGTAATCCTGGATCTCTTTCTATTAAAATATCATCAGTAGTAGTTATTTCTACTCGTGGAATTTTTGCTGGAGGGCATTCTTCTTCATGAAGAACATTGTGAACATTTACATTTTTCGGAAGAATACTTTCATCTATCTTCTTCGAGAAAAAGGCGGTAATTGTATTCTTTGACATTTTTGAATTTAAATCTGAAAAGATAATTAATATCAAGAGCCTTTAATACACATACACACCCAACGATGCAACATATACATTGACATCAAGTTACTCACATACATCAAATTTTAGGGATAAAAATAGTGGGCTACAATCATGAATATAATTCCTAAATAGCCCATAAACAAAAAACTTCATTACACATTAATTAACAAATCAAAATTTTAATATTTATTAAAATTCAAAAATAGAACTATTTCTAGTTGTGATTCAATCGCCACGAAAAACTTTAAATGATATGATTTTTGAAATATGTAATGCAAATAGTAAGTTTATTTAAATTTCACATATGTATACGATTAATATCATGCATCAATATTTGTTATTAAAATAATATAAATAATAAAGATGTAATACACATTTTATCAAAATATATAGTTTTGTATTTGAAATTTTCTACTTCCATTCAAACCATTTAACTTTTTTTGGTGGTGTACGAGATGGAACATATTTTGTGGATCTAGTATTTTTCCTTTAAATATAAATGTGATTGATATTTCTTGCTCCCAAGGAATACATCCAATTACAACTATTACGGGGTACATATAACCATAGAAAATATGAAGATGTCAAATTAAAATAAATATACAATTATATTTATATAAAAATAGATATAGAATATGGATACAAATCATTGAGGATGTCAAATTGATATCCATATCTGCATCCATTTTAAAACAGATACAGATATGGATGTCAAAATCTTTATGTAAAACGAATAGTGTGATAGATCAAATACTAACGTATCGTTAACTGTTTGCAACCCTAAACTATATACACTAATTTACAATAATAAAAAATATTAACAACAAATAATTGTTTGTGCCATAGAAAATTAGTCACAAAAAGATGTCATTTAAGATTTATGAATCTACTGCATTGCTATATTTGTGAAAGTTATATATGATAAGATAATATGAGATAGCTATAACATGAAGCGTGAAATTTCTTACTTGCACTGCACGATCGATGGAGAAAACAAAGAGGAAAGACTGCCGCCAGTGCCCAATGCCGCGACGTGATCTGCAGACACAAATTAAAAATTTTGGGTAGTATTAGAGGTTTTAAGACTCTTACAAGTTTGGAATACATACCATCTTTTTATATGGTCCATAAGAATTAATCGTATAGAATAGGAATGTTAAAAATAGGAAGAAGTTCAAATTTTTAAATATGAAGAAACCACCAAGAGCCTCTTCATGAAATCCATGGGATTGACATCCTGTATTTTAACTTTTGGGACTGCACGAAATCCACGAGATTGACACCTCGTATTTGGAATTTTGGAAATCAACGGAAGAGGCTACATACGAAATTGAGATATTCAGATTTTGTGAAATTCACGGTATCCACGGAGGCTATTGCACGAAATCCACGGGATTGTCAATTCCACCAAATTAACTTATCATATTTAGATTTTTGGAAAACCACCGGGAGGGCTAAGCACCCTCCCCTCCCCCCCCCCTCTCTGTTACTGTCTGGGACAAGAACCGTGGGTGACTGCACAGTGGGGAGGGATGTATTTGAGGTTTCTAGATGTGTGTGCACGAGAGAGGTTTGGGAGAGCCGAAGACAAGGTCTACATGCGCATGCACGAGGGATGTCTAGTTACACGTACATATAGTTGGGGATGAGGAGGGCGCAGATGATGACGAGATGGCATCTGGCCGGGGACAAGATCTGGCTACACGTGCAAAAGAGAGGTCTGGGAGAGCGAGGGACCAGGTCTAACTACATGTGCACAAGGGAGATCTAGATGCGCATACGCACAAATAGGACAAGGACGACATCCGACGGAGATGTGTGCACCCAAGGGTGGAGATGTGTGCGATGTGAGTGAGTATTTTGTTTGGAATAAGTCCTGATTGGGTTTAGGTTTTGGTAATCATTATTTTTAGAACGGTGTTTCGCTTTAAAAATTACAAGAGACTGAAAGGCATTGTGGGTAGGTATTACTTTTTTCTAAACCAACTAATGGGTTGAGATAAGGTGCTTTCCAGCAAGTTGTGTAGAGTAAAACTTGAATAGGAATATGTTGAAGTTATAAAGATAGTAGTTTGGATATTTACACATAGCTTTCAAATAAAATTTAATATATAATATTCTTTAACGAAAACAACTTGAATTATTACATGTTATTTATTCATTAACAGATTAACGGATTGGATCAAATTTGATTTTGACAATAATCCAATCCATAAATAAACGGATTTATAAAATTTCAATCCGATCAAATCCATTAAATTTATAAATCCAAATCGATCCAAAACAATGACAACGGATTCTGGATCGGATTATGAATTTTATTCGATCCATGTTAACCCTTAGCTATATCTAGAAAGCAAACGCTCGGAAGAACTTGAGAAAATATGGAAGGATATCATAATAGCAAAGTAATCACAATAACAAGAATGGTTGCGATTCAAACATGGTAATTTTCGACATAATGGATCCGTGCGTATCCCAAATATAATTTTACAGCACGCACTAGACATATACAATGAAGTAAGGCCATGTTTGGATTGAGGGTTAACTCTTCCTTTGGGGAGTCTATCTCCCAAAACCCATCCCTTCTCTCACTTGTGGGGTACGCTCTTCGTCTATTTTTAATGCATTATAACAATCATTTCTTTTCATCCATTCCATCAAAAAATAATATATAATACAATCATATCATCTAAAAATTACAAAGTACTGAACTTCTACTCACTTTTCCAAACTTCAATACAATCACATCACAATAATTACTCAGTTTTCCAAACTTCAATAGAATCATATCACAATAACTACTCAGTTTTCCAAACTTAAATACAATCACATCACAACAAACTCATTCAACACAAAACCCTCTATCCAAACACCAAAATACAAAAAGAGGTTACCCTACTCCAATTTACTCCTGGGTAACCTAGCAACCAAACACATACTAATAGTTTGAATGTATTTGTAAATAAAATATTGGATGTAATACATTTTTTGGGGGAACATTATTTGAAGGAGCATTAAGACATAGATATGCGATGTTAGACTTGATCTGAACTCACTTTATTTAAGGGCTCAAAACTCATCTGATTTATTTTAGATGAATTTTAATTTAAAGTTCATTATTAATGCAGGTATAGATTTGAGTTTGAGATTTCTTTGCGGTCACTGAAAATGTGAACTTGCCGCAAATGTGTTTTCGTATCTTAAAATGTGTGTATGCAGGTATGTGGATATTCAGTAAAAAAAACATCTAGTAAATGAACTTTGCAACGGAATGGGCAGTGACGATCGGCAGAAGCATGCAATATTAGGCCGCACGACCGAACCGTTACCGAAAACTTGTATGGTAATCAATGAGCAGAGAAATAAAATATTTTAACTTAAGTTTAGTCAACATAAAAAGTTCTCTTATTACAGCTCCAACATAAATAGCAACTTGAGCTATGAAATAAAGTAGCGTAACAAATGTTCCAGTGGGCATAACGACATCCCTTCAATCAATGCATCAAAGATCTATACGGGTTCAACTTCACGATGATGGGTAGTTGCCTTGAACTAGAAGTTAAATCACGGCCCGTGTTCTCCTGAAAAAAACAACACATGTTATGAGCTAACGCTTAGTATGTGCCAAGATGGGGTCCAGCCGGCTAGCACGGAAAACAAGTCTCCCTATGCTGCTTTAAACCATTATAACATAATCTCTTACCTGTAATATCTTAACAAAACAACGATACAATTTACACTATTATCTTACCGCAGATAGTATATACCCGTTCTGATATATTATCTCTATGAGACTCATAATTAAAGTAAACATGCATACAATTGGAATTCCTTCCGGGTCCATCCATTAAAGCCATAATTTCATACATATTTTGCCTATACGCCTTAACATTTTCATAATTTTCACTTATATCCTCAGAATTTTTCATAATTGCATATATGCCCCAGCACAATCATAACACTGGCATAATGCCATTACTTGGATATAGTTGCACACATGTGCCTTAGCAATTTCAGAAACTGTACACATATCATTGGTTTATTTAGTGGTTAAAGTTGTCTTAATTGTTAATTCTCAATGGCTTTGGTGGCTTTGCTGGCTTTGGTGGCTTTACCGCCGGCACAATCTGTCCATGAACATGACATACTTGACAGTGTAGCTACAACTGTGGAGGACTTATCTTTCGCCTCAATCGGTTCTTCAAATCATATGCCTCCTTAAGGCGTTGGCCTCTTTGACCTACGATAATTGGACTCTAGAGATGGGTCACACCATTAGGTGTAGCACTTAGCTCCGCTTATCGTTATCATGCCATTATTCATCTTAGAGAAATTTCAATTCTTTTTTTAAATTTCCCTTTCCATGCAATAGTGGTTCAAGTGAACTATACAACTCCAGATCATGCATTCATACAACTCCATATCATGCAGTCAACTTTTATGACTTGATAGCTTTACCTAGAGACATTTACTTCTTCTCAATATTCATAAATGCTTGCGATATTATTTTTGTTCATGGATCCTTTAAATACAGAATGTTCGCTTGATCTCAAATTTATAGTAATCATCTAATTAACATAAACATATTTAAGCTCTTAATATGCAAATACAAGCAATCACTTCACGGATTTTTTTCCATTAAAAGAAAGGCAAACACACGTTATTAAAATGAGAAGGATTTGATCCATATAAATTCAATAATTATCTTAATAAGATCTGTTAATCACGCTAAATCCGGGTATTGAACCTATATTGCCTTATTTCCAGTCATTATATTCAAATAAATATGTTTCTTTCAAGCATACAATTGTTAATTAATAATATAGGATTCACATTCTTAAACAAGCAAGAAATCAATATCTTACTATATATTAAGAGGCGTGGTGTAGGTACTGTAGCAGCTACTGTAGCTACATTGCTTGTATATAATATTTGTACATCCTTTATTCCATCTAAGAAATGGCTGATGTTGATGGAGTGGTAGTTACACCACACGGGGACATTTGGGTAACAGAAGTTCGAAACCAGAGATATCATTGGTTTACTTTTTTTCAAATTATTTTGAAATTTTCCAGTAAAGTAAGAGAATTGGGTTCTATATGAGAATGAAATTAGTATATCCATTTTTGTATGCGATCCTATTAAGTGAATATAGATAAATGTTTTTATTTCAACTGATGTGGATAGAGATATAGATTTTAATTTTTAAGAGATATAGATACTATTTCATTGTTATATTAGACAACCAAAAAATATCCATCTATATGGTAATATGGATTACATTTATTTACGTATAGATTACTCTACGACCTTGGAAGCACAAATTTTTATCACAATTATTAAATAATAATAAAATCTTGTTCCTATGAAAAGCTAAACCAAGCTTGCAAGTTCGATGAGTTGGAGAATGCTATAATTCTTCAATCATGATCCGATTTCCAAACCAATCCCATAATATGGTTCTTGCCGAAAGAATCATTCACTGTCGGATTAATATTTTCTTAAGGACAAGATAATGAGATTTTTTTGATATAGGAGCATTACTCGTACGGTAATTAGTGTTGCTTAATTGCATACTTAATTCTACAAAAATATTTTCCAATGATATGGATTATCTAGGAAACCTTCATATGTACATGAAGGTTAATTCAAAAAGAAAATTATCCGTACATATTATGACTTGAATGTCATGAAGTACTCTTAATGGTTTAAGTACTACCCTACAGTTCCTACACATAAATTAAGAGACCTCTTCTAAATCAAATCGGTGTTTATATATTAACCCGAAGATTTGACACCTACAATAACGGTATTATTCTAGACATAATCATTAATCATACCAAAATCATATGTCGATACATACATTAAGACATCTACTTAAAATATGATAAATGTTCATTCGAAATCGTAAAACGATACATACATTTTGAGATCATATTTTTTGCAAACTAAGTAAATACGTATCGTATTATGGATGGAAAGCATACGTCGATTCATCATATAATAATCCTAAGGGATCGACACATACATCGAGTCCGACGGATTGTATCTAACGGATTGCTGCACCCCTTCTGCCCGCTCCCGAGCCGACGTTCTCCTCCACCGAATCGACACCGATGCTCCATGTGACGACAATGATCCCCCCGGTGAGCTCTCTCTCTATATATCCATCTCTTCTCTCTCAAAATGTCAAGAATATATGACGGGTGGGGGAGGGGTCCTTTGAGTTTTTATGCCACCCAAAGGGCAAATCAATGGCTAATAATACCAATAAATTTTTGGAATAATATCCATGCTATTCATTAGGGAAATAAAGAGGAATTAAGATATGGAGAAGTTGAAAAAAAAACAGCCATTACAAACTTGTTTAGATATTCGTTTCATAAATGAATACAGAGTTGAAATTCGATACGTTTCTCAAACTCAAACCCATTGAGAATCTGAGATCCCTAAAAAGACGTGAAGTAAAATGAGTAAAGCTCATATAAATCAACTATATATCACTATAATGTTCTTAACAAGCAGACTATAACTAAATGGCGGTGGATATATATATATATATATATATATATATATATATATATATATATATATATATATATATATATATATATATATATATATGGGATAAATGGGGCTGCCCCCTAAGGGGAGCTAACTTGGTTCCCCCCGCTCCATTTTCATCATTTTTTTATTTTTTTTTGAAAATTTCTTCCATGAATATTCATCATTATATCCCTATATTATGCTATTAAAATTTCGTGCGAAACAGAGACTCCTACGGCCTCCATCCAGACAGTCATTTTTTAACGGTAACAGGATTTTTTAAATCGACCCCGTTTGGATGAAGGTCGTAGGAGTCTCTGTTTCGCACGAAATTTTAATAGCATAATATAGGGATTTAATAATGAATTTACACGGTTTTAGATTTCAAAAAAATAAAAAAATTTATGTCAAAAAAGGGCGGGGGGAGCTAAGTTAGCTCCCCCTAGGGGGCATACACATTTTTCCCTATATATATATATGGGTAAAATGTGTATGCCCCCTAGGGGGAGCTAACTTAGCAGCCCCCCCCGCCATTTTTTCACAAAATTTTTTTATTTTTTTTGAAATCTAAAACCGTGTAAATTCATTATTAAATCCCTATATTATGTCATTCAAATTTCATTCGAAACAGAGACTCGTACGACCTTCATCCAAACGGGGTCGATTTAAAAAATCATGTTACCGTTAAAAAAATGATTGTCTGGATGAAGGTCGTAGGAGTCTCTGTTTCACACGAATTTTTTATGACATAATATAGGGATATAGTGATGAATATTCACGGAAAAAAATTCCAAAAAAAATAAAAAAAATTTGAAGAAAATAGGGCGGGGGAGCTAAGTTAGCTCCCCCTAGGGGGCAGCCCCATTTTCCTCTATATATAGAGGAGTGATCCTATGAGAGCAAAAAATGTGAGAGCATGCATTCTAGACCACATGATTCTGTTTTCTCTCTCCTTGTCTTCTCTCTCATGGTTGGATCATGTGGTACAGAATGCATGCTCTCACAGGTTTTGGCTCTCATAGGATCACTCCTCTCTCTCTCTCTCTCTCTATATATATATATAGGAGCCTACATCGGGTGATGTTGGTAACTTACCTACATTGGGTCATTTTCTCATTATTTTTTAGTTTTTTTAAATGAAATCTTGGAGGATTTTAATCACAATATACCACCATTGTGTCATTCCAAATTCAACTTAATTCAATATTTCTATCACATCCATCAAGATAGTCAGATTTTAACGGTCTCAAAATTCCCGAAATTGACCCCTTTAAGATGGGCTTGTTAGAGTTATTTTTTTCCTACAAAATTTGAATCACATAATCCACTCTATATATTAATTGAATCCCACTGAAATTTCATTTGAAAAAATAAAAAAAATAAGAAAATGGCCCGATGTAGGTAAGTTACTTACATCAGCTGATGTAGGCTCCTTGACTCCATATATATATATATATATATATATATATATATATATATATATATATATATATATATATATATATATATATGAGCCTCACATCTTATCATGCATTAGTTCATCGAATCACCGTTATTATTGCTTTATATTTCCATTATATCAGGATAATTGCAAACTACTTCTTCACGCATGGTATCTTGATGATAGTACAATTATTGGAGATGCTTTTGAGGTGGTTAAGGCTTTAAATATCATCCAACAATGTGAGCCAGACTTGGGTATAATTTTAAATATTCATAAACAGAACTCTTTTGGCCTACTTGTGATGGCAGGAAACTTCGCAAAGGATTGTTCCAACCCAATATTGGTAGACCTTTATTAGGTATGAAGTTGCTTGGAGGGGTTGCTAGTATGGATCAAAATTTTGTTGAAAGCCTGACTTTGGATAGGGCTGCTAAAGCGGTGAAGTTGATGCATCTTCTACCTCAGTTGAAGGACCTCCAGAGGGAGCTTCTCTTACTTCGTTCTGTACGAGCCTATCAAAACTTTTATTCAGTTTGAGGACTTGCGAATCTTTGTACATGAAGGAGGTCGCAATTTTATTTGACAAAGGATTATGAGGTTCTATTCAGGACATTGTTGTTTGTGGTGGACCTTTTTTAGGAAGTCTTCAATGGAGGGTGGCTTCTTTGCCCATTCGACTTGGTGGTCTGGGACTACTTTCAACAGTGGAGGCTTCTTCCTACACTTTTGTGGCTTCCAGGGTGCAATCTTTGGAACTTCATGACCATATCCTGCGTGACAATAAAAATTGCAATATGGACTCCAACTTCGACAATGATCTTCAAAGACTTCACGATTTGATTCCCTCATTCGACCTCAGTTGTTTCTCTAAAAAGGACACCGTCCCCCCTAAGACCCAAAATGTGTTTGGCGAGTGCACTTTTTAGCATAATAATCGAGCATATGGAGGTGGTATATAATATGTCCGTTAGACAAAAGGCAGCTTTTCGGTGTCTTCAAGCTGTTCATGCCCAAGATTTTCTCCTTACCATTCATATAGACGGACTTGCACTTCACATGTCACCGGTGGAGTACTGCAGTATCCTCAAATATCGTCTCATGATTCCGTTATTTCCTTCTGATGAGATTTGTCCAGTCTGTAGCAAGGCATGCTTGAACAATTTTGGTGATCATGACATTCATTGTAGGGAGCTCATGGGGTTTAAGTACAGACACGATCTCGTTAGAGACGTTTTATTCGATGCCCTCAAATGTGCAGGTATTGCTACTAAGAAAGAGGTGCTAGTGAACTTTTTATCGGATCCACAAGAGGGAAGATCCACACTTAGACCTGTTGATATTTTGATTTTTGGGTGTATAGGAGGAAAACATGCTTGTGTAGATTTGACAGGAATTTCCCTGATGGTGGGTTTGAAGAGCGAGACCTTCACAATAGGGCAGACTGCCCTTAAAGCTTCTTTAGCAAAAGTGGTGAAACACGAGAAAGCCTGCACGGAGAATCAACATGCCTTCATGCCTTTTGGTTTCAACACCTTTGGCTTCCTAGCACCGGAAGCTATTGAGCTTTTAAAGATGATCCAAAAAGTGATGAACAATAATGTGATGGACCTCAGATCTATGGATGTAGTGTTTAGGAGGATTGGCTTTGCAATACAAAAAAGGCTAGCGACGCAGCTTGTTGCCCGCTTGCCTTCTGTTTCGATGTAAACCTTTCTTAATCGAAGATAGTTTGCTTGAAAAAAAATTTGTATGTACGTGGCTATATATGTATGTATGTATGTATGTATCTATGTATGTATGTATGTATGTATGTATGTATGCATATGTGATCTTAAATTTGATGTCTATTCAACAATAATCATAATTAATATTATGAAATGTGCTATTTAAAGATTTCATCAACAACTTATTTGCTCGCTTTGTTAAAAGATCATCACTTGAACATGCCGATATTTCTCTGTTGATCATGGAATCTGAATATACATGGTTATCTACATTCCGATTGAAATCAAAATATCTCCTTCGCAATGTTTACTGAAATGATATTTTTCATATGAAAAAAGTTGTTCGGAGATCCGTCACCTTGAAGTAAAATGCCACTACGTGTAGTGTTCACGTGTTCTACAGCTACGAATAATATTGATTGTATCTGCATTAATCAGAAGATGGCAAACAGAGTCCGCCTTAATTTGTCAAGGAGCAAACGAGGAAGGCGACCTCACCCTCCCATTATTGTTCTCATTTCAAAAACAAAGTTGAAGAGATCATGATGTTATTTATTTATGGGAAGTTGATGCTGATTTCTAACCGCCTCTTGAGCACACATATAGTAGACAACGCGTCTCCTACATAATTGCATGGCCATGCCATTTTTACGTCTAAAATCGTGAACATTATATATAGGAGTCACTCCAAATGTTAAGTTGTAAAGCTATTAAAATACGCAATCTTTATCTACAATTAATCCTGATGTCAAGGTAGAAAAAGATGCTCCTGCCTCACGGATCCCATGCTATAACACCCTCAACTGTGTTGTTAATAAGATTGACAAAGCATATATTAAACAGTAAATCAACGGATCCAAATGAATTAACAGAGAAACAATATCGAATAAGATTATATTAATCGTATATTTTCCAATCATTATCCGATTATAATATGCAAACAAGAACCGATTAAATGAACAGAAATATAAATAAGGGCATGATCCAGAAAGGGTAAAGCAATAAACATATTGCGACAACCAAAATAAAATAAAAATTAGTTTAGAAGTCAGCGAAGCGTCCATGAAATGGACTGTCCTTAGAGAAGATATCGCCCCCACAATACTGGTGCGTAGGGTATTGACGATCCGCTCCCATGATACGACGGCTCACGATCTTTGTCGGCGCACACCAACGGGATCGTCCTCAATTGTACCTCAGAGAACTGCAGCCGAGAGGAGAAGAGGGAGACGTTCGTCCGTGAGAGGAAGAACCAGAGAGAGAGATGGCATGAGAGGTTTTTCTTGCGAGTGAAGAAAGACGGTGTCTGGTGAGGGATATAAAAAGAGGGGCTCGCGTGCCCTAACGTGCGGTGACCTTTGGTTTCCGAAAAGGTCCCTCAACGGGTGTGTCCATTCGAATTCCAAACCCGCAGCTAAATCGAGTCGTTTGGATCAAGTCTGATTCCCAATGTAATCGAAATAAAATTAATCTGCTTGATTAATTTATTCGATCAGCCAAATAAAACCCGCAGCAAAAGTATCGAGATCCGAATTTACTCTCCCGAGCCAGAGCCGGTGCCGGAGAGGGAGCTGAGCGCGCGCGCGTGTGTGGTCCTCTATTCTTCTTCTCTACTATTGTTGCAAGAGCTTGGGTTGGGGACTCATATATAAGTGCACCAAAAGTTTAGATCTCTATGGTATGTTATTAAACTTCAACTCAAACTAATTAATGTTTCAAATTTGGGAGTTCCCAACTTTCCCTCCAAATCATTTGGTTTCCCAATTGAAATCAAATTAATTCCAATTGTAATTACATAGGCTTTCCGATTAAAATCTAAATACAATTTTTAATACAACAATCATACACGAATTCACCAATTTGAAAAAGAAATTCAAAAAGATTTAATAGACTTCTTTCGGCTGCCCACACTTTACTTTCAGTAAACGTACCTTCCGGTTTGAACCTCTACCTGAGTTTGCTACTTTCACTTTAACAGGAACGAAGTGAACTACGTCTTGAATTTCAGACCTTGGTGTTAAAGTATCCGGTAGAAATAACAAAGCGTTGTTCTTGGTACAATCTTCAGGGTTGGTGCTCTTAAAGGCCATGCACCCTTATCCTGTTTCATTAGTGTATTCAGGAAAGACCCTCTTCCTTTAACTGCGGCCTACAGTAACACTCACATAGGTGGCGTTCTCCAAGGATGCACTGCTAACATCCTTTTCAAAGGCTTGAACCCATTCAGATCCTACGCTCTTTCTAAACTTGCAGCTTAAATGGCACTTAGGCTTCCAGGGATAGGACACTCATGCTTACGCTTTTAGATTAGAGTGTCAACCAGTTCTCTAAACAGCTTCTTATTACCACATTGAACCTACTTTGTGGGATCTCCACTTAGATAGGTTGGGTTTCCACTGTGGAAGAACTCCCAATGGGTCTCAGTCCCATCCCAAGCCTAGACTTTAGGACTAAAGATTTATCAAATCCCTTAGTCAACAGATTTGTCGTGTTGTCTTTGGATCCAACAAAATCCACAGCCAACACTCCTCGAGACACCAAATCCCTTAACGTCTTAAGTCTGATTTGTATGTGTCTCCTTGTTTTCTGATTAAACTTTGAACTCTTGATCTTGGAAATAGTAGTAATATTATCACAATGTACCGAGATCGCAGGAACAGGCCGACCTACCATGGGGATTTCAGACAGAAGTTCCCTTAGCCATTCAGCCTCAATTCCAGTGGTGTCCAAAGCACACAGCTCGGTATCAAAGGTGGATCGATCTAGAATGGTCTGCTTCACAGACCTTCAGGAGACTGCACCGCCTCTAAGGGTAAATACATACCCTGTAACACCATTATTCTTGGATTCCTCTATTTTCCCAATCCAGCTTGCATCATTGTATCCTTCTAGTACAGAAGGAAGTCTACCATAATATAAACTAAGGGAAATATTTCCCTTCAGTACTCGATCCAGAACCTCCCAGTGAGTACGGTCAGGACAGGTAGTGTATTTACTCAACTTTGCAACCGAGAATAAAATATCAGGTCTCGTGCAATTTGCAAGATACATTAAACTTCCTATCACTTGTGAATACCTTAACTGAGTTACAGGTACTCCACTTTTATTTTTAAACAACGTTTTGGATGAATCAAAAGGAGTGCTTACAGTTTTACAATCTTGATATCCAAATTTCTCAAGTACTTTCTCAACATAGTGAGATTGAGAAACTACAATCCCATCAACTGACCTTGTCAGTTTGAGACCCAAGATCACATCAGCAACACACATGTCCTTCATCTCAAACTTGCTACTTAAGAATGACTCAGTCTCATTAATAATCCTCATATGTGATCCGAACAATAATATGTCATCAACATATAGGCACAAGACAATACACTCAACACCTTTCACTTTGGAATAAACACACTTATCGGATTCATGAACCATAAAGCCACATGACAAAATAGTCTTGTCAAATTTTTATGCCACTGCTTTGGTGCTTGTTTCAATCCGTAAAGGGATTTGACAAGCTTGCAAACCTTTCCCTCATTCCCAGGGGTCACAAGCCCATCAGGTTGATCCATATAGATCTCTTCCTCAAGATCGTCATGCAAGAAGGTGGTCTTCACATCCATCTGTTGGATAGAGAGATCATATACAGATGCCAATGATATTAGCATCCGGATTGTGATCATCTTAGTCACAGGGGAATAGGTATCAAAATAATCGATACCTTACTTTTGCCTAAAGCCCTTGGCAAATAATCTGGCTTTATACTTTTCAATTGATCCGTCAGGTTTAAGCTTTTTCTTAAACACCCACTTGCACCCAATGGTAGAGCACCCTTTAGGTAAATAAACCAACTCCCAAGATCCATTAGTCATAATGGAATCCATTTCAGATTTGATAGCTTCCTCATTGTTTTGCTTCAGATAAAGCCATGGCTTCTTTGTAACTTGGTGGATCACCCTCGATTTGGTAGAAAACGAAGTCGCTACCCAGATCCTTGGCTATCCGAGGTCTTTTAATCCTCCTTGGCTCAATCGCTTCCAAACAAATCATTGGGTTGAGGTTGAATCTCAACCCCCACATGCGATATCCTTTCCATTTGATTTGGAATAGATCCTTATGTAGAGGCGCCCTCAATGGTCAGATTCTGAGGAATCCCAGTCTTCAACGGAAAGACATCCTCAAAGAAAGTAGCATCACGGAGTTCAACAATAGTGTTGACATGTATGCCCGGTATCTCGGACCGAATTACCAAGAACCTATATACATAACTATTTTCCAGGTAACCTAAGAAGACCGCATCAACAGTTTTAGGACGAAGTTTCTTTCTCTTGTGTTTTGGGACTAAAACCTTAACGAGACAGCCCCATACTTTGAGATATCTTAAACTCGGTTTCCTATTTCTTCAAAGTTCAAAGGGACATTTTTCCATATGTCTCGGAGGAACCCTATTCATAATATGGCAAGCCGTATTTAAGGCTTCTCCCCACATATAGGTTGGAAGTCCAGAACTCTATAGGAGAGCACTGATCATGTCAGTTAAGGTTCTATTTTTCCGTTCTGCTATCCCATTTGATTGCGGTGAATATGGGGTCGTAACTTCATTAATTATGCCAAATGATTTGCGTTGTTCATCAAATAAATTAGAGGTATATTCACCTCCTCTATATGACGTAAGGTGTTTACTTTTCCTGTTTGTGTCTCAGCCTCATTCTTAAATATAAGAAATTTCTCTAAGGCTTCTTCCTTGGTTTTCATTAGATATATATAACAGTATCTACTGCCATCATCTATAAAGGTGATAAAGTATTTCTTATTGTCTCGGGTCAACACACCATTAA
Source organism: Ottelia alismoides (assembly GCA_037367405.1). Classification (NCBI taxonomy): domain Eukaryota; kingdom Viridiplantae; phylum Streptophyta; class Magnoliopsida; order Alismatales; family Hydrocharitaceae; genus Ottelia; species Ottelia alismoides. The sequence goes on from JAZKJV010001488.1 coordinate 960,801, forward strand.
ACTCACATATATCCGTGTGCACTAGATCCAAGATCTCACTATCTCTAGAGACAGACTGAAAAGACTTTCTAAGTATCTTCGCTTGCACACAAATTTCACATTTTTGAGTTTTATCAATAGTGTTTAGGGATGAACTCTAAATTCATCATTCTTTTAATTGAATTTAAGTTTACATGTCTCAATCTACCATGCCACAGATCACAAGAATCTAGATTATTCACAACATGAGACACAGAATTGAACATTCAGATCTCAAAACATTCATCTCATTAGTGTTTACTGAATCACATCTAATTCTAAACAACAAATCAAAATCAGCCAAATAACCTTTTCCATAAAAAATACCATATCTCAGAATAACAACTTTATTACATTTAAAGTTTAATTCAAAATCATTTCAAACTAAGATAGAGCCAGATAACACATTCTTCTTGATGTCAGGAACATGCAGCACCTTGTGCAATGTCCAGACACGTCCAGAGGAGAACCTCAAGTTGACTTGTCCCAACCCTAGCACCCTGTCTGCAGAATCGTTCCCCATCTTTACAGTCCCACCGCTGTAGGTCTGATAAGAAGAAAACAACGTTCTGTTAGAACAAATATTTACATTGGCTTCCGTATCCATGAGCCACTCATTTGGATCATGGATGTGGTATAGTTCAGGTTTTACAGAGACATACCCCTCGCTAGCCTCGAGTCCCACAGTGATCATATTCACTTGTGGACTCCCGTCTGCAGCCTTAGGTTGAACCTTCAAGGACGGACAATCCTTCTACTAGTGGCCAACCTAATTACAGTGCTAGAAAGGTTTATTCTTTGCCTTTTTCTAGATCTTGCCCTTTGGTTTCATTTTTATTATTATTAGTACCCTTTCCCCTCTTATCTTTGCCTTTCGAGGTAATGAAATTGACCTTAGACTGAATATCAACAGGAAGCACAGTTGTTTCCTGTGTTCCTCTATGGCAATTGCCACCATCAAGTCATCCATAGAAATTTTCCCCTTCCTATATTTCAGGGTCATACCGAAGTCTTTTCACGACTTGGAGAATTTTTCTATGATGCTCATGACTTGAAACTTCTCTGGAAGTTTCATTTCGGCATCTTCTAAACCATGAAGCAGGAGTAAAAACTCGTGTACCTGTTCAGAAATTGATTTTCCTTTGGTTATGGAAAACTTTAAAAACTTGACCACGGAGTATTTCTTAATACCGAGGTCTTCGGTATTATACTTCCGATTCAGGTCTTCCATAGCCCCTTCGCAGTCTGCGTGGACGAACAATATACATCAAACAACGTGTTGGACAGAGCGAACAAGATGCAACCATGACATAAACGGTCGCGTTCCTTCCACGCAGATTGCGCCTTCTGGCTATCGGGTGAGGGGTTTTCCATCTACATCGTAGGACAGTCGGTTTTAAGCATCGAGATTAACCCTATGGTGGTTAACCAGATCTTCATTCGTTGTTGCCAATGCTTAAAGTTATGTCCATCGAACTTTTCAGGCATACCCGTTATATCTACCCTCGATTTAAACATTGCTTCTGACATTGTAAAATCGGTTCGGGATATCTTCTCTAAGATTATTGTTAATAAGATTGACAAAGTATATATTAAACAGTAAATCAACGGATCCAAATGAACTAACAGAGAAACAATACTGAATAAGTTTATATTAATCGTATGTTTCTCAATCATTATCTGATTATAATATGCAAATGATTAAATGAACGGAAATATAAATAAGGGCATGATCCAGAAAGGGTAAAGCAATAAACATATTGCGACAACCAAAATGAAATAAAAATTAGTTTAGAAGTCACCGAAGCGTCCATTAAATGGACTGTCCTTAGAGAAGATATCGCCCACACAATACCGGTACGTAGGGTACTGGCGATCCGCTCACAGGATACGACGGCTCGTGATCTTCGTCGGCGCACACCAACGGGATCGTCTCGATTGTACCTCAGAAAACTGCAGCCGAGAGGAGAAGAGGGAGACGTTCGTCCGTGAGAGGAAGAACCAGAGAGAGAGACGACGTGAGAGGTTTTTTTTGCGAGTGAAGAAAGACGGCGTCGGGTGAGGGATATAAAAAGAGGGGCTCGCGTGCCCTAGCGTGCGGTGACCTTTGGTTTCCGAAAATGCCCCTCAACGGGCATGTCCATTTGAATTCCAAACCCGCGGCTAAATCAAGCCGTTTGGATAAAGTCCGATTCCCAATGTGATCGAAATGAAATTAATCTGCCAGATTAATTTATTTGATCAGCCAAACGAAATCCGCAACAAAAGTATCGAGATCCGAGATCCGAATTGACTCTCCTGAGCCCGAGCCCGAGCCCGAGCCCGAGCCGGTGCCGGTGCCGGCCCTGAGACGGAGCGGAGCGCGCGCACGCGCGTGTGTGTGGTCCTCCATTCCTCCTCTCTACTATTGTTACAAGAGCTTGGGTTGGGGACTTATATATAAGTCTACCAAAAGTTTAGATCTCGAAGGTATGGTACTAAACTTCAACCCAAACTAATTAATGTTTCAAATTTGGGAATTACCAACTTTTCCTCCAAATCATTTGGTTTCCCAATTGAAACCAAATTAATTCCAATTGTAATTACATAAGCTTTCCAATTAAAACCTAAATACAATTTATAATACAACAAACTGTAACGTTACCGGTGCTGTAATAGCAGAGTATCTTCTCCGCTGCCTAAAATCGATCGACCAATCCATTGCTGTTGGGCCATAGACTTTTGTTGCACATCATCAAGCTGGCTACGGCTATGACGTTTTAAGTCTAAGTTTTTGTTAGCTTGATTTGGTTGAATATTTAGCCTTTACTTTGTGTTTTTCCTGCAAGGGTTTCATCGATTGTAGTAAATATCGGACCTCCTTGGTTTTGTTTTGTTTCTGCTTTCGATCTGGTGGTTGTGGCATGTGCTCCATTTGTTTTTTTTTTGCTTGATGAATGAAATCGACTGTTTTCTTAAAAAAACTATATATTCGACTATAGTTTCTTATATAACCACTTTTTTTAAAAAAAATAGTCGACTAATGGGACTCGGATCCGTTACATCATGTAACGAGAGTTACAGCAGAGGTCCTATAATTCTTTTTTTTGGCGATGTTGATTGCAAAATCCAATCTTATAGATTGAATTATAGATTAATATCTACACGTTGTTCAAATTCATTCAAATCCGAGGTTGCTTGCTATTTTATCTTAGTAGTTAAAGGTCCGGGTTTTTTAAATAGAATTAATTTAAATTGCTTAGATCTTGACCAAATTTTGACTATTAATATACATAAGCAAATAACCTTGGATTTGAGCGAAATTTGAAGGTACATAGATCATTAATCTAAATTCAATTTATAAAGTTGGATTTTGAAATCGAAATCACAAAAAGATTTACAATACATCCGAGCCTCGATCAAGGACGAGTTTGTATTTAATTAGAGACGCGCGCATGTATGAAAATATCATCCACCCTGTCCAATCTACTATACAATCCGTATATATATCCATTTTATACAAAATTTGACCTTGACTAATCCATATCCGTTATTACATTGTATCCAATGGACCATTGGCAGTCCTACTTTCTATACTTGATACTCGTATGGTTGGACTAAGTTGACGTGAACATCAACCCGATCCCTGTGATCAAAAGTTGGCGATATACCCACAAGGATGTCTCTATCTGGAGACGTTTTGAATGATTAGACGTAACAGGCAAGATGCGAGAGGGTGAGGTAGAGGTCGAGGGAGAAAGAGAGTGGACTGAAGTTCGTAGGCGGGTTCGCTCAAGGAAGGATGGAGGGCTTTTTCATCGTGGATCTCGACGTGGTGATCCTCCTAACACGGGTGTTAGGAATCCTTTCGGGCGAGGTTGCTTCCGTTGCGGCTCGATGAGTCATTGGGCGAGGCAATGCAGGGATGCCATTCGTTGCTTCAGGTGTTTGGACTTCGCGCATCGGAGCAGGAACTGCAGAGGGAGAGGTCACTCGGAGCCTGTGGAGGTGGCTTCGGCAGGAGCATTTCACGTCCTGGTGGGGGAAGGAGGGGGCGGAGGAGCGCTGTTCAAGGGGTCTTCGGACGTTGGTTTCGTTTCGAGGGGAGGCTTCAAGGGAGACGTGACGGCGTTGTCATCTTGGAGGGTCCTGGCCAGGGGTTTGTCCGACGGAGAGGTAGAAGCGTTGCTGGCTCTGACGCAATCGAGGAGGTCACTGCTCAAGTGGAGAAAGGTGCAGGCTGGCGATGACTGCTTGACGCAGAGGAACCTGGATCTGATTAGAGTTAAAGGGATCCCGCTCTTATGGCGGAGCTTTCATCGGGTCCGTCAACTGCTAACGGGCATTGCGGAAGTAAAAGGTTTGGCTGCGTCTGGTCTATTGCCGGGGGAGAATGGGGACACGTTGGTCTGGGTGCATCATCTTCACCCTCGGATGCTCGGCTGGTGGACGACGAGTATGGATGGGCGACAGGTGCAGATGGAAATCTCGTCGGCGGAGTCGGTCGTGGTAGGGGCCGCGTTTCGGGAGCGGCAAGGTGACGTTCCACCGGGGTGGGCGCGCGCGACGGTTCGTCTTCCGCGAATCACGGGGACTGTTCCAACAAGGTCCGCTAATAACTCCGAGCTTTTTGGATTTCCAACGGCAATTAATCAAAAGGTGGAGAAACGTGTGGTTTTTGAAATTGACGGTGGCCTTAAGTCTCCAAAGGTGATTTCCAGTAACGTTTGCCATGCTGGCATTTCATGTGGTCCCCTTGATTCGGGGAAATCATCCAAGGAGGTCCAGCCTGGCGGTTCAATTGTGAATAACAGCGTGATTTGTCGCGGAGGGGAAAGGCCCCTTTTTGGCGGGGTTTCATGCTCGGGTCCCGGTCAAGATATTTCTGTGGTTGCAGAGTCAGAGCCTACAGGGGGATATTCTCATGGGAGGGAAGGCACCCGACAGGCGGATCCGCGCCCGTCAACTTCAGGCAATGGGGTTGCTGTCCATGTGGACACTTTCCAGGGAGGTTCGGGATCCGCATCTCAGGACGTAGGGGAGGTTTCCGAAGGGGTGCTGAAGCGAGGAGGAGAAAGGTCGGAAGCCGCAGGCTGTGATTTGGTGGTGGACCTCGGGCTTGACGATGGGGCAGATGGTGGTCTGGTTCCGACGCCTGACCCAGCGCGCTTGTCAGGGAATCATGTGGGCAGCGGCACGAGGACTGCAGGGTTAGCTGTGGTGCTAAGCGCTAGCACGAGTAAGGTTGAGAGGAGGGTTGCTGGACTGGGGACGTTTGACCAGTCGCCGAGAGGGGGAGAGAAGGGAGGTTGTAGTCCAGTAGGTGGTGGCGTACCCGGTGGAGGGGGAGGGAGTTGTCGTGAGGGGAGGGGGGATGCTGTGCAACAGTATGGTGGGAAGAGCTTGGTTGAAGATCACCTCGGTTTAGAAGGGGATGGGGAGGTGGAGTGTTCGACGAGGTCGGGGAAGAAGGTGCAGGGGACTGGGGAGGTAGTGTTGGGAGATGCGGGTGGGCGGGTGGGTTGGTGTTTTGAGAGAAAGCCTCGTGGGTGGAGGAGGAAGGAGAAGAGGAAGTTGTTGGTGGGGACAGAGCTGAGCCCGGGAGTTTCTGAAGGAGGTTGCATTGCTGCGGGTATCGAAGGACCATCATCGCCTATTGGAAGACCAAGTTTCTTCAGTCTACTTGATAGGCGTTTCGCGGAAAGTTTGGGTGTGGTTCCACCACGAGGGAAGGCCAGAGAAGTTTATAAATGAAGGTGGTCTCTTGGAATGTGAGGGGTTTGGGTCGTCCCGAAAAACGACTACGAGTCAGGAAATTAATAGAAGATGCTCATGCGGATATTGTGCTCTTGCAAGAGACGAAGGTCTCAAGGGCTGGGGGCGAGGCGTGGCGTGATCTTGGTGGTGGCTCTTCATTTGGATTTGCTGAGGTTGAGGCTCAGGGAGCGGCAGGAGGGCTCCTAACCGGTTGGAGATGTTCCGACTTTGAGAAGATGGGGGAGAGTAGATCTGTGTTCTCTTTATCTGTGTGCCTTAAGAGAAGAGTGGATAATGTCTTTTTCACAGTGACAAATGTGTATGGGCCTACATGTCCAGCGGCAGGCTCCTTAGCGGCAGATCTCTCGGAGGTTGGAGCACATAGGGAGAAGGGCATTTGGCTCATTGGTGGTGATATGAATGTCACCTTGATGGCTGATGACAGACCTTCGAGGGGTGGTGGACGTGATGCTGGTTCGGAGGCTTTCAGGGCTCAGGTGCTTGATTTGGGGCTCACTGTTATTGATGCAGCGGGATGTGCTTACACATGGAGGAACACTAGATCGAGATCGAGGTTGGATAGATTTCTTCTGTCGTCCGAGGGAGTGGAATTTTTCCCTCTCTCTCGGACGTGGGCGCTACCTCGGGCACACTCTGACCATACACCAATCTTATGGTCTTCGGAGGAGCAGTTGCGACCCAGATCCGTTTTCCGATTTGAGAAAGCTTGGTTGATGGAGGAAGGGTTCAAGGATGAGGTGATTACACAGTGGAGGGGTTGGCAGGTGGAGGGGTCGGCAGTCAGGCGTTTGACTTCCAAATTGGTGCTGCTAAGGAATTTTTTACTCGATTTCAACCGTAGAGTGAGGACGCAAAGAAGGGAGCGAAGGCGTGTGGCTCAGGATGGTGTTGTCCGTCTGGATGGGCTGGATGATGAGAGGGGTCTGGATCAGGATGAGGTGCTTGAGCGGGCAAGGCTCCTAGAAGATCTTCTGTTGGAGGACAGGAAGGAAGAAGTGGAGTGGAGGCAGAGATCCATACAGAAGTGGTTGCGCGAAGGTGACGCAAACACTAGATTTTTCCATTCGATGGCCTCTGGCAGAAGAAGGAGGAATTTTATTCATAGCCTGGAGGTGGGTGGTGTTAGAGTCGTGGGTGACGCTATGTTGGGGCGGGTCCTCAGGGATCATTTCGTAGAGAGGTCGAGGAGAAGGGCGGGCGACGGTTGGGGGTGGCGTGGAGCAGGTGTTGAATCGTTGTCAGAAGAGCAGGCATCCGGACTTGAGGCGCCTTTTACGGTGGAAGAAGTCAAAAGCGCGGTGTGGGGATTGAATGCGGACGGGGCACCCGATCCTGACGATTTTCCAGTATTTTTTTACAGAGAATTTTGGGACATGTTGAGTGAAGAGGTTATGGCAGTAATCAATGAATTCAGAGACAGCAATAGGGGATTCGAGAAGATTAACAGGGCGATGCTCTTTCTCCTTCCGAAAAAGGATAACCTGATACGGGTGGAGGATTATAGACCGATTGCATTGTCTAACGCAATATATTTGATTATTGCAAAGGTGTTGGCGAACAGACTTAGGCAGGTGCTTGAGGGTGTAATCCTTCAGAACCAGACAACTTTTATCCCAGGCAGACAGATGGCGGACGGACTAGTTATGGCATCTGAGATTTGCCTCCAATGGCGTAGGGAAAATGTAAAGGGTTTGATTTGGAAGATTGACTTCGAAAAAGCATATGACTGCGTGGATTGGAGCTTCTTGTGGGAGTCACTTCGGCGGCGCGGATTCAGTGACCTATGGATAGCATGGATGAAGAGGTGTGTCACTACCTCCTCCTACTCAATTCTTGTGAATGGGAGACCGGAAGGTGGATTTTTTCAGCCTCAAAGGGGTGTAAGACAGGGTTGCCCATTAGCACCCATGCTTTTTGTCTTGGTGGCGGACGCCTTAGCGGTAATGTTCAAGAGAGCGGTCATCGATGGGTGGTGTGAAGGATTCCGTATGGGGTCCATCTCTATTCCTCTTCTACAATATGCAGATGATACCGTGATTTTTATGGGTGGTACAGAAGACATGCACAGAAGGACGAAGCAATTGGTAGAAATTTTTAGCAGCATTTCGGGTCTCAAGATCAATAGAGAGAAGTCTGTAGTGATCCAGTTCGGGTTCGATGAGGAAGAGAGTAGATCAAGGGCTGTTCTTTTGGGATGCCCTCTTGGAGAGCTACCAATTACCTATCTTGGGCTACCTTTAGTGGCCGGGAGGCTCAGGAAAACAGAATGGGATATGGTCCTAAGGCGTTTTGAGGAGAGACTCGCAGGATGGAAGGCGGTCACTCTTTCTAAAGGAGGGAATCTGATTCTTCTGAAACATGTGCTGTCAGCAATTCCTATTTTTTTCTTTTCGACCCAGTTGATGCCGGCTGGTGTAAGAAAGAAGATAGAGGTAATGATGAGAAGATTCTTCTGGTCAGATGGAAAACAACAAAGAACAGACGCACATCTGATAGGATGGGAGGATCTCACACGACAAAAAAGCGAAGGAGGACTTGGAATTAGGGATGTGTCTTGTATGAATAAAGCGCTTTTGGCTAAATGGTTGGTGCAGATTTGGGGCAACTCAGATAGATTGTCAATTCAGCTTCTACGAAAGATTTATGGTGTCAACGGCTCCCTGGAGGCTGGTAGAGTGAGATTTGGGTCTTCCCTTTGGAGTGGGATCCGTGATATTTTGCCACAGCTGAGGTCGAATTTGATGCCAAGATTGGGGTCCGGGGCAATCTTTCGGTTTTGGTTGGACAACTGGACAGGTGATGGAGTTTTGTGTAATAGATTCACAAGACTCTTTGCTTGGGTGGCAAACAGAGGGTGTTCAGTGGCTGAGGTTGGAGTGTCTGGGTCGTGGGTTCCTCAATTCCAGCATGAACTTTCTGGACGTAGAAGAGAGGAGTTGGGCAGAATGCTATCTGAGCTGCCCTCTCCTGATTGCATCTCGCAGGGTAGGGATCATTTTGCATGGGAGGAGGAGAAATTCTCGGTGAAGAAGGCATACTCGGTGTTTAGAGGGAGAAGTGAAGAGTTGGAGACTGAGTTGAAGCAGGATATGAAGATTATCTGGGCAAGTAGGATTCCTTGTAGAGTGAAGATTTTTCTGTGGTGCTTCAGAAGGGGAAGGATTTGGGATAAAGCAAGAAGAGGAAGATTGTTTGGCATTCCAGATACCCATTGTGATAGATGCGGTGCACAGACGGAGGATGCTGAACATTTGTTCTTTACATGTCCTGCATCAGATAAAGTCTGGAAGGAAATAGGTGCGACATGGTTAATGCATGGTGGTACGACTGATTTCTGGAGATCGATTAGGTCAGTGGGGATGATCTCGACGGATGACGTTTCTTTGCCTTTTGCAGCTCTTTGGGCCATCTGGGGGGGGAAGAAATGACCTCATTTTTAAGAATCAGAGGTTTTATTCTGAAAATTGAAAATGTAATCGCTTCATGTCTTTCCCTTTATCGTTTTTGGTCCATAAGGTAATGTATTTTTTCTTAATTTTTATAAATAAAATTTTCTAGCGGTGAATCCCAACTCGGGTTTTCACCCTCTTTCCTCTCAAAAAAAGGATGTCTCTATCTAAGTTGCATATTCCATGCACCTCCCTAAGTAACCATTCTACTTTAATCTCTCACATTTGTATAGGGCGACTGGAAATTATTTTCAATGGTCCAAAAAGGTCAAGGGAGATGTTCTCATAGCCTGCAGGATTGATACGGCAAAGGCCAATGGAAGAGAGGTGAATCCTGTTGATAAGGACGGGCCGAGCTTTTTAATCAAAGATAAAACTCGAATAGAATTACAAGAATTTCTTATCCCCGACTGGTTTCCATTATTGTATTGATGGGTTAATGCTGCAGGTCTATTCTATGATCCCGATCAGTTGATAGAATAGGGACAGTTTCGGGCAATCGGAAGAGTGGAATGCGAATCATTCTAAAACCATAAAGAGGATGATCACTCACGCGATTAACCCCACAAATCCGTGTTCACGGTATAGGTATTTCATGCCGCCTTTTCCTATATAACGAAGAGAGCTCTCAGCGAATGAACTCCAACGGCGACTGTCAGTTGGCTTCTCTTGATGCTCATCTCCCTCTTCCACTCTGCAATCACCTCGCATGGAGTTGGTACCGATACCAACGTTCTCGAGAAGATCGTTCGCCACATCCCAATGACGCATCGGGTGGTTGTATCCAAGAACCCGAGGACCACGGTGAACATCCCGACTGTCATGAATGCTATAGAGCATGTCACGCATGCACCTTCCTGGGAGAGATTTACCAAGGTAAAGAGGGCTGATCTTGTGCTGATAGGTGATGGGATGGGCAGCACAATCATTACGAACAGCCTGAATGCCGACGACCGCATACGCACCTTCCATACGGCCACTTTCGGTGAGCTCCTATCACTCTCGCACGGTTTTAACTATAGTGTTATATATCGCGAAAAATAAAACTTCTGAGAGGGAGATACGCAAGCTGTTGCATACCCTGCGTACTTATCGTTACGTTCGTGGATGATTCATAGCTTTCGGAATCACGTTTGGTTATATAGACAAACTGCATATACTACATATTTGTATACTATGTGATAACTTGAATTGCAGTTGTAGAAGCAAAAGTTGTACGGTTCATTGCTATTGGCATCACATTCGCCAATTCAGCTGGACCAGCCAAGCATCAGGCAGTAGCAGCTCGGATCAGCGCAGAGCTTTCTGCCTTTTACCAGTGCAGCTTCGAGGGCTATAAGGACATACTGTACACCCATGCAGGTGTTCAGTTCTATCAAACTTGTGACATATACGTCCCCATGCACAACTGCATTCATGCAATGCCTCATGGATTCCCAGGTTGAACCAAATAGATGGCTGGATTGGAATGGCAGAGGTCCGATGGATCCTCTCTTCCATGGTGAATTCAGCAACATCGGACCCGGAGCAAGCATTGGTGCTCGGGTGCGTTGGAGGGGAGTTCACCCGACCATGACAGCTTCCGTGGTGATGCATTACACCGCAGGCAACTTCATTCAGGCAGATGACTGGTTGCCTCAGATGCACATACCTTATTTCGCTGGATTATCCCATGCTTGAGTTATCTTCATCTGCGTATGGTGATGTTATCTTCATGTATGAAAAAATGCATGCAATCATACGTTATCTTAGTTTTGTGTTAACATCTTAAGAACAGTAAAATTGTTTTTTTTCTAATATATGGCTCCGATGCTACTTTACTAACTTTTTTCAAGGAAAGAAGGGTGCAGTGCCGTAGAGGCAAGCACCCAAAAAAAACTTTATATTCACTGGTTATAGTTCATAAATACAAAGACCAAGAATCCCGAAGGATTTTGGCACGCTGTACAACATTTCCCACATAAAAATCTCTCTCCCCTAAATAGCACATCATTGCTCGCGAGCCAAATCGTCCAGAGCGCTGCGGCCAGCAGGGTCTTTACCATTGTTTGTTCATTTTTTGACATCTCAACCACATTCCAGAAAGAATGAAAGTTCTCCGTTGCAGCCCCAATGAGAGATAACTCCCTCCAGAACTCTTTCGACATTGGACACTTAAACAACAGATCTCTTCCAGAAAGAAGGAAAGTTCTCCAGACCTCTTTACTTTACTAACTTGTTTGTCCTCTGAATTTATACAATTATGTATGACAAACGCGGATCTTCTTGTCTACGTGTCATCGTATTTGACAAAAGTTTTAGACAAAAGTTCATACAATTGACATTTGAACTTCATTCCTTGGCAATGTGAAAGATGAGAAGCTGATCTAATTCTTCCAAACAAAGGTGACTTTTGTTTTTTAAGCTCATATTAAATACGGAAAGCATGTCCTAAGTAGATGATTCATGAAGAAGTGGCCTCGGATTTCTGTCGCTGTGGGAAGAGGATCTCTACTGTAATCGGTATTATAACAGAGATACTGTAAATGCCAAAAAAATGTTACAAACTTATGAATTACATCTTATCTTCGACTTATGTTACATGTATCCTCTAATTTTCACTCGAATCCAAGGGGATTCATTATTTTATCTTAATGACCAAAAGTTCGGTCTTTTTTAAATGGGATTCAAGTTGCTTATATGTTGATCAGATCTTTGACTATCAAGATAAAATAACAAATATCTTCGGATATGAATGAAATTTGAAAGATATATGGAACATTAATAAAAAATATAATCCATAAGTTGAATGAATTTTATGGTCACCCGTTGTACCTTAGAGATGTATAAATCTATTTGTTTAGGAAAATTAAGCAATTTTATCCATTTCATTCGAAATATGAACGTTTTGTAAGAAGTTATCAACTTACATTTTGTTCTCTTCTACCCCCTTTGGGGGCAGGGGGGTGGTCGACCAATTGCTTTCAGCGTTTATTGTACCACGACAATTGTCGAACATCATATTTTTATTTGAGGCACATTCTCCCATGTTTGGGAATCATTCCTTCAAGCTCACTTCACCGTTGATCATGTCTAACCATTAAAAAGAATAACGACTTAAGTTATGTTTTGAAAAACTAAACTCATGTATTTTTTGGAAACCATCTTTAAGGGTACGCTAGTACTCTGAATTTCACATTTGATAAGAGTTTACCTTCCCAGCATTCCTGGGTATTAAACACAAATTTCGTGAACATGGGATTGTTACAACATTCGAAGTTGATGACTCCTCACCCATCATTGTATTTTGGACGATAAATACTATCCCAAACAATACTTGACTTTGGATTCCTTGTCAAAGAAAATCTCTATGAATTTCATTTATAATTTTGTCTCCTTTAGAAGGAAGTTTTAACGAGACAAGCAAACATGTTATGAGGGAGGTGCGAGTGGAATTTAATATAGTCACTCTACAAGGTAGAGAAATTAAGGATTTTGTGTGAGATCTTAAGACTTAGGTAAGCATTAAAATACCAAATATGGTATATGTATCAGATGTTCATAGAAATCCGATCTTGATATGGTTCAAAATTGCTGAAGTGGATTTTGCAGAGGTACAGAAATATCACAAGGCGAGAATTCCAATCGTCGAGTTGACCTCGCACGAAATCCAGACTTCAGACAACAATTAACCCACAATTCAAAATCAAGCAATGAAAGTAAATGTGCATAGTTAAAATTTATTATAACTCTACAACAGGGATGTGTATAGGTTCAAGTATGTAGAGTGTCGAACACATGGAACAAGCAGGTAGATCGAGGCAAGAATGCATAAAGTGAATGTGATTTATTTGCCTATATAGGTGTTATTTTTTGTGGTTTTTAAATTTTAAATTTTTCTATTTTTATTTTTTGATTTTAAATTTTCTATTTTTTATATATTTTTATATTTTCTTTTTCGTTTAATATATATAAATCTATATAAAGAGTATATATACAATAAAGGTAGGAGGGAGATAATATATATAAGAAATAGGTAAAAATAATCAAAATACATGAAATAATTTTTTTTGTGTTTTAGATAAGTATTTTACTTTTATGTGATTTTTTTTCCATTTTTTCTAATTTTTATGTAATTTTAAAGTCAAAAAAACCAAAATAAGGTTTCAAATAATTAGCCGAAATTAAATTGGAGATAGAAAATATCAGATAGTAACAAAAATTCTCTAAATTAATTTTATAATATAGATAATAAAATAAAATTAAGAAACAGAAACTATATTTTTTTGGATTTTTTAGTAGTTTTATATAATTTTATACATGTTTTGGAGTTTTTTAATTTTTATGAGTTTTTTTATATTTTTTAGTGATTTTTTGTATGAAGTTAGAAAATACTTAAATAAATATAAAAAAAATATTTTTTTTGTAATTTTTATGTATTTTCTTTTGTAAACACGGACAAATATGGATTTTTTTATTTTTTTATAAATAACAAAAGGACTTAAAATGCAAAATATAAATATGGCGTGAAAAATCAATGCAACAAGAAGCTACGAATATTTTTTGGATTTGTTTCGAATTTTTTAGATGCATAAAATAGATAGAGACAACAAAGAGAAACTACACTCGTGGCAGGGGTATTTTTTTAAATATCATAAAGTGCATGGGCCAAAGAGAAATTTCACAAAAAATATATAACTTCATACTTAGATTACATGGACAATTGCAAAATTCAAGACTCGCTGGTTTATCTCTGCAAAAACACCAAAATCACGTGTAATCACGTGCACCACTAATAGGAGCATGTTTCTAATTAGCAAAAATCCAGGGGACAAACAAAAATATTTCCAAAAAGTATTTAACTACTTATACAAGTTTCTAAACCAAGCCTAAATTTCCAACCCCTAGAGGGGTCCTTTACAAAATAGCCACGCACCTCACGCGTGCGGGCATGTGAGTTGACGTGGTCGAGGATCTCTATGCAAATACGTATAGATCAAGGGGCTGGATGTAAATTTTACAAAATAATTTAAACTACAAATGAAAGATTTAGTTTTAGATAATAAATACAAAACTGAGTGGGCTTGGAATGCAAAACACCCAACTCGGCGGGAACGGACGAGTGATCTTCTTTACTTATGCCACATGTCATCCCAAGAAGCGGTGATGATGGTTGACCTCCAAAGGCTGGGATTAAATCACCTTGGGTGATCCGCTGGTGAAGACACACGGAGATCCAATGCTTAGGATCAAAACTGGGCCGACGTTCACGATGGAGAGACTCGGAGGATGAATAGCGAAGAACAACACCGGGACGACTTTCCTCTAGCAATCCAGGGCCTCTCTATCACGATATGCTGCTCCAAGGAACCTATTTAATTTCCTACGATGGCCCTCTAGCGGCTGGGGGCATCCAAAACCACCGATGTTCCCCGGAGCTCTCCCACTGCGGCGAGGTCGAGGGGGAGGCTTCAGGGAGTTCTGGCAAGGTACAAAATAGCCTTCCATGCTTTCTGGTTCCTGGCTCCTACAAGATAGGTTAAGGATGTCGAGGGCAAAGTGCCTCGACCCTACTGATGGTGAAATAAGGCGGTGTAAGCGAAATAGTGGCTCACCAGAGCTTGGCGAAGGTGATTGATTGGGTAACAGACGAAAAGAACCATATCCAAAGAGTCCTAAAACTACGGGGAAGCTAAAATGCAAGAAAAATAGAGAAAATATGAACCTCAATGGCTGGGTTCCATGAAGTTAACCTCGACGGTAGAGTACCCATCGGAGATGGGGTGGAGCCACTCAAAAACCGCCTCCTCGATCAACCTAAAGGCAAGACGAAGGAGCTATCACCTCCTTTTGTCCTTTGAGCGCAAGAGGAGGAGAGGAAAGTGGTCAAAGAGGGTTCAAAAGTGAGAGGGAAAGTCGGGGTACCTTATGTACAAGTGACGAGGTGAGGGAGAAGATCGAGAAATCTGGAGCGTGTCAGTGATCCATGGATCAAGATAATGACTGGGCATGTATGGCGAATAAACGAGGCACAATTGTGCAGAAGGAAGCCAGGCCGATTGGTGAAAGACTCGGCATGGAAAAAATCAAGAAGAAGAGGGTGGGTGAAGATCAGGTGGTCACAAACCTGGGGTCATGGAGTTGACCCATGGTCAACAGATGGCGTGACCTTATTGGGCCACGTCTTCGGCAAATAGATGAAACTAAATAAAAAGATTTTGTAAATTTAATTAAAAATTATAAATGATTTTATTAATTTTATCTTATAAAATAAAAAAAATATTTATTATTTTATGAGTTATTTTATTATCATTTTTATTTATTTTTTAGAGCTTTAAATTTCAAGTTAATTTTGAAGGGCTATATATAGTTATGTTTGTCTATATAATTTACTTTTTATTTTTATTTTTTATATTTAATTTTATTAATTAAAATTACTAATTTATGTATTTATGATATAATTGTATACACTTAAATATATTTTTATTTTATTTTGATGATGTACTATATACAATTAAATAAATAGATATATTATCTATATAGGTATAGATATATGTATTTCATTTATGTATTTTTAAACAAGTATTTTATTTTAAGATTTTATTTATGTTTTTATTCTTGTTTTAATATATACATATATTATAAATAATATTTAAAAAATTATAAAAACATAAAATTATAAAAAAATAATTAATAATAAATAAAATGAATATTTTAATCAGTACAAGTATACAATAGGGGACCAAAACTTAATTTCAAACCATAAATCTAAAAAATATGAAACCACCTTCATAAATAGCTTATTAAAAGTTATATGCAATTAAATGTGATTTTGATATATTTTAGGTTTTATTTGAGAGATATGGGTTTGGGAATTTGGGGTTTTCGAAACTTATTTATATCAAAACTTTTATCTGTATATTATTTTTGTATGAAATCAATTTTGTATTTTTCTATATTTAATTATCTACAACTTTCACGTCAAAGTTTATTTATTTGAAGTATAAAAATGGAACTCAAAATAGGTCCCAAAAATGAATAAAAATGAATAGAATAAAAGGGTATCTTATTGTATTTTTGACCCCTATCTCCACCTACTTTATTCCTTATCGACCTAGTCATCGAGATGACAAGTTCTCAGGGTTTTGTGTCATAAAATATCTTCAATATTTCTTATTTTTCTTTTCTTTTCTTTATTCAATAATTTTAGCTTCAAAAACCATATTTTATACACCATTTACCCAATGATGCACGAATGATAAGATGCATGTATTAAGCGTATTTAAATGCATTTACTTGGTTTTTAAAGCCAAAATGATAGAATAAAGATGATGAAATGGAGATTCATCATCTCCCTATACTTGCCTTTGCTAATCCCCAGCAAACACTTATGTAATAAGTTCAGAAAAGAAAAACAACGAAAAGAAAAAGAAGGAAATTGGATTTAGTTTAGTTATCAAACTTGTCTTCACAAAATCAAAATTTTGGAGCTTAAGTCGGACCTTTAGAATTTAAGTGTAGGCATAACTTTAGTGGGAATCCGATTTGAAATCCAACAACCTTTAAGGATCCCAAAACTTTGCTCAAGTCTCCTTAATAGCCAGGTCAGACTACTTCAACTCATACGCAAACCCGTATGACTATGAATCTGACTTGTACAGTGTAAGTGAGGGTGGATCTCCCCAACTAAAATGACAAAGAAACCTACTTCTCCAGTATGACAACCCAATGATTCCCCAATCAAATAATTCCTTCCTCGAGAGCAGGGTATTCCCTTCTAAGTTCAAGTGACAACCATCTCAAGAGGAGGGGGTGAAGAGAAGAATGGATGGTAGTCAGTGTAGCTACCTATCCTTGGATGCAAGACCATTGTAGTCAAGTCATCCAGCTGCAAGCTCACATGATTTGACTTTAAAGCTCAAGCTTTCTTATTGACTATGCAAATATATACACTCTGTGAAGCATTTTGTTTTTATTCAGGTCTATCCACT
Organism: Ottelia alismoides; assembly: GCA_037367405.1. Lineage (NCBI taxonomy): Eukaryota > Viridiplantae > Streptophyta > Magnoliopsida > Alismatales > Hydrocharitaceae > Ottelia > Ottelia alismoides. Next base: position 977,995 of record JAZKJV010001488.1, read on the forward strand.
TTTTTGGAGCTTTTTAATTTTTTTGCATTTTTTTCTTTTTTAATGCTATATACAACAGCATTTACATAAGGAGTTTTTCTCTTGAGCCAGTAGACTATCCCTCTTTTGACGCTTTATTGCAACCCACACTCTCCTGTCTTCAAAATTCATAATCACTGGACGGGTTGGAGTGCACTTCCCTCCCTAGAGGAGGACAAATGTTTCCACTTGTGTGCGTCTCATACCAGCAAATCCAATCCCCTCACCACTCCAACTGAGTTGAGCCAAGTGAAAGGTGCAAGTGTCCAAGTTAGGTCATTATCAACAAGAGTCATGCGTGTGCTCCGAAATACTCTACTTAGGCAGTCAAGAATCCATTGAAGCAAGTCCCACGTTCCTCAAAGAATTAAGTCAACTAGATCTGAAGTACCTTAATTCCAGTTCGTATAAGGTTCTTGTTCATTAGGTAGATTTAAGGTCCAATCAAGCTCTAATCTTCGGATTTTACTTAGACTTGTTCAATTATGAAACTCAGTCTGAAAAATGCTAATACCATGCACATGCTATGCAGAATGCATAAGATATTTTTGTGATGCAATTTTCAAAGATTTTGAACTTTTATGGATTTTTGAAAAAGATGATGCATATGCAATTTCTTTTGTATTTTTCAAAAAGTTTTTTCGAATATTTTTGGTATTTTAGTTTTGCAAATGTTTTTGGGAATATTTGAAAATAAAGATTTTTGATAAAAACTAGGTTCAAATATTTACACGGGGATGCCTCTTATATTCACAAGAATTAGGTTTTTATGAATTTGCAAGGGGTAAGTGGACACACACACACACAGATATATATATATATAGAGAGAGAGAGAGAATTTTAGGTGAGATATATATATTCCTCAAACTTATTTGAAAAGGTTTTTCAAACAATTTTTCAAAACTATAGTCCAACATTTTTTTTACAAACACTTTTTACCAACATGTATACGCATTTGAAAATCATTTTGCAAAGGTTTTCCAAACAGTATATAAAGATTTTTCAAAATATTTTTGCAACCATTATCCAAATATTTGCAAATGAGTTTTCAAACATTTTTATTTCACACAAAAAGAATAAGTTTTTCAAACACAAGCTTTTTTACAAAGATTTAAAATATTTTACAAAATGTTTTCCAAATAGTTTTCAAAAGATTTTTCAAAAATATTTCCCAACTATTTTCTAAACATTTTACAAAAAAAATATTTTTTTCTTGATTTATTAATCACTAACTAGAAAAAATATGAGGAATAATTAACATATTTTTATTAAGTGTTTTTAATCAATTTAATAAGATAATTAGCCATATTTATTAGTAAAATATGAAAGTACGAGTTATGGCTAAAGTATATACGGAGTATATACGATCCCCTGTACTTAGCTTGAGCTATGTCCTCATAGATCAGAGAGAAAAGAGAAGACATACACATTTTCGGGTGTTGGCTGTTTTCAAAAAAAAGGAACATGAAGATAATAGGTCAATCTTCCTATTTTGTACATGAACTAGATGGAAAGACATGTTACATACTGTTTTGGTTGATGGTATTGGAAAGAAGGCATACACACTTTCGGGTGATAAAAGTTTTGAGACAAATCATTACATTATGTTTCTTGACACCATCTGTGGGGTGAACCATCATGCATAAAATCGAAAAATCCAAAGATACCATCAGCGGGGTGAACCATCATGAAAAAAATCAATAATTTTTGGATGTACTAAATGCTTCAATTAAAGTTTATTTTAAGGAGGGCCTACATAACCTTTGTCCGTGGCACATTTTACCAAGGAAATATTTCACAGCTACATCTAGAAAGCAAACGCCAATGAAGAACTTGAGAAAACCTGGAATGATATTATAATAGCAAAGTAATTACAATAACATGAATGGCTGCTACTCAAACATGATGATTTTGATGTAAATGGATCCATGCATATTCAAAACATATTTTTATAGCATGCACTAGACATATATAATGAAGTAATAGTTTGAATGTATTTGTAAATAAAATATTGGATGTAATATATTTTTGGGAAAAACTTGCCAAAATTTGAAGGAGCATTAAGGAATAGAGATGTGATGTTAGACTGAAAAAGTAAACTGACCTGTCAGTTCTAAAAGAAGTAACTATCATCGTTGTGTCGGTCAGATGAAATTCACAAAAAAATATTTTTTCTTATTTATACTCTGAAACTCAAAGGTATAACGATAAGTACGAGAGTATCGAACTCAGGGAAGCAAAATGTGGAAAACTAGGGAAAATAGTAAAGGAATCTAACGTATGAGGATTTTTTATTTTTATTTTCTTTTATGGAATTTTTCTGAATTTTATTCAATTTTATGAATTTTATATTGTTTTTACGATTTTATACCTATAAATAAAAGAAATATAAGCATTTTATCTTATATTTTTTTATTTTATTTTTTAATTTATATTTTATTTCTATTTCCTGTTTTTGTTAATTTTTTAAAGTTTTTTAGGATTTTTATAGTCTCGAATAGTTTTAAAGTGAAAAACATAATTTTATCGAAAATAAGAATTTATTTTTGATTTTAAAATAGAGAATAGCAAAAAATATTTTTATTTTATTTTTACCAGAAAGTAGGTAAAAATAGCTTTCCAACGATGTATTATACATATTTTTCTGATTTTTCTAAAATTAGTTATGTCTTTTTCAAGTTTTTATGTATTTTTAATTTTTTAATGATTTGAATATCCATTTTTTATTTTGTTTTTTGTTTAATATGTAAAATACGGTAAAATATACTGTAAGTAATTTTTATAAGAATTTTCAGATGGTTTTTATATTTATTTATTAATTTTTTAAGCCTTATGTAATATTTTTAGATATTTTTATAAATTGTATATATTTTCATGAAGATTTTTGAATTATTTAATACTAGAAAATATAAATATTTTTATTTTATAAAACTAAAGTTATACAATATAGAGTATAGTATAGGGCATTTTTATGTATTTTTATTATGTATTTTTATTTTTTTATTTTGTTTTCTTAAATCCATGTTGACAGGATTCGACTGTCATGGGACAACTTCCTAAATAGTACTTTTAAAAAATATATATTATTTTGGAAGTTGTCTCTGACTGTTTTACGGTGGTTGTCATCAACCTAACACAACTCTGATGAATCCTTATCCATTAGTCTTTATTCTTTTATTTTAGCTAATTATCTTGGCAAAGCATCATGTAAGTAGTTGTAAATACAATAAATTAGCAATAAGCATGCATTTGTTAATATCTAATAATTAGCATGTATTTGTGAAAAAATAAAATAATAAAGAATAAAAGAAAAATAAGGAATTATTTAGAATAAATATTGAGTAACCTAAACCCAAGAGAGGGTCCAGTATGGGCCTAATCGCCAAATAAAATAAGTATAGAGAGATAGGACCACTATACTTGTACATATACACCCTTTATGTATATATATTTTATTTTTATTCCCTTGTATATATTTATAAAAATAAAATAAAAATTAGAAAAATAAAATAAAATAAAAAAACACTCTTTCACCTTGTATATATAATACATGTAAATATGTACCTTCCCCTATTTATTTTATACTTGTAAATAAATGATAAAAATAAAACAAAAAATATTTTATACTCCAAAATTTATGTTGTAAATAAATAAAATACAAAATTGGAGGATTTATGCAAAAATAAGAAAATAAAAATAAATGTACAAAATACATAGGTATTTTATACCTGTATATAATATAATATATTGTATATATCATAAATTATTTTTCCTAAAAAATAATATAAATCACAAGAAAATAGTTAAAAGATAACAAATATTTTTCATTTTCTACACTTTTTAATTTAAATTCATTTTCTTTTTTAATTGATTTTATAAATATTTTTGACTAGCTATTTTCGGATTGGTCTAGGAGGAATGTTGACCCCGATCAACTACCCTCCCGGACCTCCTTGCGCGCGGATCCAGTTTCTGCACCCGTTTCCTCCAATTCTCCCGACCGGATCCTGCACCTTCTTGCTCTGATTTTGGCACCCGCATCTCCCCAGTGGATCTGTGATCCTCGTGAATCCATAGGGAGTCGTGGATCGCCCTCGATTCGCGCACCCCGATCCATTTCCTCCAGCTACCTGGAGCGTGCTATATATTCTTCACTCGCCTCCCCAGTTCACCATCTCACGCCGCACACCCTTCTGATACCCTAGAAAGCTCCGCCTTGGTGACCGCAAGTGGAGACCACCTTTGGTCGTTGGAAAGGTGTTGTGTAGCCGTAGCTCGCCTCTCGTGGTCGGATCACCGCCGCGACGAGCCTCCTCCGCCAGCCGCAGCGAAGTCGAGGCAATGACCACCACCGTCCGCATCCCCAGGAGCTCAGGATCATGTTAGGTCCCTCAGGTAGCTCTCATATCGATCTTGGTTCCTTTATTTTCTCAAATCTTTCGTTTGTCTTCCGCTGCACCTCCGCCAGCTCCGACCACCCGATCGGAGCCTCGACCCGATCATTCACTCGTTCAGATCGACAACCCCGCTCATCCTTCATCCTGTATGTAATATGATCATCCTAATCTTGGCTTGGATTGCAAGGATTAGGCCATCGGTCTCCCCTATCACGTTTGCCGGAGACTCCCCTTCCATTCACCGTTGCTTCTCTTTATCTTAGGTCAAATAACCTTGACCGGAGCCTAGCTCTAAGTCCGAGATTTATCCTACAGGGCTTAGCGTGCATGGAGACACCCTAGACCACCTTCTACTATCTCGCCGGAGTTCGCCCAAGTCTTAGTCATCGTCACAAAGATCTGACCGTCAGCGACTCCATCCGAGCCGTTCACTCGACTAGAGCCTTGCTTCTTTTGTGTTGCTTGAGTTTCTGTCCAAGTTTCATTTTATTCCCATTTATAAAACCCCAAAAAATTGAAAAAGATTAAAAATCTTCTAAAAATCATTAAAATTCATAAAAATTCAAAAAAAATATGTTTTCTTCTTCTGTGGTTAGATATTTGTTCGTAGTTTCACATAAAATTGCTGCTCGAATTTTATAGGAATTTTAAGTAATTTTAATCTGCCTTTAGATTTCAGCTGTACATTGGATTTTATTCTTGATTTTTTTATTTTTAGAAAATTATTGAAAAATCAGAAAAATCCTAGAAAAAACATAAGAACATTTGAATATTTTAAAAACACAAAAATAGTTTTAGTCTGAAATTTTGAGTGTTTTTGGGCTATTAAATAATTGTTTGTGTGTTGATTTTCGAGTTGCTTGTATTCTTTTCCTTATTTCAAAAATCACAAAAAATTTGATAAATACAAAAACCACCATTTCGTTGCTTTTCCTGGATTCCCTACTACTTCGTAGCTTTTGCATTACATTCTCATTGTGTTCGACCCTGGTAGCTATACCAGGTAAAATAAATAGTAAGCCCGCTTTCCACACTTTGATTACTTGATTCCCCTGTTTGGTGGTCTGATTTTCTGGATTGATTTTGCCTTGCGATTCGGGTCACAATGACCTTATTTATTCCTTACCCGAGTAGTAAGAGTCGAGTCGTCAAACCCTCCTCATTTACCCGGGCTTGGGACCGGCCATGGCTAAGTTAAAGCTATGTCTAAGCATAGAATAGAGGAAACTGTCACAAACTACGAAATATTGAAGAAGGAAGCAAAGAAGGTTGTAAACGAAGCTAAGTCAAAAGCTTACGAAGTTTTGTGTAAGAATCTTGATTCTAAGGAGGGCCAGAAGGATATATTCAGGTTGACCAAAGAAAGAGAAAGAAAGACTAAAGATCTTTTTCAAGTGAGATGCATTAAGGATGAGGAAGGTCACATGCTTGTTACTCAAGATGATATAGAGACTAGATGGGAGTCGTACTTCCATAAACTTTTCAATGGGGAAGGAAATAGAGAGATCACTTTGGGTGATCTAGCTAGTAGCGAAAGTTACTTGAGTCGTGCAAGCTACTGACGGATAGAAAAAGGAAGTAGAGGAGGCTTTGAAGGTTATGAGACCTGGGAAAGATGTAGGACTAGGTGACATCCCTGTAGAAGTATGGAGAGTTTTATGTGAGCACAGCTTGACTTAGTTTACGAATCTATTCAATATTATTTGACGAAGCAAGAAAATGCCTGAATATTGAAGGAGGAGTACCATGGTGCCTCTTTATAAGAATAAAGGAGACATTCAAAATTGTTCAAATTATAGAGGTATCAAGTTGATGAGTCACACTATGAAATTTTAGGAACGTGTGATTGAAAGAAGGTTAAGGCAAGTTTACAACATAAAAGAAAACCAATTCGGATTCATGCCAGGTCGCGCAACTATTGAAGCCATCCATTTGCTGAGGAGAACAATGGGGATTTATAGAGATAAAAGAAAGAACCTCCATATGATCTTTATTGATTTGGAGAAGGCTCATGATTCTGTCCCATGAGAGATATTGTGGAAAAAATTTGGAGAAGAGACAAGTACATGTCCTATACATTAACCTCATAAAGGACATGTATGATAGGGATTTATCTTGTGTAAGGATCCCATCTGGGAAGACTGGCTATTTTGACATCAACATTGATTTACATCAAGGTTCAGCTTTGAGTCCATTTCTTTTTACTTTGATTATGGACGAGTTGACAAGTCACATTCAGGATGAGTTACCTTGGTGTATGTTATTTGATGATGATATTGTGGTGATTGATGAGACTAGAGATGGAGTAAATGAGAAGCTTGAGGTTTGGAGACTTGAGTTGGAGACTAAAGGATTTCGCATAAGTAGGGCTAAGATGGAATATATGGAGTGCACCTTTGATGGAAGCAATGGTGAAGGAATCAAGGTAAAGATTGGTGACGACAACATTCCAAAGAGAGATTATTTTAGATATATGAGATCTATTTTGTAACATGATGGGGAAATTGATGGAGATGTTACTAATTGAATAATAGCAGGCTGGCTAAAGCGGAGAGGAGCCTCTGTAGTCCACTGTGATAAGAAAGTTCCTTTAAAAATTAAAGGAAAGTTTTTTAAAGCAGCCATGAGACCTTATATGCTCTATGCATCTGAATGTTGTCATGTGAACCATAGATATGTACAGAGAATGATTGTAGCAGAAATGAAAATGTTAAGGTGGATGTGTGGACACACACACACACACACACACACACGTAAAGATCGTATTCGGAATGATGCAATCAGGAAGAAAGTTGGTGTAGCTCCGATCGAGGATAAGATGCGAGAAAATCGCTTAAGATGGACATTTGCAAAGAAGATCGGTTGATGCACCAGTTAGGAGATGTGAGTGTTGGGATGTTGAGCCTGCTAAGAGAGGGCGAGGACGACCCAAGAAGTGTTGGAAAGAGACTATATGAATGGATCTTAGTTATGTGGATATAAGCTCAGGATTGATCCACGATAGATCTGAATGGAGGCGAAGAATCCATGTAGCTGACCTTACTTAATTTTAGGAAAAGGCTTTGTTGTTGTGATTTTTTATTTTGTTTTATACGAATGTTCTGGTATTTATTTGATATATTGTATAGGGGGTATGTACGTAATTATCTGAAAATAATGGGCCATACGGAAATATGGAAATGCGGAGGGGATTCACACAAAAAATTTAGAAAGCACATGCTCGCTTCACGTACCTCAGTTTTACGGGGACCTATTTGTGAATATAAGAGCGTTCCAAGGGCTAGTTTGCAAATCCACCACAAAATATCTCTCACACGTGGTCGGTCACGTGCTTCCAACCCGTGAAGGACTTATTCACAATATGGTAGAGTTTTGGAGGGGCTAACCACAAATTCACCAAATATTTTACCCGCGTACGCGCGAGTCACGTGTGCCACTAAAGCCTTTAGCGTGGGGCGATAGCTCTAATCTGAAAAGTCAGATCGAATTTGAACTGATCAGATGGTTCTGCTCAAAACCCCCAAATTGAAAGGGGAGCGCCCGAACTCGAGCATACGTTCAGATGATGCTCGATTCCAAGAGGAGCTTCTGATGGAAACGATGATGCTACAGGTCGCGTCCCTTGGATACGAACTTCCCGAATTTGCTTTATTTCTTGTACTGTCCTTTACTCCTTTGATCAAGTGCGGTGAATACGATGCTCGATGCACGGTCGTTTTTTGATATTTTTATAAATTAATATATTATTGTGAATAACTTCTGTGAAGAAAATGTTTTGATTTAAGATGATCTGAATGATAAATAAAATAGGTGAAGACTTGTACAAGGTGAAAAATGTGTTAATGTACCATGATGATATTGATTTTTTGACATTTTCATAAATTAAGATTCTTATCTCCCCTTACTTATTTATTTTGTCGACCAAGTCAATATTGATCTGATTTCGGGGTTAGGATCAATATGTACATATTTCATATATACATCCTTCTTTTCTTTTATTTTTTTCTTTATTATTTTAGTTTTGATAAAATAAATGTTAAATATTGATATTAACAATTGTGTTTATAATGTTAATTAGTGATAATTAATGAATATTTACATGCATTTTACATAGGATTTTAGCCAAAATGAAAGAGAAAAGGTAATGAATCATGGTTTCATCATAGACTTCACCCGAATTCACTTTATTTACGTACTCAAAACTCATCTAGTTTATTTTTAGATGGATTTGGATTTAAAACTCATTATTAATGGGGTATAGATTCGGGTTTGAGATTTCTTTGTGATCGCCGAAAACTTGAACTTGCTGCAAGTGTGTGTGTATCTTAAAATGTGTGTATGCATGTATATGAATTTGTTTAGACATTGGTTTCATAAATGAATATGAAGTTGAGTATTAGATACGTTTCCCAAACTTGAACCCATTGAGATCCCTAAGAAGACGTCAGAAATAAAATGAGTAAATTTCATTTAAATCAATTATATCACCATTACTCTTCTAAATAAGCAGACTATAAACTAATAGGCAGTGGATATATATGAGCCTCAAATCTTATCATGCTTTAGCATATATGTATGTATGCATGCATGTTTGTATATGTGATCTTTTATGTTTATTCAACACTAATCATAATTAATATTATGAAATGTGCTATTTAAAGATTTCATCAACAACTTATTTGCTCGCTTTGTTAAAAGAGCATCACTTGAACATGCCGATATTTCTCTGTTGATCATGGAATCTGAATATATATGGTTATCTACATTCCGATTGAAATCAAAATATCTCCTTCGCAATGTTTACTGAAATGATATTTTCATATGAAAAAAGTTGTTCGGAGATCCGTCACCTTAAAGTAAAATGCCACTACGTGTAGTGTTCACGTGTTCTACACCTACGAATAATATTGAATGTATCTGCATTAATCAGAAGATGGTAAATAGAGTCCGCCTTAATTTGTCAAGGAGCAAACGAGGAAGGAGACCTCACCCTCCCATTATTGTTCTCATTTCAAAAACAAAGTCGAAGAGATCATGATGTTATTTATTTATGGGAAGTTGATGCTGATTTCTAACCGCCTCTTGAGCACACATATAGTAGACAACGCGTCTCCTACACAATTGCATGGCCATGCCATTTCTACGTCTAAAATCGTGAACATTACATCTAGTAGTCACTCCTAAGTTATGAAGTTATTAAAATATACAATTTTTATCTACACTTATGCATGATGTCAAGGTAGAAAAAGATGCTTCTGCCTCACGGATCACATGCTGTAACAGCCTTTGTTGTAATGTAGCAGATTCGTTGGATATTGGGGATAAGACGACCTTCATAAGAGGCTAGTAATGACCAGCACCCATTCTGTGATCATTAGAAAAACAAAAAAAATTATCGACTTTTGTTGCAGATCATCCAGATGGCTACGTCCATGACGTTTTTTTTCGAGCCAAAAAAGGGGGAAACACGCGTTGGTGCCCGCCCCAGAAGATTAATAAAAAGATGATTAGAACATCCAGGACTCGAGAAGAGTCCGAGCAAGGTAGACTACATTTTCAACATAAAACCTCTCCGCACGAAAAATTACACCATTTCTACTAACCCATAAAACCATAAGCTCGCAACTGGCATCAATCTCACAGCATTTGGACGAAATCTGGAGCTGAAGAGAGATTCCCAGAAGGATGTCATGCTGCTAAGATCAACCCAAGGTATACCAAGCATCTGCCAAAAATCCTTCGTCTTATCGCAGTCCAGGAATAGGTGCTCAGCGGATTCCAGTGATGAGTTGCAAAGAACACATGAGTTATCATCAGAATGAAAGATGCGGGCACGTCTCTCCTTGGTGAGTAATCTACCATGTCTCAGGAGCCACATGAAAACTCTAATACGTGCCAGAAGTTTCCACTCCCAAATCATCCTACAATCCCTAGCAAGGTCCTCTTCAAGCGGTTCAGTTCCCTTGATCAACACAATGTAGGCCTTCTTGACAGAAAAATCACCCTCTCTCCAAACCCAATGATCTTTACCAATAGTGGGGCCCTCAATCCTAGCTAGAGACTCCATCAAGTTGCGATGTTCTTGCATACGTCGTTCAGAGAGCGCACCTGCAAAATTAAGTCTCCAACACCCATTATCCCAGAGGTCTGCGACACGAGCACTTTTGTCCACAGCGATAGCATACAAACGCGGGAAGCGAGAGGCTAGAGGTTCGTTGCTCATCCAGCCATCTGTCCAGAAGGAAAAAGTGTTGCCATCACCTAAACTCGGACGGAGGAGATGGGGAAGATCTGGGAAAGTCCATGACGTTTTGAGTCCAAGTTTTCGTTAGATTGGTTTGGTGGAACATTTAGCCTTTGCTTTGTGATGTTCCTGCGGGCGTTTCATCGATTGTAGTAAATATCAGACCTAGGTTTTGTTTTGTTCCTGCTTTCTATCTCGTTGTGGCATGCGTTCCATTTGTTTATTTGCTTGATGAATGAAATTACCTTTTTTCTTCAAAAACACTTTATATACAATTATAGTTTCTTATGAAACCCTCTTTTTTTTTAAAAAAATGGTCTATTAAGGGGGCTCGGATCCTCAGCTATAACTAAAGTTCCAACAAAAAGGCCAAGGGAGGTGTTCTCATAGCCAGCAGGATTGATACGACAAAGGCCAATGGAAGAGATGTGAATCCTGCTGATAAGGACGGGGCGAGCTTTTTAATCGAAGATTAAACTCGAATAGAATTACAAGACTTTCTTATCCCCGCTGGTTTCTATTATTGTATTGATGGGTTAATGCTGCAGGTCTATTCTATGATCTTGATCAGTTGATAGAATAGGGACAGTTTAGGGCAATCGAAAGAGTGGAATGCGAATCATTCTAAAACCATAAAGAGGATGATCACTCACGCCGATTAACCCCACAAATCCGTGTTGACGGGATATGTATTTCATGCCAACTTTTCCTATATAACGAAGAGAGCCCTCAGCGGATGAACTCCAACGGCGACTGTCAGTTGGCTTCTCTTGATGCTCATCTCCCTCTTCCACTCTGCAATCACCTCGCATGGAGTTGGTACCGATACCAACGTCGTCGAGAAGATCCTTCGCAATATCCCAATGACGCATCGGGCTGTTGTATCCAAGAGCGCGAGGACTGCGGCGGCGAATTTCTCGACTGTCATGAATGCTATAGAGCATGTCACGCATGCACCTTCCTGGGAGAGATTCGTTATCTTCGTCCATGCTGGAGAGCTCGAACATGTCATGGTAAAGAGGGGTGATCTTGTGATGATCTGTGATGGGATGGGAAGCACTATAACGTCCCGAGCTTAGGTCCCCGGTCCGTTAGCGGAGCATTACTACTGGCCCTGACAACCTCTTGAGATCGGGCCCATACGGACCCGATTAACCACTCCCAAAATGCTTAAGCCAGGTTGTCAAGTAGTAATCTCGTCACTATTTATCCCACCCGGAAATTTCTTGTTCCACGGTGTGGGACTATGTTGGAGTTTTACAACCTCCCCCACTTTATATTCGCAACGTCCTCGTTGCGACATGTCACATTACTTCTTCCCAGTGACAGTGGCGGCTGCACGCTTCGGGTAGCCATTTCCTCCAACCTCTTTGTAGGGGCGGCTCCACCTCTCGGGTAGCCCTTTCCACTGTCAGAGGGCGTTCGGCTCTGATACCATTTGTAACATCCCGGGCTTAGTTCCCCGGTCCGTTAACGGAGCATTATTTATAGAAAACAAATAAAATGAAAACATGGATTTATTACACAAATACCATTGAAATAATTAATTAACAAATAAATGTAATTGACATAGATCAAATACGTTGATAATAGTGATTAAAAAAAAATATATAAATAAAAATAAGACATTGCCGTTAAAAAGGGTGGTAATTGAATAAACAAATAAAAAAAAAACAACAACGAGATAAAAAAAAGGTGAAACGGAATTGCCGTTCAAAAAGGGAAGAAAATATATAAAAAAAAACCCCACAACCGTAAGCAAGGTAATTTAATAAAAAAAAACTTTCTTGGCTGTGGAATTATCCACCCGTAATGGTGGGAGGAGGTTTCTCCAAAAACAAAAATAAATACAAGGAAGAGGGGACTCAAACCTTCGACGGATCTTGCCGAGGGGAGAGAGAGAGTTCCGGGCACGGTGGTCTTTCGTAGGTGCCGATTGTGCTCTGACGAGGTTGGAGGCAAGTTGCCGTTATCGCAGTAGGATGTGGTTGTGAAGGCAAAGTCGACGCATCTCTGTATCTAGATAATTCACACCTCAAGGTATGCATCGAAATCCTAGTATTTCATTTATGAGTCGAATCATTAAGATCATCAAATATTATCTTGACGAGCGCCGTGATGATCGTATTTTTCCATACCTCGTACATGAATCCCTTTAATGGTTCGATATCACTATTAGGATTCATAGGATTCATGATCTTTCAATAGAATTATCGGGGCTTTATTTGCGAATTAAATAACGTATTTTATATCTACGTAGACCTGCATACTCAAGTTTTGTTTAGTAGGTATGAAATAAAAAATATATATATATAGTATTATTATTATTGGAAACAAGTAGGCATCATACAAATCTTTCTTAGATAAAATATATATAATAATAATTTATGACTAAGATTTGAATGTTTGAGCCTATAATCGTGTAAATAAACAAAAAAAAATTGAAATGGCATAACTTACATGCCGTTAAGGGGAAAGATAGAATTTTTCATATAATCAATCAAACGACAACTACATGAAACGGGAAAAAAAAATTGAAACGGCATCACTGTAATGCCGATCAAAGTTGAAAATGGAAGTTAAAAAAAAAAAATAAAATCCAAAATAGCTTAAGATTTAAAAAAAATAGTAAGATAAGAATTGTTGAATCACGAACTGTACTAAATATTACAAATAAAATATTAAATGGAAAAAGGTTGCACGATTCAAATGTTAAAAAAAAAATGACATTATGTAATATTCGTTCTAATTGTAAGGGTTGTAAATATTATTTTTTTCACTTAGGATTATGTCAAGAATCTGGAAATTTATATATATAAATGGACGGTGGGGATTTCGGATCATATTACGAATTGCTTGAGGCATTAAAACACATCTCTTTTGTATAGGTGAAAACTAATTTCCGTGGATAGAGAGCCATAAGGATATATCTATATCGATTTCGAATCAAGGTATGTACATTAATTTATGTCTCATACCATTTTCATTTATACCCCACATTGCTTTATATCAGTTATGGAATGTTGCTTTGATTTTATATCATTAGAATGCTTTGATTATATTTATGTGTTAAAGTCATAGATTATCAAGCATTAGTTTGACATTTATCCATAATGCCTATCTACGGACTAGTTGTTAAATGTTACATATATGGATACATTATTGTTTTTTTATTATAGGTTAAATCGCATTTTTATTCAAATATTTTTTATTGAAAAATTAGTTATTGTTTTTGACACCATCATTGTGAGGAAGTACACATTGTTCATTGTTGGCCCATTAGAGGCTTTGACCTGGCCGGGTGCCGCGCGGACGGTTAATTCCGCCAATTGACCGTTGTAGGCGGGTAATCCTACACTACTTCCAAACAATTTACCGCTACGGCGGTTGACTCAGTACTGATGTCCATTGTATTGGGGTTTGGATAGGAGGCCTCGTATTGATATTTGTATTAGTTTTAGAAATTTTGTTTTAAGGGAACGGGGGTGGCTTCTATCCAAGCTCGGGTTGCCCGGTGTCGGCAGATGGTATTGATTTATATTTGATATAGATATTGATATTATGGTCACAAATTTTGTGATATTCAAGGAAATTGATTGAATTGTCATTGTTATCCCATAATGAGGGGCATACATGAAAAAGTCTTTTATAGTTCATTATTTATTGATTGTAGTCCTTATTATATGGAATTGTCATCGTAATTTCTTTTACTCATTGTATATTGTTATGATGGTATGCCTCATAAATTATTGGTGCATACTTAGTCAAATTCGTTTGACTAATATTGAATTACAACCTTGCAGCTTAGAAGGAAGCACGAGGTTCGCCGTTGGCTGGATTGAAGAGTCTTTGATTTTTTTTTCTATCCTCTTAAGTCATTGTACGGATAGACTTATTTAATTTTATTGTGTAATTCAGACTTGATGAGTCTTTATTTATTGGTTAAGTTCCTTTATTCTTCCATTATGTATGGCACTCTGAAAGTTATTATTGAATTATTGAGTTTTGTCTCGCTCCTGGACTCGAAAAAAAAATTTCATTGTTTTGAGATGCTTCCGCAATTTGCCCCATGTTATGATGTCCGGGACGTGACAAGCACAATCGTTACGAACAGCCTGAATGCCGACGATGGCGTTCACACCTTCCATACGGCCACTTTCGGTGAGCTCCATCACACCCGTACGATTTTGTTTTTAACTATTAACAAGGATTGTGTTATTTATCGCGAAAAAATAAAACTTCTGAGAGGGTGATATACACACGCTGTTGCATACACTACATACCTATTGTTTCGTTGGTGGATGATTCATAGCTTTCGGGCTCACGTTTGGTTATTTAGACATACAACATATACGACATATTTTTTATACTGTATGATATCTTGAATTGCAGCTGTAGAAGCAAAAGGTGTACGATTCATTGCTATTGGCATCACATTCGCCTATTCAGCCGGATCAGCCAAGCATCAAGCAGTAGTAGCAGTTTGGATCAGTGCAGAGCAATCTGCCTTTTACCATTTACTAGTGCAGCTTCGAGGGCTATCAAGACACAATACACCACTCATCCAGATGTTCAGTTCTATCAAACTTGTGACATATACGGCACCGTCGACTTCATACTCGGCAATTCACCAACCTCTTTTCAAAGTTGTGATTTCTTCATGACTTATTTAGGCCGACCGAGGAGGAACTACTCCACAACGGTTTTCATGCAATGCCACATGGATTCCGAGATTGAACCAAATGGATGGCAGGATTGGAATTGTAGAGGTCCGATGGATCCTCTCTTCCATGGTGAATTCAGCAACATCGGACCCGGAGCAAGCATTGGTGCTCGGGTGTGTTGGAAGGGAGTTCACCCGACCATGACAGCTTCCGAGGTGATGCATTACACTGCAGGCAACTTCATTCAGGCAGATGACTGATTGCCTCAGATGCACATGCGAGCAGATCTCCTGCTGTACAACAGAAGACTGTTGTAAACTCGGCTCCCTTCCGAGCACTCCATCTTGAGCGAACAGTTTGCACGAAATCATGGTTTTTGTAGGCTCTTACCGTGCGAACTACTCGATCAAGATCGAGCGATCAGGGAGGGGATTGAGTTTACGGCAGTTCTCTGATGTACAACAGATCCAATGCACGTACCCTACTTGACGGGATTATTGCATGCTTGAGTTATCTTCACTTGCGTATCGGGATGCTATCTTTATATATATAGCAATGCATGTCATCAGACGTTATCTTAGTTTTATGTTAACATCTTAAGAATTGTCGAATTGCTTTTTCTAGCATATGGTTCCAATGCTACTTTACTTTACTAACTTGTTTGTCCTCTGAAATTATCTAATTATGTATGACAAACACGGATCTTCTTGTCTCTGTGCCATCATGTTTGACAAAAGTTTTAGACGGAAGTTCGTAGAGCTGACATTTGAACTTCATTCCTTGGCAATGTGAAAGATGAGAAGCCGATCTAATTCTTCCAAACAAAGGTGACTTTTGTTTTTTAAGCTCATATTAAGTACGGAAAGCATGTCCTGAGTAGATGATCCATGAAGAACTGGCCGCGGATTTCTGTGGCTGTGGGAAGAGGATCCTCTGCTCTGCTGTAATAGGATTTTTAACAGAGATATCGTAAATGTCAAAAAATTTGTGATTTTGATGTTCAAATCTAACCTTATGAATTACATCCACGTATCCTTTAAAATTTACTCGAATCTAAGGGGATTTGTTGTTTTATCTTAATGATCAAAAGTTCGGTTCATTTTTAAATGGGTTTTAAATTGTTTATATGTTGACCGGATCTTTGGCAATTAAGATAAAATAGCAAATACCTTCAGATTTGAAAAAAATGTGAAGGATACGTGGAACATTAATCAACGATGTAATCCATAATCTATGGCCACTCAAGGTCTGAGCGTGACAGTGGTTGGGTCAAAGTCAGACGTCGACAACGTGGGAGGTTATCGGCTGGGAACAGGGGAAACTACGGCATGGCTAGGCCACGTCCTTTGGGAGAGGTTGCTTCCATTGTGGAGCGCTCGATCATTGGGCGAGTCAGTGTCGAGAACCAATTCAGTTCTTTAAGTGACATGGCTTTGCCCACCGTAGTAGCGCCTGCAGGATAGGGAATCAGACAACACCTAGTAATGAAGAAGTCAACAAGCTTGCTGGTAGGAGGAGGCAGAAGGGAGGTCCTTTTTAGGGGCACATCGAATGTGGGGATGACAACGGGGGGGAAGGTTCATGGGAGATGTAGTCTTGGTGACACCATGGCAGGTGTTATCCAGGGATCTTGACGGGATGAAGCGGAGGTCAGCTTAGGAAAGTCACTTCTTCGGTGGAGATCAACATGTGCTACAGACGACTACATGTCAACTCGTGGCTTGTCTACGGTTCATGTGCGGGGGATTCCCTTTCTTTAGCGTGGCCTGGATCAGGTGCAGAAGATTCTCTCAGGATAACTGAGGTTGAAGAGATCGTCAATGCTAGAGTCTCTCGTGGCGAGTGGCCTAACCTCGTCATCCGGGTTCGGGGAACCCATCCTCGACTGCGTGGTTGGTGGGAGGTGCGGATGGAGGGGCATAGCTTTCAGGTGGAGCTAGCTACAATTAGAGTTTTACTGAGCAATTTGGAATATCTATGGGTGAAAAGCGTGGGTGACGGTCTTGGCTCCAGCGAGGAGTGAAGACCAAGGGTGATTGGACAGGAGGTCGCGATGTCGGTGCCAGTTGACTTGGAAGGAAAAACGTCGCCTAATTTTCTGCATGGTATGCGTTTTAGAGCAATTAATGTTGGGAAGTCAATTCGAGGACGATTGGAATGTCCCACTGCAATTTCTCCGGGCATCCCATTTATTTCACTGAACACATTCCATCCATGGCGCATGGGATGGGAATTTTGAAAATGGGCGTGCCCGGTCTCTCGGATCGAGTCCCCAATTCGGACGTGGAGGATGGACTCGATCAATCTGACCCGTGTCATCCATGGCGCAAAAGTTTTCCGGAAAGTTTGGGGGTTGTGGCCCCATTTAAGAAGAAAAAGGAGGTGTCCTTATGAAGGTGTTTTCTTGGAATGTGTTGGAGTATTTGTTATGTGTGTCTATTGAGTTGTAACATGGTAAATGGATCTTGGAGAAGATACATTTACCTCATCCAGTATTTAGTCCTACATTGTCCAGTGGTGGGACTTGGAGGCTCTAGATAGGCTATATAAGAAGCCACAGACCTCCTGTAACTATTGAGAAAGTGCAATGCATAGCATGCCCCTTTGAGGGCTTCTCCTGTGGTTTCATCCCGCTCCTCACGGAGTAGGGTTCCACGTTAAACCTTGTGTTCTTCATGTTTATTCTTCTTTATTCTCTGATTCCGCTTCCGCTTTCTATTTCTTAACATGGTATCAGTGCGGGTTCGATTCTCGCGGATTTGTTCTTGAAGTTTTATTTCCATCTCTTTTCGAGATTTGATTCAGTTTTTCTGATCGATTGTGGTTGCTTATTGTTCAAGATCTCCGAGTTCAGTAGTGGGATTTCTTTAAACCCTAAGTTTTGGCCGTTATCAATCCCGCTGCCGTCTCTGTGTCGCCCAAGTTCTCGTGGCTCCAAGATGCGATCTTCTCACTGCCAGGCCTTCCTTCGATATCTCCAGTCAACGTCGTACATCGGGATTAACGAGAGCCCTAGCTTCCAATCATTCCATATGCTCAGGCATCACAACATGGTGTGGTTCCCAGGTCGAAGGTGGCGTTCCTCCAGTGGGTCTTCCCCTTGCGGTACCCCCAGTCGGTGTCACGCCTCCAAGCGGTGCACCTGCTTCAGGCGGCAACCCCTCTCCTTGCAAGCAGCTTCAGGCGGTTCTGCAGCCATCGTCGCATCATGTATCTCCAACCATGCATTCCTAGCGACGATCCAGACGTCAAGCTCTAGCGGCGAGCTCTGGCGGAGCGACGCAACACTGCCCAGATGCGATGCCCCATGTTGGCGGTGCATCCTTCTTCATGCGATCTCACTGCTACTCCTAGGCGGCGATGCTAGCCGATCTCCTCCTCTCGCGCACGCACTAGTGGCTACAGGATCGTCCCTCTGCTCGCGCACAACCCTCCGGGGCGATCAACCCTCTCCTTGGTGCTCCAGTGGCAGCAGCGGCAAAACGAGAAGTCCCAAGATGGGGGCAACATCTGTTGCGATGGGAACCCTAGGGTTCACGGATCCCTCTTAAAAAAATCAGAAAAAAGGGAGACAGTGGCCTGCCCTAAAAAATGTGATATTAAAGCCCAAGGGGCTGCTGAAGCCCATCGGCCAGCAAGCATGTTTTTTTTTGATAGGTAATAAATCTTTATATTCCTGTAAGCTGCACAAAAATTACAAGGGGGGGGGGGACAGATCCCAGAATCTGTCTAACCAAAAAACAAGGCCACCGCAACCAACAGGGCCAATTACAGAAGGGAGAAAGTGAAAAATTAACCACAATAGCTTTCAGCAATTACATGTAAAACCCAATATAGGTGGAACCAAATCAGTCAAATGGTTAGAGAAGTTCTGACAGTGGAGATGATATTCCTTGCAAGCAACACCGCCTCAGAAGTGCATCGGGAGTTCCAACGCATATTCCGCTCTTTCCAAATCTCCCAAACAGTGGCCGCAAGAGCACAACACCCCAGCCTCCGGTGAGAGGCCGAGGGGAATTGGCCAATCCACAGGATGATGTTGCCAAGGGAGTGAGAGGGCGACTGCGGAAGAGCAAGCCCCTGCAGTACCAAATTCCATACATCCGCCGCAAAACAGCACTCCAAAAAGACATGCTCACAGGATTCATCAGCAATCAGGCACAGGTAGCAAGAGGCGGGGAGGATGATCCCAAACTTCGCCAATCTGTCCAATGTAGGAAGCCTATTGAGGAGGGCTCGATACAACGTGCAAGAGTGCCGAGGCACCACACCCTTGCACCAAACAACGCTCGCCCAGGTGGCAGGCGGGCCCCGAGGCCTGACCGCCTCCACAGCCGTCGAGAAATGCAGAGTCAGTGGCACAGAGGGAGGGGAACAGGAGGAAGAGGAGGGCGGTAGACGACCCCAGAAGGAGTCTCTACCGCGAAGCATCGCTTTCCAAACCGCGGAGTCACCGTGCTTGGCTGAAGCCGCCCAGAAGGAGCAACCGGAGAGGTACTTGGATCTCATGAAACCCGCCCAGAGGGAGTTATCCGCATGAAGGAGCCTCCAGCTCCAAACGAGTAGCGCGGCATTGCGCAAAGTCAATGTAGACCGAAGCCCCAGCCCACCTTCCGATTTGGGGAGGCAAATCGTGTCCCATCGGACATAGTGCCTCCCAAAGCCCCAGAGGAAATTAGCACACAATTTATCAACATTAGAAGCAACCTCCCGAGATATAAGGGTCCCGCCCACCCAATATAAGGAGATCCCATTGATGACCGATCGAAGAAGCTGCGCCCTCCCAGCCAGGGAGAGAGAATTGGCCTTCCAACCACCAAGCGATGCTTTGATTCGGTCCTCAAGAATGCGTGAGTTGGAGCCCCTGCCCCGCGAGGAGGAGAGAGGCAACCCAAGATAGGACGTAGGCAGTGCACGCGAGAACACACCAAGCCGAAGAGTGCAACCAAAGTCCGGGTTTGCATGCTTAGAATGGAAGAGCTTGCTTTTGCGGGCATTCATCCGAAGCCCGGAAAGATTACCGAATTCGTCAAGAACTTTGGCGACCGCGAGCAGCGAGGAGGAGGACTTACAGAAAAAGAGAAGATCATCCGCATAAATGATGTGGGAAGGAGCCAAAGAATTCCCACGACCAAAAGGCTTGATCAATCTTTTGGCCACCGCCACCTCCGTCAGCAAAGTGAGAGATTCCATACCCACAACGAAAAGGAGAGGGCTAAGGGGGTCGCCCTGGCGCAGACCCCTGGTGTCTTTGAAGAAACCAACGGAAGTCCCATTCAGGAGGATGGAGAAGGAAGTGGTAGAGATGCAATTCCTTATCCATGAAATCCAAGTGCCATTAAAACCCATAGCATCCAGCGCCTTCAGTATGAAAGAATGATCAATTGTGTCGAATGCCTTAGATAGGTCCACTTTAAGGCAGGCTCGCTGAGAGTTTCTTTTGCAATCAAAGGCACCAAGCAATTCTTGGGCCAGGCGCGTGTTGTCTCCAATAGATCTTCCTTTCAGAAAGGCCGATTGGTTAGGGGAAATGAGATTGGGAAGCACGGCCGCCAAACGCGTGGCAAGAAGCTTAGCAAAAATTTTATATATCACGTTGCAACAAGCAATGGGCCTATAGTCCCCAAGGCCCAAAGGAGACTCCACCTTAGGGACCAATGTGAGAAAAGCATGATTGACTTCACGAACCATATTGCCACCGCTGTGGAGAAAATCCATGGCAGCACACACATCGGACTTCACCAAATTCCAGTGCCTTTTAAAGAAACCAGCATTAAAACCATCAGGGCCCGGAGCTTTAGAGGAAGGAATGCTCCGAAGTGCATCCCAAACCTCAGAATCGGTCCAGGGCCGGACCAACCAGGAGCTGGCCTCAGGAGTGAGGGCCTGGCGTGGGGCAGGAGGGTCAGGTCTAGAAGGCTGGGAGTCAAGCGGGCCCAGGAGAGCCTCAAAGAAACGGTTCGCCTCCTTAGCGACGTCAGCAGAGGTGTCCACAAGATGACCATTGCCGTCAAGTAGAGATGGAATATAGTTCCTCGAGATTCTGCTCTTAGCCGAGGTGAAAAAGAATTTTGTGCTCCTGTCTCCAAGTTGGAGCCAATCCACTCTACTCTTTTGTTTCCAGGCGGACTCGAGGTCATCATCAAGTTTATTCATAAACTCCTTGGCATCCAACTCCAATTGTGCTAGATGGGGATCAAGGGGAGCCTCGCCAAGAGCATCATTAATCTTCGAAAGGACAGCTTCCATATCCTTAGCCTCATTGAAAATGTGTGCTCCATTGCGCGCCCATTCCCGCAAGGCCCTCTTAACGGCCTTAACTTTCTGCATCAAACAAAATAGTGGGTTGCCAGAGACCATAGTCGCCCACGCGGAGTTAACAGTGTCAAGATATCCTTCTCTGTTGGCCCAATAATCAAAGAAGCGAAACGGAGACCGCCTGCAATGCCGGGGTGCAAAGCGAATGGAAAGGATATGATGATCGCTGAATCTGTTCGGCACGTAAAGAAGCTTCGATTGGGGGAGTAGAGAGATCCACGCCTCGTTTACCAATGCCCTATCAAGCCGGGCGACAATCCTGGAGGGGCCAGTAGAGGAGTTCGACCAAGACCAGGAATTCCCAGATGCGTCAAGGTCCATAAGATGACATACATCAATGCAATCATTAAATTGGTCCATAGAGCTTCTCCCAGGTGGCAGGCCCCCCAATTTTTCCGAGATGGATCGGACAGTATTGAAATCGCCTAGGACAACCCAGGGGGTTTGGGGAGGGATATGCAGTCCCCTCAAGTAATCCCATAGACCCCTACGGGTTGAGGGAGTGTTCTCAACATAGACCATTGTGAGCATGATACGAAGACCGCCCAAATTGATGCAAGCTAGAGTAATAGCTTGGTTGTGGGTACTGATTGTCGTACAAGACCACGCAGAGTCCTTCCAAAGGATATAAATACGGCCCAGATCAGTATCATTGTGCACAAAGCTCCATCCCGAAGGGATACGTGATGCAAAGGAGCTTCTATTGGCCGGTCTTATCTTGGTCTCCAAAAGGCCGATGATATCGGCTTTAAAATCTCCATCACTTCTCATCAGGAATTTTAGCAGTCCCCTTTGCTTGCGTGGCCTGTTCAGCCCCCGCACATTAAGTGCTAGGATTGACATTAAAGAGGGTGAGGGTGGCCTGCCCGGCCGCGAGTTTTGTGAGGGCCTGTGTGAGCTTTTTTCTTTTTATGAGTAGCAGTGGACCAATCGGGGTTGGGAATGGACACCGACAGAGGGGCCCCATTAGAATTGGTGAGCAATTGTGGTTCAACATTCCCTTTAGAAGCCTTATTAGAATCATCTTTGGGGGGTGCAGGTTCTTGGGTTGCCGGGGAATTGAGGTCCACCTCCATCGCAAACCTGGAGGTAGCTCTCTTGGCCGGTGCCTGATGACGCTGTAATAGGGCTTTGGGACCAATGTGAAAGGCGTTGAATGGCTTACCATTGAACTTCCGGATACCCTTCAGCTGCGGATTAGACTCGACATCCTGGTTAGCCAGACCAGGGGAATCAACAAGCTCCGCAGAAGAAGAGGAATCCTCCTGCCTTTGGTGCCCATCTGGGTGCATCCCCGCGACGGAGACACTAGGCTCCAGGTCCAGGACCTGAGGGGCTGACCAGTCTAGAATTCCCAGCAGGCCCTCCGCAGGCGAAGGGGGACTGAGAGTCGGGGAAGGGAAATCGCGATTGAGGCTAGACGGCTGGCCGACCAATAGGGCGGTGAGAGAGGGGGAGGCACCTTCGGGGGAAGGGAGGGGCGATTGAGGGAGGTGAGCGAGAAGAGGAATCTCGCGTCTAATCGGCAGCTGAGCAGTGCGGCCTGCAAGATCGGGAACCTTTTGGGCAGTAGAAATGGCGACCCCCTTCCTCCGCAGAAGGGCAGAGTTTACCACAGTCGGGGACCTAGCATCTGAACCCGCCACGGGAGAGCCAACAGCAGTAGGACCGGCAGCATCCAATCCAGTGGCCAAGGAGGCTGGAGGAGAGGTAAAGGGGCAGCGGGCAGTGGTGTGGTCGAAGGAGACACAGCGAAAACATCTCGGTGGCTTCCATTCCAACTCGACACCAATAGATTGCCTTTGACCGTTGTAGAAAACCAAGGGGACCTCCTTGGGTATCTCTTTAGCGGCGCGAATGGAGATGCAGCAGCGGGCGTACCCATCGCGCTGACCGGCGGCGGTAGCAGCATCCATGAAAAGCGGTTTGCCAAGGAGGCTAGCGAGTTTGTTGAGGATGGCATCCGAAGAGTGGCCGAGACTTAAGCCATGGAACCTAACCCATAGCGGGATTTCGGAGAACAGATCCCGCTCCAGGCAAGAAGCCGCTTCCCACCTACGAATAACAACGAGCCTACCCTGGAAAAGCCAAGGGCCACCGTCCAAAATCCGCTGGCAAGATTCTTCAGAACTGAGCTTCAGGTAGAAGAATCCGTTCGGCCGGGGGAAAAGCTTGAAAGCCCCGGCGGGCTTCCAAACCTTTTCGATGAAGTTGAGCAGCAGCTTCCTGAACGGGGGCTTACCCAGAATGTAAAAGACCAAGGTACAGTCCCATTTCTGATCTAGGGCGTCAACATCTTCCTTGGTGGCGAAAGCAACATCCAGACCGTCCAACCGAACCGGAGGGACGAACCCCATACGGCGAGAAGAAGGGAGCGCGCGAGGGGCACCGCAAATATCACGCCAGGAACGGGAGGGGGGGAGAGAGGGGAGAGGCGGCGCAACCTTGCAGGAAGGGGAGGATTGGGACGGAGGGGCATTGCCGGAGGAGGGGGGAGGCGGCGCAACCGTGCAGGAAGGGGCATTGCCGGAAGGGCCACGGGAAGGGGAAGAAGGTAGGGGGGGAGGGGGGGCACAGGAGGGAGAGGGTGAGGGGGGGCACGAGGGACGCGAAGCTGAAGGGACAGGTGGGGGCGGGAGAGAACTAGCAGAAGAGGAGGGTGGGGACACGGCGGTGCTAGGGTTTTCATCAGGCGGGTCGGGGGGCGGTGCTAGCAAGCATGTTAAATAAAAGAGGAGGGGGGACCATTATTTGCGAAAAAAGCCGTACACAAGTACTAAAAAAATGTGATGGCTATTAAAAAAGAATAGCCCGAAAATTGCAAGGAATGGCCGTAAAAAAATTGGTTAAATGGATTTAAAAAAATTGTGATGGCTTTTAAAAAAAATGATGAAAAGCTGCAAGTTTCATGTTTTGTTTTCCCCATTAATCTTGTCTTCTCCCAACTGTCGATGTCTTCATTCCGACCAGTATGAGAGAAAGGGGGAGTATATGTGTAGAGTCACAGGTCCAGTCAGATCCAGATTTTCCAGACTCAGACCAAGTCAGATTTTCGGACTCTACAATTCAGATTCAGATTTCTTCATGCGCAAGGTTCAGACTCGACGTTCAAGATTTCGAGTCCACAAGTGTGATGCGCAGTTGTTCAGACTCGACAAATTGGTCAGAGTCCAAGTTTGAGGCGCTCCATGATGAGGCCCGTTTTCGAGTTCTCCCGAGAGGGACTCCAGTTTCAGACACGCACGAGTATGCGGTCTTTTCAGATGAGCACATGTATGCCATCAATTCAATGCATCTATTATTGTTGTTTCGGCCAGAGGTTTCATGTGAGCCATAGGGACTCCAGAATAGAGGACCATTCTCTATGCCATGTTAGCAAGGGTTTTCATGTGATATCATTGGTACACCAGAGCAGTGCACCATTCTTTGAGCCAGATGGGAGAGATCCAGTTCTTCGACGAGGAGACTTATTTCAGACTCCATTCTCTAGTGTCCGTGGACTCCGACGAGGATTGCACAGCCACGGCTCCTTTTCAGTTCGGCCCTTTTCAGAGATGGAGCGAGTTTTTCACATTATTGTGGCGGGATAGAGTACTCTGACGAGGAGACTCATTTCAGTTGCAGTGACTCTGATAGGCGTAGTTCAGAGCACATGCTTTCCGAAAAGGAGATTTAACAGACTCACACTCCAGCCCATTCGTCCTCTTCACCTGCACAGCATGAGAAGCAACGTCCTCGACAGCAGCAGTTGTGCATGTTGGGTTGATATTGTCTGTAGTGTCATGTAGCGTTGAGTTGAGTTTCTTTCTGTTTGTCCAAGCTGAGCATTGCATGCTCCAGCTTGAGGGGGAGTGTTGGAGTATTTGTTATGTACGCCTATTGAGTTGTAGCAGGATAAATGGATCCTGGAGAAGATCCATTTACCCCATATAGTGTTTAGTCCCACATTATCCAGTGGTGGGACTTGGAGGCCTAGAGAGGCAACATAAGGAGCCCCGGACCTCCTATATCCCATTAAGAAAGTGCAATGCATAACATGCCCCTTTGAGGGCTTCTCCCGTGGTTTCTTCCCGCTCCTCACGGAGTAGGGTTACACGTTAAACCTTGTGTTATTCATGTTTATTCTTATTT
This sequence comes from Ottelia alismoides, assembly GCA_037367405.1. Taxonomy (NCBI): domain Eukaryota; kingdom Viridiplantae; phylum Streptophyta; class Magnoliopsida; order Alismatales; family Hydrocharitaceae; genus Ottelia; species Ottelia alismoides. The sequence goes on from JAZKJV010001488.1 coordinate 1,003,767, forward strand.
ATTCTCTGATTCCGCTTCCGCTTTCTATTTCTTAACAGAATGTGAGGGGTCTTGATCGCCCTGAGAAACGGTGGGGATTTTAGAGACTTGTAGTTGATGCGAAGGCAGATATTATATTGCTGCAAGATACGGAAGACTAGGGGGGAGTGGATGAGTTGTGACGAGACATACGGGGTGGGGGTTTCTCTGAGTTTGCCTAGGTGGAGGCCCAAGGTGTTGTAAGTGGTTTGCTTACAGGCTGGAAAAAGGCGGAGTCTGATAAGGTGGGTGAGCGACGATCACATTTCTCTATCTCGGTGCACCTGAAGCGCAGACTCAACGGTGTTTCCTTTACAGTGTCAAAATGTATGGTCCCTCTAGGAGTGATCATGGCTCACTCATGGCAGGGCAGACCTGGACCAGGTAGCCTCGGTCTCAGAGGACGGTGTATGGATTGTCAGAGTGGACCTCAACTTAACTCTTCTATCGGAGGACCAACCTAGGGGTGGAAGTGGTTGTGACCCGTGATCTGAAGCCTTTGCAAACCTTATTCATGCGCATAGGCTGTCAATCATGGATGCATTACACATGGAGAAATGTTAGATTGAGATCCCGTTTGGACATATTTCTTCTTTCACCTGAGGCGAGACCCATAATAGATGTCAGAGAGAGTGCAACTGCTAGAAGAACTGTGGTTGGATGATAGGAAGGAGAAGGTAGAATGGAGGCAGAGATCTAGGGAAAAGTAGTTGTAGGAGGGAGATGCAAACACAAAGTTTTACATGCAATGGCATCGTGAAGCAGAAGGCGGAACTACATTCAAGAGTTGGAGATTGGGAGGGTGAGAGTGGAGGAGGATGCACACCTAGGGTGTGCTCTTAGGGTACTTTTTGTGGAGGCATCAAGAAGGAGGCGAGGGGAGGGATGGGGTGTCTTGAGAGAAGGGTGGAAGTATTATCCGAGGAACAAGCGGTGGAACTTGAGGCTTCTTTTGAGGAGGAAGAGACTAAGACGGCCGTTTGGGGAATGAATGCAGATGGCACCCTCGGTCTTGATGGTTTTCCGGGGTTTTTTCTATAGGTAGTTCCGGAGTAGCTGAAGGATGAGGTTGTGGCTATGATAATTGAATTTAGGGAGGGGAACATGGGCTTTGAGAAGGTTAATAGGACGTTTCTTTTCCTCCTGCCCAAGAAAGACCATCCGTTGATAGTCAGAGACTACAAACTGATTGCGTTGTCTAGTGCCATTTACTTAATTATTGCTAAATTTCTAGCAAACAAAATAAAGAATGTACTCTACTCGGTGATCCTCCAGGGACAGTCTTCTTTCATATCCGGGAGGCAGATGGCTGATGGTTTGATTATGGCTTCTGAGATTTGTCTTCAGTGGAGGCATACGAAGAAGAAAGGGGCAATTTAGAGCATTGCCTACGTGAAAGCTCATGATTGTGTGAATGATGAATATACCTGAGTGAGTAAATTAATCGTACTCATTGTAGTACGACACTCAACCAATTAATCAGAACAAAAAAAAAGATCTCCACGATGAGTATCTCAGCTTAAGTTTATATCTTGGGCAAGTTCGAGATCGAACAAAGGGAGACAAAGGAACAATTTTGGGTTAATTTAGAATAATTAGGTCCAGATTTCGAAATGGTATTTTTTGTATTTTTTATAATGTGAAATACGATTGAATTAAGTTAATAAAAAAATACACAACTCAGTCAAATTAATTTTAATAGTAAATTAATCCAATTTAATCAAATTATTTTTTTTCAAGAACCCTAATCCAATGATAAATGTAGAAAACATTTTTTTGGAATTTTACGGGTTAAAATGCAACAAAAAATGCGTACCTTTTATGGGTTTTTATGTAATTTTTCACACAATCAGATTGCAAAAATTATGAAAATTTGTTGCAACTTAAGCATGATGTAATGAGGTAAAGTATATTTTTTTTGGAATTTTTAAGGAATATACGAAATTTTATGACCTTTTTAATGAAAACAAAGTGACTATGAGTATTTAATTCCTTTTAAATCCACATTATCAATTTATCCAAAGAATGGATTATCTCAATAAGGTATTAATATATGCAATCTAAAAGAGTTAGAAATTTACAAAAAGAATGTGTGTGGATTTAATTAAAAATCATTTACTAAAATCACTCTATAATTTATTAAAGGCACAGAACAACTCCAATTTCGATGAAATTTGGTAAGTAATTAAAGGATATTTGCAAGCATCATTTCTGATTATTGAAGCATTTTTAGAGTAACCGTAAATTAAATATTGATTTAAGACCTCACATAGGCTAAAATATGTAATTTTTTACACAAACAATTTTAGTTAATTACCCAAAGTTCACAAAAACTTAAATAAATAATCAGATGATAGAGAATTAATTGATCAACAAAATGGCATTTTCATTAAAATAAATGATGCAAGAAAAATATCCAAATTAACATTCAAACATAAGGGTGTCCATGTAAATTCAGAAATGAACTTAAATAACACAAAACATGCACATGGATTTGTTTGTAGTTACAAAAACTTAATGAAAATAAAATGCAATTATCCTTAAAATAAAAAAGAGGGACCTTCTTCTTATTCTTCTTCTTCTTCTTCGAATTAACAGTTAGGGCTGATGGGTGACAAAGGTGAGCAACGGCTGCAGGTGGACGATGGAGGAGGCGGTTGGCCGCGGTTGGAGGACGACGGTGGCGGACGGCCGTATGGGCCGTGGTGTGGGCAGTGGTGCACCTTGGCGGAGGAGGATTGCAGGTGAGCTGCGCACGGCTCGGCGGAGGTGCAACGTGATGGCGGTGGGCCTTTGCAGAGGAGGATCGTCGGTGGGCTGTGCACGGCTGGGCAGAGGTGCGACGTGGACGACAGTGTGCCTTGGCGAAGGAGGAACGCTGGTGCCCGCAGGCAGAGGGAGCGGCGTGCCTGCGGAGGGTCTGGCGGTTGCCGTGTGTGACTGCACATGAAGGGTGGAGGTGCTCGACTTCACCTGGCGGCGGTAGGAGCAGTGGGTGCGGCAACTGAGCTGCTGCACCCGCTGTTCCTTTTTTTTATTTTTTTTATTTTTACTTTGTTGAATTTTTTTATGCTGTGTTTTTAAATTTTATTTTTTTTAATTTTTTTAGTTTTCTTAAATAGAGAATAAAATAAAATAAAAATACAAATATGAGGATGTGGTAATGGTGGTAATAGGATGAAGATGAAGATGATAAAGTAGAACAAATAAAGGAGCATGGGTGGTAAATGTGATATGATAAAAAATACAAAAATAAAAATGATGCCGAATGATAAAAAGTGGACTTACCTATGATGGACGTGGGTGCCTATGGTGTGCTCACGAGAAGCACTATCATCGTTCCAATCATCGATGAGGGATGAGCTCGAGAAGCGTATGGGGGCTGCTGCGATGTTGGCCGGAATGTCAACGGATCTCACGGAGAGGAAGCGATCGCCGCTTTACTTCATCGTACGCTGTCGTAGAGACGAGTGGTCAAAGCTCTTAATTCTCTCTCGCATAAAGGTGGATCAAAGGTAAAAATGAGGAGAATGAGATGTATAAAAAGAGAAGAAAATGTAAGTTATAAATATGGTGGAATGCTGAGATTGAATGGGAGGTTAGATGAAGAAGGTGGATTTGAATGGGAGTTGGTGGTAGAATGAGAAGAATATGGAAGTTAGTGTAGAGATGAAAATTAAATAAACAAAAGAAAATAAAGCAGGCTACTAAAATAAACTAAAAATAAGAGAAAAGATATTTACAACATAAAAATAAAATAAACTATTAAAAAGAAAATAAACACAACAATATTTTTCTGATTTTTATTAATTAAGAAAACATAAATATGAAGAAAGAAAGAATATTTACAATATATACAATGTACACCAATGTTCCAAAACCTATATTTTGTAAACGAGCTCTGATTTTAATGAAACTACTTTCATTGGATAGATAATTTTCTACCTTAAAATTTAAAAATGAGTTTGGTGAATTTGGAGTTCATACAGAGGGGGAATTTGGCCGAGAAGTTGGACTTTGCAGTTTTTTCTCTTTAGGATCTAGGAGTATTTATTTGTGGTGAAATTTATTTTATAATTTTATATACAATTTTATAAATAAGTTAGAGAAATAATTATCTAAATAAGTGTTAAAATGAAATTATTAAAAATACATGAAGTTTTGGGCTATTTACAGGTAAAACTCCTTTATTTTACAGCCTTTATTATTAATTTATTTTGTACATTATAATATCCAATAAATAGTGTATTTTGTTTACACGAGTCATTTTATTAATTTATTGATTTTATGAACATTTATTTGAGATTTTACTCAGAGATTTTGCTAGGATCAATATATTGAGATGATGAATCATGGATTCATCAGTGGACTGGAACCTTCTATGGGTGTCTTTTAGGCGGCGTGGCTTTCTAGACCAATGGATTGCCTGGATGAAGAGATGTGTCACGACCTCTTCTTATGCTATCATGGTGAACAGGAGACCTGAAAGGGGATTTGTCCAGCTACAGAGAGGAGTTAGGCAGGGCTGCCCTTTGGCACCCGCTATTTGTCATGGTGGCAGATACTCTAGAAGTGTTGTAAAGGTGCTCGGTAGACGAAGGTTGGTGCGAGGGGTTCAGTTGTGGCATCTATCTCTATACCGCTCTTACAACATATAGACAATACAATGATTTTCTTAGGCAGTTCGAAGAAGATGACTAGAAGGGCATAGCAGATTGTGGAAATCTTTAGTAGTATGTCAGCTTTCCAGATTAATAAAAATAAGTTGGTGGTGGTTCCTTTTGGGAAGGAGGGTGACGAGGGAACATATGGGCAGAGTTGTTAGAGTGTCCATTGGGCGAGTTGTTGATTTCATACTTGGGCCTCCCCCGGTGGTGGGCATGCTCAAAAAATCAGATTGGGACATGGTCCTTCAGAGACTGTAGAAGAGGCTAGCTGGTTGGAAGGCAGTTAACCTATCAAAGGGGGAAAGCTGATTCTTTTGAAGCACATGCTGTAGGCAATCCATGTTTTATTTTTTTCCTCTAGATTAATTCTAATTGGAATACACAAGAAGATCGAAGCCATGATGAAGACATTCTTCTAGTCTAATGGACAATAGCACATAACAAGGATGCATTTAGTAGGTTGGGAAGAGATGATGCGACCAAGAGACGAAGGAGGCTTAGGGATTCAGGATGTGGTGTGCATGAACAAAGCACTGTTGATGCAGTGGGTCATTCAGATTTAGGGCAAGACGGACATGTTGGCGACCAATCCTTTGCGAGAGCTCTATGGTGTGCGGGACTCCCTAGAGGCAGGAAGAGTGAGGTTCGAGTCCCCACTATGGGCTGGAGTTTGAGAAGTTTTACCTCTTTTGGCGAGAACACAGCTACTAGTTGGGGATGGGGAAGGCCTTAAGTTCTGGCGAGATGACTGGACGGGGGACGGGCCGCTAAGCAATAGGTTCCCAAGGTTGTTTGCATTGACAATGTCGAAGGAGTGTACTTTGGTGCTTGTTGGGATATCAGGGTCCTGGGATCCATAGTTCATGTCAGTCCTCTCAAACCAGTGCTCGGTGGAGCTAGCCAGGATGCAATCGGAATTGTTGTCTTCGAATTGCATCCCACAGGGCAGGGAGCATTATCAATGGGATGGCGACAGATTCTCGATGAAGAAGGCGTACAAGGAATTCAAGGGGTTCGCAACGACTCTGGATCCAGCCCACTGCCAGGATATGAAGATTATTTGGGCTAGTAAGATCCTGTACATCGTTAATATTTTCCTTGGGTGTTTGAGAAGGGGAAGATTGTGCGATAAAACAAGGAGGGGAAGGTTGTTTGTTGTTCTCGACATTTAGTGCGAAAGATGAGGAGAACATATTGAAGATGCAGATCATTTATTCTTTACGTGACTGACTTCTGAGCAGGTGTGGAAGAAGGTAGGGGCGTCATAAATTTAGGCAGAGGGAGCCGTTGAGTTTTGGAGGTCGGTAAGGTCGGTGGGGGGGCAACTCATCTAATGACTGCTATCACCTTTTGTGATTCTTTGGGCCATTTGGGGGGGATGATCTAATTTTCAAAAATCAAATGTTCTATCCAGATAATGTACACGCCCTTTGTAACTCTTTGCACCATTTCTGGGCCTCCGGGTGATGAACCACGATTTCTTTTAATATTAATTTAAAGCGATGAAGCTCATCTCGGGATGTCATCCTCTCTTTATTAAAGAAAACAAGTTCGAACTCAAACCAGATCAGAATCCATACCCCGTTTAGTCAAACTCGAGTATAAAAGCAAGTGAGAACATGGTTTGGTCGACTCATCTCCATTCTCCAAGATTGAGCTTGTCGGAGCTCCACCATAGAGCCACCGCACCGTTGCCGGATCATTGCCGGAGTTACCGATTGCAAAGCCGAAGGCATCCACGCATAGAGCTCGTTGCAAGGAATTCGATTCTCACGTTTGCAAGGTACAACTCACTCCTTGCCGCCTATTTCCGCATTTCATCTCCTATGGGTAGGGTTTCGATTTCTTCATCAGGGTGTGTTGGTTTTAGGCCATATGGTGCATGCAAAGGTGTTTGTGCATGGGGAAGTGGTCTGAGTTAAGATCAGTGACCAGAATCATGTGCCCAGGCTGTAGTACATGGGGAATGGATCATCTGCTGCACTAAAGGATGCAACATACTCTGTTGTGGTCTTTCGAGCCGCTTGATCACGATCGAGCGGTTCCCATGAATTTCTTTGATCCGGATCCACAAAAAGTGGGAATTCGTGGGAACCGATCGATCATGATCGAACGAATCCAAAGGCCACAATATAGTTTGCTGCATCCTTTGGTGCAGCAAAGGATCCATTTCCGTAGTACATGCTGAATTGGGTGCGGTCCAAACATGCACGAAGACGAGATGTCGGGGTTGATTGGGGAACTGCAGGTGGAGTGGACTGAACTGAGGATTTCTTTTGTTGCGGTTTTTTTGGAACCCTTAATTCGCGTGTGGAAGGGTGGAATCGTTTATCGGCAATCCATAAATTTCTGGGTGGAGAGGTGGAATCTTTTGCATTTGGAATCTTAGATCGAAACCCATAAATTTCTAGGTGGAAGTTGTTCCTTTGGGTTCAAGATATGCATCTGAGGGTGTGGTAGGGGTGCTTATAGAATCAAACAGAGGCCATATTCTGATTGCCACACTTAAAAAAATAATCGTTGTTTCATAGAACTTTCATTGTTCAAATTAAGTTTGATACATGTTTGATTATTTATGATTAGTTGATGATATCCAACATGGCAACGTTCAGTTCAGTTCTATCAAAAATTTGTATTAATTCATATGCTGAAGTTGAACGTTTATAGAAAGAGCAGACGGTGATTATACACAATCTAGTATTTTAAGCTCCAAATCTTGTTGCTATTGGAGCGAGGAATATATTATCTTTTAACTTCTTCAGTTTTTATATCTTCATGCCATGCTGGCAGTTGGTTTTTAAGACAGTAACCCTCCCACTCACTCTGCATGTAAGGTTGCAGGAATTTTGATTCATCTATCTTTTTTTAATTGCAGACTATAGTGTTTATTTGGTGGATTTACTGTGTGAATTGTGTTCCATATATTGGATTGCTAAATGAGTTTGTTTTAATTTGTTAGACTCAAGTCACCTTTCTTTGTTCTGCTTATTATCTTACATCCCTACACTGAGGCCCCAGAAAGTTTCAGAAATTGCATTTTGGTCCCTGCCAGGCGAGTCACGTGAGGAGCACGTGTTCCAGTAGAAATTTTGCATCTATACCTCCACATTATATGTATTTGCATTTAAGTCCCTGTCTGCACATTTTATTTTAAGAAAAGCCGGGAATCATACTACCTGTGGATGGAAAATCTATCTCAAAATTCTCTAAAAATTAACCTAAGCCGTGCGTCCCCGACAACGACACCATTTTGATGTTGCCTCATCTACCCTTGTTAATTCAACCGAGTTATCAATCGAATTAGGTTTGTCGTTCGTTGCAGTGGGTTAATCGAGACATCGTCAAAAACCACTCAAATTTAGTGTTCAATCAAATTCAAGCGACAAATTTATTTTACATGGACAAGCCCAAGATCGAACTCAGGGAGGCAGTTGTCTCCTTAGGGAAATTTTCAGTTAATTTAGAGATCAGGTTTTCAGGAGAATATTTTTGGTTTTTTTAATTTTTTTATGCAATTAAGGAAAACACAATGCAAGTTCAGGCCAAAATTTTAAGTTAAATTAGAAAGATGGCCAAATAAAGTCCAAAATTAATGAAACTCGGCCAAAAGATGGAATGCTATGAATCTAAGTTACTATAATTTTTTAGAATTTTTAGACTCTAAATGAATTTAAAATGAATAAAATATGAATGCAGAACAGTTTTTGCAAAATTAATTCTAATAAATACTAAAGTACATTATTTTTAGATATAAAAAATATCCTACATAGGTCTAAGTGAGAGGAATCTAGGAAATATAAACCTAAAAATCTATGTGAATTGGACCTATTAAAAATCAATTAGACAAAATACAATTCGATTTACTCAGGCCTCGTGATGCTTGCAAATACAATGATTTTTAGGCACAGTGTAGAGTAACTTAACCTAGGTCTAATGTGATTTTATAGTGATTTCTGGGGTAATAAATAATTTAATAATAAATTAAAGGCATACAGTGGGCAAAGTATGTCAAATTCCACCAAAATAATATTATTAAATTCTACATACCTCACAAAAATATAACAAGTCTTCATAATGCTAAAACCTAAGATGTTCTACAAGATGCAATTTTTGGAATTAAGAAATGATGCTAAATGAGTGTTTAAATAAACGTGCAAACATAGGGATATAAATGCAAAACAGAAACAAAATTGATTGCAAAGAAATATGCTGACAAGGACTCGAGTGTAATTACTAGGACTTGTAGGGGCAGATGTGCAATTTTTCTTCGGATCACGTGCTTCCCACGTGCGCTCCTGGTTGGCGGGGTACGACTGCTATTTTCCTGAGATGGTAGGGGCTCAAGTGTAGTTTACCCTTGCAGGGGGGCTGCACTGCACATGATCCCCAAGAACTTTGGGGCTCCTTCTGCAATTGACCCACCCCTTGTTAGGCATGTGAGGTGGGTTTGGAGTCCAGGAGACGGGCGTTGGCGCCTGGGTGTTTCGGCTCCCACCCGAGGGGTAGGAGGATGGTGGCGCTACAGGAGGCAGAGGATGCCGCAAGCGCATCTGAAGGCGGCACGAGCACGAAGGTGCGGCAACTGGTGAAGCGAGCGACTATACGTGGAGTGCGCTCCAGGGGAGTGACAGTTTGTGGCATGCAACCATACACGATGGGTAAGAGGCATCCTGCTGGAGTGCGGCAACCATTGGTGGGCTGTGCTACGTTGATCAACGGGGCCACAGAGGGTACATGTCAGGGGAGATGTATGGCCGCACGTTGGAAGTGTCGCGAGACGTCGTGGAAGTTTGATGTCCATGTGGGTACGGCTGGGCGATGGTGCAGCAGTTGATGGAGGCCTCGTGCTTGGCTCAGGAGCAGGGGTGCTGCTCACGTGGCGTTGGAGGCGGGAAGGTGGCGTAAAGGTAGAGGAGGAAGATGTAGGTGAAACAGGGGAAGTTCCCTTGTAAACAGGGGAACTTCAAATATTTTTGTTTGTGTCTTAAATTTTCGATTAATTGGTTGAATAAATTGCGTCAGAAAATTCAATAAAAATCACCATTACGTGTGCAATGTGTGATTATCTGTGAAAGTACAAATGGTTTGGTGATCTGGTGCTCAAAAGGAGAAGCTGTTAAGAGAGAGAAAGTAATGAGGAAGAGAGAAGGATGGACAATGGGAAGAAGATTACCTGTAGGTGGAATGCGTGGGTGCCTGGGAAGAGGGAGCTCGCTCAGGAGAGGTCCTTTGATCGTCGCTCAACGATGCGACTGAGGCGGAGCTCGGCGAGCTTGAAGAGCTCGCAACAACGTCACCGGACGGTCACCTTGGATCTCGCTTGGACACGAGGAGGTCTTCGCTCAGATGGGTGGCGCTCACTGTCACCAATAACACTTTCTCTAGAACTCACTCAATGCCTAGAAGTGGCGGATGAGCCAAGCAGCTGGATGACATCGGCCTTTTAAGGCCGACGCAAGGAGGAGTGGGCGAGCGGAGAAGTTGGAGTTCGTGAGGGGAGTAGGGAAGTGGAGGTGGTGGTCGCATTGTGGCAGAGGAGCGCGCGAGGCAGAGGTCGTGTAAGTGGAGGTGGTGGGCCACGGAAGCTTTCTTCGCAAGCAACGAAGGAGAGGGGAGGATGTGGGTCACACACGTCATGCGTGACGGGGCTGTGGCCGGGTCACGTGCGACGCACGTGACCAGAGAGAGAGAGAGAAGGTGGTGCCATGTGGCATGATAGGATGCAACCACATGGCGCGTATTTATAATTTTTTGTAAATAAATAAAAAGGCGAGAATTGGATGACACATGGCAGCTCCAATTGTTGCCATGTGTCACTTCAAGAAAAATTGAAGTTAAAAATAAAAGAAAAATAAAAAAGAAATAAAAAATGGGTTTAAATCAAAAGTGGTCGATAAAAAGTTGCTTGTGTCGATGAGATCTAAAACTTTTGTGAAGGGCCGAAAATCAAAATAAGTCATTTGTATAAAATATATTTTTGGGGCGGTACCTTATGTCACGTCCCGGACCTCGAAACATGGGAAACATTGCGGTAGCATCCCAAAACAATGAAAATATTTTTTTTCGAGTCCAGGAGCGAGACAAAATTCAATAATCCATAAATAACAATCAGAGTGTCATACATAATGGAAGAATAAAGGAAATTAACTAATAAATAAAGATTTATCAAGTCTGACTACACAATAAAACTAAATAAGTCTATCCGTACAATGACTCAAGAGGATAGAAAATATCAAAGACTCTTCAAACCAGCCAACGGCGAACCTCGTGCTTCCTTCTAAACTGCAAGGTTTTAATTCAATATTAGTCAAACGAATTCGACTAAGTATGCACCAATAATCTATGAGACATGCCATCATAACCATATACAATGAGTAAAAAAATATACGATGACAATTCCATATGATAAGGAATATAAGTCAATAAATACACAATGAACTATAAAAAGACTTTTTCAAGCATGCCCATCATTATGGGATAACAATGACAATTCAATCAATTTCCTTGAATATCACAAATTTTGTGACCATAATATCAAAATCCATACCAAATATATATATTAATCCCATCTGCCGATACCGGGCAGCCCGAGCTTGGATAGGAGCCACCCCGTTCCCTTAAATTAAAAATTTTTAAACTAAAACAAATATCAGTACGAGGCCTCCTATCCAAACCCCAATACAATGGACATCAGTACTGAGTCAACCGCCGTAGCGGTAAATTGTTTGGAAGTAGTGTAGGATTACCCGCCTACAACGGTCAATTGGCGGAATTAACCGTCCGCGCGGCACCCGGCCAGGTCAAAGCCTCTAATGGGCAAACAATGAACAATGTCTACTTCCTCACAATGATGGTGTCAAAAACAATAATTAATTTTCTAATAAAATATTTGAATAAAAAAATACATTTTAACCTATATATCAAAAGACAATAATGTATCTATCTCTTTACATTTAACAACTAATCCAAGAATAAGCATTATGGCTAAATATCAACTTGGCACCTAATTACATAAAATTGTAACACAGAGATATAATCAAAGAAGTTTAACGAGATATCATAAAAGCTCCATTGCAACAACTAATAAAATCAAATGTGGGGTATAAATGACAATGGTATGAAACATAGATTAATGTACATACCTCAATAAGAAATCAATACGGATACTTTCCTAGAGTTTCCAATCCAAGATGATCAGTTAACATCTAAATAAAAGAGATGTATTTTAATGTCATGAGAAAGTCATAACACATCATATCCCATGATATGAAAACCCAACCGTTAAGGATTTTTTTTGACGACAATTACTTATTTACTTATAGTATTTTTTTTATGTTCAGATTGTTCGAAAGTTGTGTACCTTATATTTCATTCTCCTAATATTATACTATTAATTGGGTTAGATTGACATATATTCATTTGGTTTGTCAAGTATTTCGATTCCATCATCATGCGTCCCATAAAAATAATCGATGCCTCTATTAACGGAACAAAAACACCCGAATTATATAAATAAACAACGGTAGGGGCTGAAATGTATTATATGTTATCAAGATTTTAATCCTTCGCATCACAGCCGAATAATTAACGGATACTTCGAATTTAGTAATCCATAGACTAAAAGTACTAACCCATATTATTATTATTATTATTTTTAACTATCTGATTTCTGCATGACGAAAAAAGAACCAAAAATTTTCTATGATCTTCATTATACAAGGGGACCTCGACTCTAAAGAAATCATTGTTATTACTGATGAAAAGCCGAAAACGACGACGACATTATAAACGTCAACTTTGACTGCGTGGAGTTCATATACAGATTAATCGGACCAGATACTTGATAGTTGTTCAAAATATAAAAACGTTAATTACAAACAAGAATTACCTTTGTCGGCAATACTGTTCTTGATCCAGACTTTGCTTCTACACCACCCGAACTTCCATCACCATTGCTTATTTACCCACGAAGGTTGAACACGGGAAGAAGAGGCTTACTCGCCAGGTGGATTCGTACTGGATTAAAAAACTCGGTAGTTTGGTTAAGGGTGTGAGAGAGGATCGATTGACGTATATATACTCGCCGCAACCCTATAATAGTCGTGGAACCATCCCACGCACAAGCCGTTATTATCATATAAGCATTATCCTTTTTTGAAAAACAACATTGCCGTCCGTCTTTAGATATAGATTCATGGCCGTTTCTTTAATTTGTATTTATATATATTTTTTCATTTGAAAAGTTAGGTTACGGTTTTATCCATTCCGATTTTATTTATCAATTTTCCTTTTCCTGTTTTTTTGAGTTTGTTGCAACGATCATGTTTTGCAAGATTGTGTTTTTTATACATATATTTGTTTCTTCTTTCGAATTGTAATGTAGTTTTTTTTCCGTTATATTATATATATTTATATAAGACACCCTATTATCAATCTATTTAATTCCTATATTTAAATTTTGTTTTTGCACAATGCCCCCTTTAAAAAAACGGATATTACACCTTATATATATAGGATACTGCATTTTATCTTTTGTAATTTTTTTTTGTCATTTTTAAATAAGAGAAAAATCAAAATAAAAATAAATAAAATATGAAAGAAATATTTACAACTTAATGTATTTTTTGGATTTTTAATAATTAAGAAAATAAAAAGATAAAATACTAGGGTAAAAAGGTTAATATGTACAATATACAATAGGGGCCCAAAATCCAAGTTTCACATACGAGCTCCGATTTAAATGAAAATGGTCTCATTTTTAAAGGTCTCTGAATATGTATTAATCTAAAAGTGAATAGATCTAGATCGGAAGCTGTATGAGAGAGATATGTGCATTCTAAGGTCCATGGTCTCCAACTTGGTTTGGGGTTTTATTGGTCAATTATTCAAGTTAGCATTTTTTGGTATTTTTCTTGTATTATTCGTCAATAATATATACAATATAGAGTGAATTTATGGGATTTATAGTTAGTATAAAATATATACAGATGATTAATTTTTACAAGTGAATTGGGCTTCCTATTTAATGCAGATGCAAATGCTAAGATGCAAATGTTATCAATGCATGCATGAATGCTAATTATGCAATTTTTGTAGAAATATGCTTCTAATTACTTAGGAACAATGCTCTATTTTCAACTTTAAGAGTGATGAATGACAGACTCATCACCTAATCCTTCATGTCATTCATTAGGTTTCAGTTATAATCTAGTTCATCAGGCTTCAGTTGAAATCTAGGATCGTTTATTTTGTGCAACTACAAAAATGATGTTTCAGATGGGATTAATGGAACTCGATAATGATAATAAGTGATACCCAAAGCATCCTAGGGTGCCCAAGACGAATCCTTCTGATTCTGATTCAGAATTGGAAACTACACCAAGACCAACAAGATTTCTTTTAACTGTGACATAACCAAGTCTTCTGTGGATTGCTCTTCTTACAAGAACGATTCGAATAGAAGACCTTTATCCCCCCACCCTTTACACCTGGAACAATGTTGCAATGACAGGACATTTGGGATATTTGAAAGCTGCAGTTAACGTGAGCTGAAAAAAAATATGATGTATGCGAGGCTGGAGAAACGATCGACAACGGTGCCTAGAAACTGCTTAAAAATTATATGAGAATATACAAGAGGATGCTGCAAGAAGCCTTGTTGACTTTCACCATCAGGGTGAGCAGATAAGATGTGCTCATCGTTTTGTTGTTGATACTGAACACGACCTTAGTCGGGTTTTGGTTGTTGATCATTGGCAATAATTCACATAGACTAATTGTTTAACTATCACAGAAAGATGGTGCTCAACGTTTGTAAGCTATTTGTCGATATGTATTAAAACATTTCTATCTTCATTTTCGAGCTGCTTCATTGAACCAAACTGAGTATGCAACTTAATTTGCGACATTTTGAAGGAGCTTGAGTTACCAATATTAGTGGGGTCCAATCATGACGAGAATCTTTTTTTAACCATCACAATTGCTTGGTGGGCAGCAATTATTACGTGATTGCATAACAAAATGTCGCCGATTTATAGAGTCCAATTTATATACTCCCATCTAATGGCATGCCAATATTCAACACCAATCTTGATGGATTTTCTTAGTAGTAGTTTGGATTACCTTAGTACTTTATCATTGAATCGAGTGCAAACCCTAAATATTTTGACCCCCTTAGTCACTGGTATAATTAAATCCCCGAAATTCGACTTGATTTTTAATTCCTCTTTATCGACTTTTGACCCCTTGGATAGAACCCTAGAGTGTTCCTCTGTGACAGGGAGTGATCCCCATCGAATCACAGCGAGGTGGACAGAGGTTTGAGATGATTTGCCCCATCATCGGAGCTTCTCCGGCAGTCTTCTACTCTGGCCTCTGTCCTCTGTCCTCTATTCACCTTGATCCAATTATTCTCCGACCCGCCTGATGATTGGCCATCTCGTGATCAGGTGAGGAGGGTTTTGCACTCCACACGAGGGGAGAGCACAGTCGATGTGGTAGCCTCTCAAAAAGACCAAGCGACGAATCAACAAGTACCCACAACATATGAAAATCAATGAATGACAAAGAGGTCAAGTACTATATATTTTACTCTACAAACAAAGGTGTAAAATATGTAAGTATGTAGAGATCAAACCGCGGAGAGCAAAAAGGTAGCCTAATGATTGTTTCTAATCAAAATGAATTACGTACATAAGTGTCCTTTTAGTCTTTTTGTGTGGGTTTTTTATTTTTGAATTTTTACTCGATTTTCTTTTATATATTTTTAAAACTTTAATTTCTAATTTTTTATTTTTTGATTTTTAAATTTCTTTTTAATTTAGATATATTATCATATAGATATACAAGAGAATATAAATATAGATGATATAAGGTTTATATATGTAATATATAATAAATATACATAAATTAGAAAAGTATTAAGTATAGCTCTCTTTATATATATATCATTTCTTAGTGGTTTTCAAAGTATTTATAAGATATTTATAATAATTAGTAATAATATAAACTATATACGTACTTATAAAATATAGAGTAGTATATTTATAAATATAGTTAAACATAATCAAGATTCACAAAATAGAATGTTTTTGAGTTTTTCATATTTTTCTTTTTTTGCGATTTTCAAGTATTTTTGACGATTTTTAGATATTTTTAAAGTCAAACATATCACAAACAAGGATTTAATAAAAATGTCGAATTGTTTTGAGATTTAAAAATATTAAAGAAGTATTGAATATCTCAAACTTTTTTTAATAGTACAAATAAAATTATCAAATAGAAACTAATATTTTGACATTTTTGAAGATTTTTTATATTTTTCTAGGAATTTAGAACTTTTTATTTTTTTATCATTTCCTTTTTCTATTTTTTAGAGATTTTTGGTCTAAATTTATAAAATAAAATAATATTGGATTTTTGGTAGCATTTTCATATTTTTTTAGGATTTTTTATTTGAAAAGGGAATAAAACATGTTCTTTTGAATTTTAATAAATAAGAAATGCGCATAAAATGCAAAATAAAAATATTACTTGAAAGACCAAGTATCCAAGTACATTATCTCATTTTGCATAATTTTTGGAACTCAAATGGTATTTAAATAAAATAAAAAACAAGTACAACAATAAACTAAACTGACATGGGAACATTCACAAATAAAATAAACTATAGGGAGGTACATGCAAATATCTCGAAACTATATAACTGGATTTTGAATTTTTAGTTTACATTAGAATTACAAAAACCTGAAAGGGCAAATATTAAAAATGTCCCCTCACATGGAGGTCCACATGAGGTGACTTGACAAGGAATAAAATGTAATTACATGAAAGTTTGAGGGGTTCTTTACAATTCTTACATATTTATTTATAGTACAAAATTACTTACAGGACTATAATAAAAAATTAAAAGAATTAGGGGGTCAAATGATATTACACACCATATCGCGCACGGTTGGACGGTCAGGAGTACGCCACGTAGGCATACTTATGTGCATTGGGCGACTGAGGCGTTATACCGCTTCATTTGAAAACAACAGCCTAGGTTAGATCTGGGTTGTACATGAAATCTGATGGTCATGAAGGGAGAAGGAAGAACAGGGAAGAACAACTCCCTGCCCTCCCTTCAATCTTGCATTGCTCCTCGCTCGGTCCACCTGCTGCTTCGCTGAAGTGCTCGTTATCTTCCTGGGAGTGTCCAACGTTGAATGGTATTGACAAGAAGGTCCTGGCCTCACTGGGAGATGAATGGAGCTCGGTGAATCTCACGATACCTGGAAGCCTCCTCATGGCACAGAATCGTCCCTACTCAGGTCCTTAGTGCCGAATTTCTAGAGAAGAAGGTTCTTGAGCTCGAGGCGATTGACCTTGCCCTACTTTGAAGCTGTATAGCACATGGATGGAGGTGAATGGAGGAGCTCTGGTGTAAGGCTGAGGGGAAGCTCCACTTTGCTGATCCAAAGAGGATCAGGTTTTTACAGATGGGGGAAAAGATGGGGCACACGATGGGGAGTTAATTGGGCATGAAATGGTGGGGTAAAACAGTCGGAGTCATTACGAAACATGGTCGGAGCAGAGAGCCTCGACGATCTTTGATTTTAAGATTTAAGCTAAACTACTTATCTAAGGATGAAATAAAGGGAAGGAAACTAAAAACTAAGATTAAATCTATCTAAGAATGGATAAATGTGCAGTTCATACCTGGTTTGCACCAAGGAATAGAGACCTCACCGGAGCGATGCCTTGGACCGCCTCTTCTCCTCCTTGCTCCGCTCCAATACCTTGAGGGTATCCTCGTTGTCACCGAGAATACACTCACACACAAGGATGAGGGGTTAAGGGCTATAAGAGAGATCGAAATTTGGAAGGAGGAAGAAGTTATTTACAGACACTGCGAGGAGGGCTTATTTAATTAGGGGGTTTGCTTGAATCGATGAACCTTTCACTTCAAAAAGTTCTACCATGATTGAGGGTAGATCGCAAAGGATTTTTCGTGAAAGAATCGAGAAGATAAAATAAACAGATTGAAAGGGGAAATTGGGAGAAGATGGCTTGATTGACGTCTGACTCACCAGGCGGCTGGAGGCAAGGGAGTTGACCACATTCAACTAAGACTCGATCATGGCTGGAACACGTGGATAAACCAGAAAAAGGAGATTTAAAATTTATTGTAAAATCACTAATTAATTAATTAAATTTTAGTTATAAATTTTAAACTTTTTATTATTTTATGTAGTATTTAATTCCTATTTTCATATTTTTTTGAGATTTAAATGATAGGTTACTTTTACATGTGTAGTTATAGGTATATTACTTGTGTATTAAGTTTTTTATTTTTTTTGTATTTTATATTTTATATATATAAAATATATATATTTGGAACTTATTGAAATATGGAAAAATGGGGTTTCCCCTGCCCCATTTTTTCGTAAAGTTTTTTAGTTTTTGCAAAATAAAACCATGTATATTCATCTATATACCTCCAATATGTCATTCAAATTTCGTTAGAAACAGAGATTCCTATGCCCTCCATATAGATATGTAATTTAATCGACCTGTTCTAAGAGTCTTTGTTTCTTACAAAATTCAAATGACATATAAGAGGGATATATATATAGGAATTTACATAGTGATATTTTTCAAAAACATAAAAAAATGCTGAAACGAGGAGAAGATAGCCTTGGGGCAGCCCCATTAAACCCTTTAAATATACCTAAATATAATTTTATTATATTTTTATGATATAATAGGTATACTTAATTAAATAGAAGTATTAGGTATATAGGTACAAGTACAAGTAATTCATCAATTTTTTATTATATTTTTTTTTATTTTAGTGTATTTTTCATGGATTTATTTTATTTTTATTTTTTAAAAGTGTTATATATAATATTTATGAAATTATAAAAATATAAAAACATGAAAAATATAAAGAATAAATAAAATGATTATTTTATCCAGGAAAAGTATACAACATGGGTCCAAAATATAACTTTTTTATATTAATTCCCTTAAATGAAATCACCTTTATTAAATAGCCAATTAAAAGTTATGTGCAATAAAAGTGATTTTGGTGCATTTTGAGTTCATATGGAGAAGATATAGGTCTAGGAAGATCGAATTTTGGGTTTTTATTTTCAGTGTAGAATGTATAATATGCATTATTTTTGTGTGAAATAAATTTTGTATTTTTCTATTTTATTTTATTTACAATTTCTTTTTTCAAAGTTTATTGATTTTAATAAATACCAAAGAAAAAAATACGCCCCAAAAATGATATATTGAATAATAAATGAAGGGGAATTTTATTGTATTTTGGCCCTTATTTCACCCTACTTTGTTCCTTATTGATCAAGTCAATTATTGATTTAGTCTTAAGGTTTAGGATCATAAAATAACTTTGGCATATATTTCTTTTTCTTTTCTTTCTTTAATATATTATTTTGGCTTTAAATACAATATTTTACATACAATAAATAAAATAAATAAAGAATGTTATTTTTCATAAATTAATGCTACATACAAGTACTTAGCTAGGGATTTAAGGCCAAAATGAAAGAATAAAGGTGATAAAATAGAGATTCATCACCTGATCACCTCCACATCTTCCTCTTCTCATCTTCTTTCACCCTGACTCATTTTTACCCCAGATCTTGCTCAAATAATGGAGATCAGTACTCCTCTTTCACTGTTTATGAATCTCCATTTCATCACCTTTATTCTTTTATTTGGGCCTTAAATCCCTCGATAAATGCTTGTATGTAGAATTAATTTGTGAAAAATAACATTCAATAATTCACATGATATAGTGTATAAAATACTATACACTATACTGTATTTAATTCCAAAATAAAAATAAAGGATGAGAATAAAAAGAATGAAGTGTCAAAGACAATGGGTGACCCCAGACCCCAAGCCCTAATCATCATGATGACTTGTTGACAAAGAATAAAGTAGAGGGACATAGAATGCCCAATTATAGAGAAAACACATGTAAAACACCTAATTTGATAGCCTAATAAATACATTTTGGGACCTATTTATTTTCTTATTTTTGTACCTCAAATAAATAAACTTTGAACATCAAACTTGTACATAAATATACAAATAAAATACAAAATTTATTTCATTAAAAAATAATGCATAGTGTGCCTCGGATACACAGAATAAAAAGCTGCAAAGAAAACTTCATAGACCTTTATCTTCTCCATACAAACTCAAAATTCATGAAACTCACATTTATTGTTCATAAAAAACATAACTATTTAATTAAAGTGGTTTCATTCAATTTGGAGCTAAGATGCAGAAGTTGGCTTTTGGGCTCTTATTATTCACTACACATGTATATAATATTCAATTAATTTGTTCTTTAGATTTTAGGGTTTATTATATTTTTATAAATTTATAAATATTATTCAAAATTCATAAAAATTATAAAAATAAAATAAAACCATAAAAAAATCATTAAAATAAATAGTGTACTTCAATATATAGAAGAATTATACCTATAAAGTACATATATAATAAATAGACCAAACTATTTAAGTGCAAAAATAAACTCAAAAAAACACAATAAAAATATGTATATATGTATTTAAATAAGTTACAAATATATAAATTGTTTGTATAAATAATAAAACATAAAATACAAAATACAAAATACAGGTAAAGTTACCAATATATACACATGTCAATATGAAAATCTAATAAATTAGCTTGTAATAATAAATAAAAAAAATAAATGCGACATAGAAAACAAATATCTTTATGTTTTCACCAAAAATCAGTAAATTCATTCACTATTTTCAATTTATTTAATAAGGTATTTATTAATACCTAATTCCTAGTTGGTCTCGGGCGTTTCTTTTTGTTGACTAGGTAGGTCACCTGTACAACCCAAAGTCCTCGCCCATTCCAGAACCTCACCTACCCCTCTTCTCCCTTTCTCACTCCATCCGCCATGCCTCCGTCTTCCCCAAGACCTACCCCAATCCGCGCCCCTTTCCTCCAAGATTTCGAGCTTTTTGAGTTTCTAGGTAATTGTATTTTCCTTGCATTTCATTCTAGTTGTTTGAATTAGCATTTAATTTAATCAATTAGCTTGTAAATTAGAGTAATTTTAGGATCTAAGATCACTGAGCTTCAATCTTCATCTCTAATTCCAACGTCTTCCTACTATTCTTCGACCCATTTCCATCACACTTTCAAAACTCATCATGTTATCTACATTTCCCTCAATGTTTCACGTCTGATTAAGCCACGCATTAGAGGACTGGAGCTCGCTCCTCTGTCTCCATTGGAACTCCCCCACTCTGTTGATTTCATTGTAGTTCAGTTTCGACATAGGGATGAGGGTATAGACTTCGATCCCCCTTGCACTTTTATGTGGAAGAGCGATCAAGGGGAGCACTTGTAGTAGCATTACAAGTGTAGAATAGTGGATTAGGTAGATGAAGCTCCAGGATCCCTCCAATGGGCCCCCGAAAACTTTGAAGGGTTTACAGGTGTTGAAGGATGTAAGGAAGCGGAGGAAGACATTGGATGTGAAGGAGGAGGTAAAGACTAGTAGATAATCAAGAACGAAGCTCCCCAGAGCTTGGTTCTTGAGGAGTTCTTGGATATCCGTCGAGGACTATCAAATCGAACCTTCAACCTAGATCTAATATGGACCGTTGAATCCAAACCGAAGCGAAATACCTCTTTACTGTTCATCAAGTCATGTGGTATGCGCACAAAGCTTCGATCTGTGCCACTTAAGTTGGATAATTGCATCACATACCCCACCTCTTTTTTGTATTTAGTAAATAGACTTCTAAATATTTAAGGACATTCAATATTATGTGTAAAAATTACATATGGGCCCCCACATTTATTGTAAGTCACAACTAGGTCTAGTTCCAAGTCAACCCACGTGCCCCCCACATGAGTTGGCTAAATTGCAAGGGACACCCTCTGGGATCCTTTATTACATTTTAGTATGAAAATTTGTAATTTCATTATTAATTTTTTAGGTTAATTTACACGCAAGATTGATTTATTTCTTATTACAAATCGGCCCCTACTCGTAAATTGTAAATTATTTAGTACCTTTTATTTTTGATTAAATAGTTCATATGCTTTTAAATTCGTGGAAAACATAGTAATTGTCGGATATTGTGCTTATTCAGTCCATGAATATTAGCAATTACTTGCATTTTCAATTTACTAAAAATAGAATAGGAACTATTTATTCCCTATTTAGAAATAAAAATACAAAATATAAAAATTTATCTAAAAATTCCAAAAATAGATACTACTCATTATTATAAAATATAATTGCAAGCTAAATCACAAAAAATAAAAGAAAATTCAATAATTTGAAAAACCCTCTAAACTTACAAAATTAGAAAAAATTCTTAAAAAAATAGTCTTCTATTCTATATTTTTATATATAAATATTGAAAATAGTTTTGAGAAATTTTGGACTTATTATCTATCTTTGAATGTCAAAATAATTCGGCTTATTTATTTATTCCAAATTTGGCATATTTCAGACTTTAAAAATACCTAAAAACTAGAAAATATAACCAAAAATCACAAAAATAGAGAAAATATAAAAAAGATTTTATTTTAGAGTTTGTAAGTATATATAACTATACTTATAAATATAAAATACTTTGTAGACTATATACATATATACTTATATAATTATTTATATCGTTATCATAAATAGCTTAAATATATTTAAAAAACTTTAAAAAATAAAAACAATTATTTTTATTTGTATATTCCAATTATATATATTTATTATATATATAATATATAGTACTCATACCATACATATTACTATATATACACTTATTATGTCTTAATAAAACAAAAAGAAACTAAAAGTTAGAAAAAATAAAAAATTAAATAAAAACAATAAAATATAAAAGATAAAAATATAAAACAATAAAAATCCATAAATATAAATATAATTAAAAACCTGGAAAAATTAAAAAGTAGAAAAGTACAAAAATATTTGTTATTTTTTATAGACAATAAATACTTCGATCCCCATAGATCTCTATGTTTCAACACTCTACACTTATTCACTATACACAAATTTTGTAGAGTTGAAATAAACATAAATTTGAACTTATGCATTTTCATAGATTTATCTTAGATAGTGGATTAATTATTTGTTTAAGTGATTGTCCATGTTCTAAGTACTACGAGAGTGACCGATATAGTGATTTCCTAACCCAATTTTTCGAGCACTATAGGCCCTCCAGTGCCAAGTGTTGAACCAAAAATTCACGTCAGTCTGTGCTCCAGACAAGTTGGGAACACAATCACTAAGGCGACCGAACACAAACCATTGATTCAGACAACAATTAACCCACAATATAAATAAAGCAATGTAGAATAAAAATGAGGAGTCAAAATTTACTATAACTGTACAATTAGGTGCAAGTATTATTGAATGTCGAACAAATGGAGTGGAAAAATAAAATGAGAAATGAATTCCAAAATTGCCTTTCTTCTTGTGTTTTTATTTTTCTTTTTGTGTGGATTTTTATTTATATTTTTATGGAATTTTGATTATATATTTGTTTTTGATTTTGTAATTTTATTTGGTATTTATATTTTTTTGATTTTTAGATTCCTTTTTTAATGATAGGTACTAATATGTGTAGTATAAATACTCTATATAATAAATCTACATAAAAAATATCCAAAATCAGGAAAATACCCTAAGGTACAATCTTTTTTATTTTTAAGGTTTTAAAATATTTTTTAATAATAATATTAATACTATTATAAGTAGGTACAACCATATATAAAGTTGTAGGCCTCTATATGTATAGATATAACTATAGATAATCAAAAATGGTAAAATAGGTATTTTTTATTTTTGCATTTTGTATTTTTTGTTTTTGTTAAATTGCTTACTAATTTTGCTAATTCTTATATCTGTTTAATTGAAAAATGTAAAAACTAGGACGAATTGTTTTGGAATTTAAAAATCGATTGAAGTCCCAAAATTTTGGAAAATTATTTTTAATATTATATATATATATTAGAATAAAAATAAATATTTTGGGGTTTTGATAGATTTTTTAAGATTTTTTATAAATATTTTAGAGATTTTTAATTTTTAGTGTTTTTTTTGTTATTTTTATTCTTGGTCTATAGTTATAGAATACAATAATAAACTCTATCTATTTTTTGGAATTTTTAATGATGATTTTATATTTTTTTATTTTTAAATGAAAAACAAGGAATAAATGTAATGTTTTGTATTTTTAAAAATAGGAAAATAGTTCTAAATGGTTCAATAGAATATATGTGATTTATAATATGTCTAGGACTTAAAATAGTTTTCCTAAATTTTTTGGATGTAAAATGGTATTTTTAATAATGCAAATGAAACAAATAAAAATAGATGCACTAGTATGAAGCTAAACATAATTTACAGAAACTATAAATGCAATCCAGAACACCCTACACGAAATAAGGGGATACGAGAAAAATTCCAAAATAATAAATATAAAACATGTTGGCAGGGGTATTTTTGTAATTAATAAAAAGTGATGGGTCATGCAAAATATCCAAAGTCATCATATTGGAATTGAAAATTAATGGAATAAACTAAAATAACAAAAAGTTGAGGTCCTCCTAATAAAATGCCTAGCCCTCACATGCACGTGCAAGTGAGGTGACGTAGCGAGGGGCCCAAGTGCAAATATAAGAAACTTAGGGGTATTACTGCAAATTTTACAAAAGTTATATAACTATGAATGGAAGTGTTTAGACTAAAAATAAATACAAAAAAGGCGGGGGTATATGGCAAATTACGCTTATGTGCGTGGGTCGATGGCTCTGATCTGGCCACTTATACACATGTCAGCTCATAAACGGTGGATGTCGATTTGGCGACGAATGGATGGATTAGATCACAGATGGAGATCAGACCCCGTTGGCGCAGCTCTATACAATGGCTACATTCAAAACTTGGGGAAAGAGACAATCCAACAGTTTTTCTCTTTCTGAAGAACAAGGAAGAACATCTCCATGTGTGAGCTTTGTCTTCGTTTCCTCCCTCCTCCGAGCATCTTTGACGTCTCTAAGGTGCTCAAGTCATGCCTCTTGCCAGTCTTCATCTTCCAAAGGCTTCAAAAAACTCCAAGGACCACTAGAGAGGTCCCAGGAGGTTGGAGAAGCTAAGGAGACCTAGGAGCCTCCTTCAGCTTCAAAATCACCCTCACTTGGACTTTGATCTCCAATTACATATATAGGACGAAAGCAAGGATGAGTGCAAACTGCCTCAACCCATTATTAGGCAAATTGAGGCAGCGGTGAGGTTCGACGAAGGTGGTGGAGGAAGACCTTGAAATCCTGATCGAAGATCGACAAGGGGGAATGGAGTGGCTGGGGGCACAGAAAAATAGAAGGGGAACGAAATGGAGGTGAAAGACATGGCAGAGCACAACTAAAGAACTGTGGGACGATGGTCGGAGCAGGACCTCCAGCGAAGTTCAAATTTTAAAAACTAAGCTACAATAATGACTTAAAATGTGAAATAAAAACAGGAAATCAAAACTAAACATAAAGGATACTTAAATTACCTTTACACTATGGCTCAACCTGCCGGAAAAAGGAGACAGGTGGAGCTCTGCTAGGAGGTACTCCGACGAACCCCGATCACATTCCTTCTCCTTATGTGCACGCTGCAAACCACTCAAGGAGTTATTGTCACCTTGATCGACTCGAGGGTAGGTTGATCTGAGGGGCTTAATGAGAGAAAAATCGATAAAAATTGAATGAGCTCCGGCGATGTATATGCACATGCATGACTTGGCTCGGGAAGAATAATCGATGCAATGGTCTTTGATGGTGGCCCTAGTCAACTCGGGTTAAGGAAAATCTAAAGTCATTGTGACCCGAATCACAAGGCACAATCAACAAGAAAAATCAGACCACCAAAGCAAATCAATCAAACATGAAAATCAAGGCAAGCGGTCTTCCTATTTATTTAACATGGTATAGCCGCCAACCTCGAACACAAGAAGCACGAGACAACTTACGAAGTAGTCAGAAATCAAGCAATCAAAGGCATCTTTTTGGTGGTTTTTAATTTACGATTTTTTTATATATTTTCTTTTAAGAAAATCAATGAGCAAATAAAATCAAACACACTACACAAATTCTTATTAAGGTCCAAAAGGCTCAAAAATCAAGGATAAAAATATTTTTTTTCTTTTCAAATAAGCATATGTTTTTGGTAATTTTATGAAGTTTTTTTGATTTTTATAGGAGTTTTTAAAAATCGAAGAAATCCAAAAACAACAATCAGTGTACAACCTGGATATAAAGGTAAATTAAAATGATTTAAAGTGCCTCTATAATCATGGCAATACTTTTATGTGAAAGTATAAAATAAAATCTACCTACAGAAGCTGAAAACACTATTTTTTTTATTTTTTACAATTTATAATGATTTTTATAAGTTTTTATTCTTTTGTGATTTTTAAGTGTTTTATAAAAGATAATAAAACCAAAATGCTACTAAAATTAAAATAAGGCAAAACAGACACTTAGGAATTTTTATGGAATTTTTAAGGGGTTTTTGTATTTTTTATGGATTTTCTAAGTTAGACAGACACACTTTCTAAGGTTTTTGAATTTTAGAAAATATCAACTAAATTTAAATCAGGTCATAAAAATTACTAAAAATATTACACAGTAGCAGGAGCTATTTGTAATTTTTGTAGAATTTTCAGATCTAATTTAATAATTAATTGATTAAAAATAAGGGACACAACAAGTAGGGACTCATATGGAAATAGTTTAAGTTTCTGGACTAACAACAACATGCATAAAAAGTCCAAGGGCTCATCCATAAAATTTCCAATCAATTCTAACACATGCGTTATACAACGTTCACATGGGCATAAATGCATATTTAGACAACTTTTTAATCAAACATTAACAAGACATAAATCCATAGCTAAATATGCAAAAAACCACTAATCACGTGATTACGCACGTGTCTCTAGACAAGGAGGACTCAAATGCAATTACCAGAAACTATAGGGACTAAAGTGTAAATAAGTTCAACTACAACATTTATTTACAGACTAAAGCATAAAGCATCACAAATACAGGGTAAAAAGAGCAATATACCCTAGAAGCACGTGAGAGGTGTGTGAGGACACGTGGCGGCCGCTGAAAGGCGAGGACGTGCGGCTCTGATTAATGTAGGGGTCAGATTTGACGCTCCAAAAGTGGTCAGGGATGTGGGGTGTAGATGGAGGCCAGGTCTGACATCCAACAGTCCTAGAGAGGCGCGCGAGGACACGTGGCGGCCTCTGAAAAGGCGAGGACCTATGACTCTGATAGTTGATGGGGTCAGATTTGATGCTCCAAAAGTGGTCAGGGATGTAGGGTGCTGATGGAGGCCAGGTCTGACATCCAATAGTCTGCAAAGGTTGATGTGTTAGCGGTCCAGATGGTATCTGGAAGTGCATGGCTGATCTAATAGTGTTGAAGCATCATGGATGAACAGCTCGGGGGAGAACTTCACCGGAGCCCAGGAGGTGATCCTAAGCTCCGATGGCCGATCGGGAAGCACCGGATGAGTCGTGGAAGGATTCCACGTCGATTGAGCGGACTTGATGGAGCATCTACAGGTCGGATAGGCGTGACGCCAAATGGGACATGGGAGTACTCCAACGAGTTTCAGATGGATGGAATCGGGGGCCTTCAGCGCGCGCTTTCACCTGCAAAGTGTAGCTGAGACTCAGGGCAATGCTCTGATCCAGGTTATTTGGACTGAAATCAAAAGAAGCGGAGGGAGGCAAGGATTGATCTCCGACAAAAGTGGTAGGGGATATCTTAATCCTAATCTCGACCCGATGATCGAGGCTCAGGGTGATCATGTAGTGGAGCTAGATGGGAGGCGAGTGTGCAGATCGATCAGAGTGGATGGAGGTGGGTAACGGTGATCAGACCGGCTGGTCGGAGCTAGTGATCGAGTGGCAACGCAAAAAGGAAATAGTGGGTCTAAATGATAATGGCAGAGGATAAAAGTTACCTGAAGGTCGGAACATGTTCGTCATCTCCAAGCGAAGGGGTCGACTGGGTAATGGTCTCAACCAAGATGCGGAAGGCAAGGGAGGCTGCTCGCGGTGGATCTCCGGCCACGAAGGCTGAGCTGCAAAGTCACTGCACCAAATAGAATGCCAGGCGACGCTCCAGGCGTCTGTCACTCTACTGAAGGTGGCTAGAGTATTGAGAGGGAGAGAGGCACTAGCTACCTCTCCTGGGAGGCATATGAGATGACTTATAACGTTCCCAGGAGGCTGGAGGAATCGGGCAAGGGCACGTGAACCGAAGGAGATCCGCGCCTTCCTAGGGATTCGAGAGGGTCTTGGATCCAAGGAGAGTCCACGGGAGGATAATCAGGGTGAGGGGTTACGTGATCCGCCCAGGAAAAATCGAAGAAAACAGTATGGTGAAGAGGTCGGGTCGGGTCAAGCCCAGGAAGAGGGGGTTGATCGGGGTCAACCTCCTGATGTGGACCAATCAGAAAATATGATTTACAAAAATCATTACAAATTAAATAAAAATAGTAACTGACTTTAAATCAAAAAGTGTTTAAAATGAAAAATGTTTGTTATTTTTCAAACCATTTTTCTGTGATTTTTATTTATTTTTTTGAAAAAAAATTAATCTATATACAATATAGAGTATTTATATACAGGTATAATATACTTATATATTTTGTACAATTAATTTTATTTTATTATTTTTACAAAATACCCCAATTTTATATTTCATTTATTTACAACATATTATTTGGAGTATAAAATAATTTTTTTATTTTTAGTATTTATTTACAGGTATATAATAAATGTGGGAAGAAAGCATATATAGTTGTATTACGTACAAAGGAGAAAGAATTTTATTTTCTTTTCATTTTTATCTTTATGATTTTTATTTTATTTTACTTTTAGAAATATATACAAGGAAATAAAAATGTAATTTTATTTTTATTTTGCAAAAGATAATTATTTATTTACACATATGATATGTAAAACATAGAGTAGGTGACGTGCGGCTGACTACCCTTGTTAATTCAATCAATTTAATGGTCAAATTAATATTTGGATCCTTTGCAGTCGGGTAATCAATGATTCACCAAAAATACCAATTTAATTAATGTTCAATTAATTACGAGCGGTAGATTTATTAAAAAACTTAGGCAAGCCCAAGGTCGAGCTCAGGGAGGCAGCTGTCTCCGTAGGTGAATTTGAAGTGAATTTAAAGGACCTATTTTTTAGAATTTTTTGTCTATTTTAGCAATTTATTCAATAAAGAGACGAAACAATGCAATTTCAGGCCAATCGTACAAATTAAATCAGAAAGAGAGTCAATTGAGGTCCAAAAATTATGAAACTTGGCCAGATGATGGAATCCTATGAACCTAAGTGTCTACAATTTTTTTTGGAATTTTTCAACCTAAATAAATTTATTATGAATAAAATATGAATGCAAGGTGATTTTTACAAAATTATTTTTAATAAATACCCAAACACAATATTTCCAGATATAACAATTATCTTAGATAGATCTAAGTATGATGAATACAGGAAAATTAATAAACCTAAAATTTTATGTCAATTACCAATTAATAAATTCATTATTTGATTTATTCAGGCCTCATGGTGCGTGCGAATGAAATGATTGGCACAATGTAAAATGAGTTATCCTAAGTCTAATGTGATTTTATGATGATTTTTGGAGCAACAACAGATTTAATATGAATTAAAAAGCACACAGTGGGCAAAATTTAGAAAACTTCACCAAATTAATAATATTAAATTCCAGAGAACTCAAAAAAATAAAACACATGTCACATGAGATAAAGGACAAGTTGGGCTACAACATGCAATTTTCAGAATTTAAAATTATGCGAAATGGACACCTAAATATGCATGCAAAGTCAGGAACCAATTTGCAAATACAGAAAATAAAAGTCCTTGAAATAAAATATGCTGACAATGACTTAAATGTAATTACCTATAATGTGGAGGGGTGGATGCAAAATTCCCATAGAGTCACGCGCTCCTCGCGTGACATGCCTACGGGGACCAATTTGTAATTTCCAAAACCTTCGAGGGACTCTGTGAAAAATACCCAGCCCTCACGTGGGAAGCACGTGCGGAGCTAGGCTCGGACGTCGGTCGAGGCTCGAGCGGAGGCTCTGGAGGCTCGGATCAGCCTCGGGTTTGCTTCGGTTGCTTCGAGCCAAGGGTCGGGGAAGAGGCTCGGAGGAGGCTACGTGATGCGATGTGGGCCGTTGGATTAGTTATTATCCAACGGCTGCTAGAGCTACTGAAAAACGAGAATGCGAGAGCCGCTAAATAGTGGTCTAACAAATCAGACTCACTGTCGCTGATGCGACTACTCAAGCTTTCCCGTTTGTCAACCCACACAATCAATCAATCAATCAAGAGCAAGGATTAAAATTTATTATTCCCTACTAAAAATGTACAATGGCAAGCAAGTAGGGGTCGAACACAGGAAACAAAGATGTAGAGTAGAGACAAAAAGTCAACTCCTAGGTCTAATGGACTACTTAGCCAATCTGGATTTTTTTTGTTGTGGGTTTTTGATTTAAAATTTTCTTATTTAATTTTTAACTTTATATTTTTGTATTTTGATTTTTAATTTTCTGATTTTATATTTTATTTTTATATTTTATATTTTATATTTTCTTTTTGAAGATTGGAATATATATATACAATACAAGAAAGGAGATGATTGAGTATTTATAAAAATATGCAAAAATACTCAAAAATTCAGAAATCAAATCTTTTTAGTCTTTTTATGATTTTTTACTATTTTTTTGATTTTTGGGTAATTTTCAAAATGTTTTTGGTATTTTTAAATATCAAAATAAGGGAAAACGGAGGACTAGGTTGCTGGCCGAAATCAAAATGAGGATGAAAAATACTAAACAGTACCCGAAATTCCTTAAATTAATTTTAAAATAAATACAATAAAATAAGGAAGACACAACAACTGAGTTTATATTTTTCTGAATTTTCTATGATTTTTTAGATTTTTATGAAGATTTTTAAGGTTTTCTAATTTTTAAGGTTTTTCTTTTAAAATTTTTAGTGGTTTTTGGACTGACACTAAAATAGGATAAAGTACACAGTAGGTAATTTTTTTGAATTTTTTCGAGATATTTTACTATTTTTTGGTATTTTCTAAGCTAGACAGTACTGAAATGGCATGCTTTTGATTTTTAATAAATGCTAAAATGCAATAAAAACAAAAACTAAAAATATGGCATCAAAACAAGCACACAGGAGCTTAACATGATTTTTGTAGATTTTTTGTCACTTTAATGATGCGTGAAATAAATAAAACAAACACACAAAAATACTAAGCCTGGGAGGGGTATATAACCAAATACACAGTCATCCAGGTGCATACATGCAATTTTTCCACAAAAATTAACACTGAATATGCAATTTAATGGACCTTTACAAAAAACAAAAGCCGCGAGGGCACTGTTGCAAATAACCCACCCACGCGCGTGCGACACACGCGCCTGGGAGGACCTGCTTGCAAATATCCAAAACTTCGGGGCGGAAATGCAAAAGGGCAAAGGGACACGTGAGGGCTCACGTGCGCTACTGGCAGGGGTATAAGTTCGATAATACAAGACAGCAGGGGCACATATATTGAAATTACAAAAGTTTAAAGCAGCAGATGAATGTTTTTAGGTTAATATTTAATACAAAAATACGTAGGGGTATGGAGCAAAATTACCCACAAAGGAGGCGAATCCAACGACTGATGGGCTTCACTTAACGCCACGTGGCACGTCCTCCTTGCGCGATACCCCTTCGGCTGGACGGCCCTGATTAGATGATTGAAGTTGATCGAACAGACAGGGTTGGATCTGATCCTACGGTGGCTGCGATCCTGGGCGATTAGCCTTCGATCGGACGACGATGAGAGGTCCTCCAAGAACACCCAAAGAACAGGCCCCTGTCAAGTTTGAATCGACGAAAGGCGGCTCCTCCGTGCACCTGGGTGACTCCCAACCACCTCTGTGTGCTCCTGCAGGGTTCTTCTGACGTCTGGGGGCTTCAAAATGCCCAGGCGAGGGCCAGGGCTCTCTCGCGGCGAGGTCGGAGCTTGGTGGTTCCAAGCTTCCTCCAGCGAGGTGCAAAAATCCCCCCAGGTGCGTAGATGTGTCTCAGACCTGCATGGAAATGGTAAAGAGGTCGGGGGCAAAATGCCCCGCCCTCGTGGAGAGTCTCATAGCGGTGTACAACGACGGGGGAGGGTGATGTCGGCCGGCGAGACTCGATGCCGACCGAGGCTAAATCGAAGGGATTCGCTGATGATTTGATGATGGATCGTAATGAGGCGCACTTAGGGAGAAGCTTTAACGACTTGGACACTAGGACTCAGTAGAGAAGAAGGGAAGAAGGGCCTCACCAGGGTGCGCATGAAGAGGTCCCCGGCGAGAACTCCGGCGAGGGGACCAGACTCGATTCGACGCCGCCTTGACCCGACGAGAGGCCTGACGAGCTCCTGCTGTCACCAGGAGTAACGCCAAGGGTCTAGGTTAGGGATTCGGAGGTGGAAGAGTGATCAAAATGAGAAGGGATGTTGGGGTTTCGTTTTGTAGAGTTTGACTGCCGAGTGAAGAGGGCGTGTAGATCAAGGGATACGAGGCACGTCAGTTATCCACGCACCAAGGTAATCCTTGGGCGTGTATCATCGATGCAAGAGGAAGAAATGTCATGAAGGTACTATCACCAAAGGGTGAAAGAGGCATCCTCGAAAAATGGGAGAAGAAGCGGGACAAACTCCATTCTGACACAGCCAGAGGTGAAGGTCCGACTGTTGACCTTGGTCAACAGTCCAGACCACCTGGTTGGTCCACGTGGACCAACCAGGAAAAACCTCTAAAAATTAATTTGTAAAATCAATAAAAAATAATAAACGATATTATTTTAATTAAGTTATTAAATAAAAATATTTATTATTTTATGTAGTACTTTATGGTGATTTTTAATTATTTTTAGGAGGTATAATTTTATAAGGTACCAATTATGCCCTTTATAGGTATAATATCTATATACTTTATTCCTTTTATTTTTATTTTATAAATTTAATTTATTTATTTTTTTGATTATTAATTTATAAATTTATAAAATCTTTTACACACTTAATTATATTTTTATTTTAATTTTTTGATGAAGTTTGTATATTTAATAAAATAAAAGTGTACTTTATATAGGTATAAGTATAGGTACATTACCTATGCACTTTATTTACATGTATTTTATTTTGCGTTTTATTTAGGTTTTTATTCTAATTTTTATGAACAAATATATTATAAGTAATATTTACAAAATTATAAAAATATGGAAGTCTGGTCCCTCCCGTCCCCATGGCAAGGCAATAGTGTCCTGAGGGAGGAGTTTAGAGGCCTTATAGTAGCACGCACGGACCTCTATTTCTTTTTAGGTCATGCGAAGGGGGCCAGTCCGACGATCTCTTTGTTATTCTACAAAGACGACGATCCGCTCCCCCCACTAGATAAGCTCTCTCTTCTTCCTTCCAAAGAACAAAGCGGTGAACGAAGGGCCGTCTCAGCAGAAGGAGAAGGACCTTCAATCAGAATAGTCCCGTGCCTTGATTTTCGGACGTCTTTCCCGAGTCCGGGATCCCTCAAAATCTAGAAGGGTGGGCAGGGCTTCCGCGACGAGCCTCCCCCCTGGGAAGGAGAGGGGCCAGCCTTCTTCTTCCTGTACATACACCTTTGTTTCAGGGTGGGGCCCCTCCTGGGAATTAGCCTTTCTTTCCCTAAAATGAATATTTTAATCTGTACAAGTATACAATGAGGGTCCAAAACTCGACTTTCAAACCGTAGCTCCGCCAAATGCGAAACCACCGCCTTTAAGTAGCTTATTTTATTCTATATGCATTTGGAGTTTTCAGTTGTGAGATACTGGTCTGGGAAGTTGGGATTCTGGATTTTTATTCAGACCAGAACTTTTTATCTGTTTATTATTTTTCAGTGAAATCAATTTTGTATTTTTCTATATAAATTTATCTACAACTTTCATGTACAAAGTTTCTATATTTGATGTATAAAAAGTGGAATAAAAAATAGGTCCCAAAATGAATAAAAGAATGAAGGAAGGTTTATGGTATTTAGACCCTTATCTCCCCCTACTTTATTCCTGGTCGACCTAGTCATCGAGATACCTAGGTCTCGGGGTTTTGGGTCATAAAATATTTACGATATTTTATTGTTTTTATTTTCTTTTCTTTATTCTATAATTTTGGCTTTAAAAACTGCATTTTATACACTATTTACACACATATGCATGAATGCTAAAATGCATGAATTAATGCTATTTACAGGCATTTGCTAGGGTTTTTGAGGCCAAAATGATAAAATAAAGATGATGAAATGTGAATTCATCATCCCCCTATACTTTACCTTTGCTAGTCCCTAGCAAACACTTATGCAATAAGTGCAAAAAGAAAAAGAAAGAAAAGAAAAAGAAGAACTTGGATTTAGTTTAATTATCAAACTTGTCTTCACAAAATCAAAGTTTGGAGCTTAAATCAGACCTTTGGAATTTTAGTGCGGGCGGAACCTTAATGAGATCCGAATTTGAAATCCAACAGTCCCTGAGAATACCAAAACTCTGTCCAAATCTCCTCAATAGCCAGGTCAGAAATATGTCAACTCATACGCAAACCCTTTCGACTATGAATCTGACTCGTACAGTGTAAGTGATGGTGGTCTTCCCAACTAGAATGACAAAGAAACTGACTTCTCCAGTACGACAACCCAATGATTCCCCAATCCAACAACTCCATCCTCGAGGAGCGGGGTATTCCCTTCTAAGTTCAAGTGGCAACCAGCTCAAGAGGAGGGGGTGAAGAGAAGAATGGACGGTAGCCAGTGTAGCTACCTATCCTAAGATGCAAGACCAGTGTAGTCAAGTCATCCAGCTGCAGGCTCACATGATTTGACATTGGAACTCAAGCTTGCTTATTGACTTTACAACATATGTACATACTTTGCAGGTTTTTTATTTTTTGTACATGCCTGAACTTTTTCTCTTTTTTTTGAAATACTATTCACAGCAGCATTTACATAAGGAGTTTTTCCTCTTGAGCCAGTAGACTATCCCTCTTTTGAAGCTTTATCGCAACCCACAATCTCCTGTCTTTAGACTTCCTCATCACTGGACGAGTTGGGGTGCACTTCCCTCCCTAGAGGAGGACAAATGTTTCCACTTGTATGCGTCTCATAATGGCAAATCCAATCCCCTCACCACTCCAACTGAGTTGAGCCATGTGAAAGGTGCAGGTATCCAAGTTAGGTCATTATCAACAAGAGTCGTGTGTGTACTCCGAAATACTCTACTTAGGCAGTCAAGAATCCATTGAACCAAGTCCCATGATCCTCAAAGAATTAAGTCAACTAGACCTGAAGTACCTCAAACTCAGTTCCTATAAGGTTCCTGTTAATTAGGTAGATTTTAAGGTCCAACCAGGCTCCAATCTTCGAATTTTACTTAGACTCATTCAACTATCAAACTTAATCCGAAAAATGGGAATGCCATGCAAATGCTATGCAGAAAAATATTTTTGTGATGCAATTTTCAAGGATTTTGAACTTTTTATGGGTTTTTGAAAAGATGATGCATATGCATTTTTAGATTTTTCAAAAATATTTTTCAAATGTTTTTGGATTTTAATTTTGCAAATGTTTTTGGGATTTTTGAAAACAAAATGTTTTAGCTAAAAACTAGGTTAAAAATATGTACACGGGAGTGCTTCTGATATATACAAGAAGTGGATTTTAAGAATTTTACCGGGTAAGTGGTCAATTTTATACATACATACATACATACATACATACATACATACATACATACATACATACATACATACATACATACATACATACATACATACATACATACATATATATATATATATATATAAGGGATTTTGGTGAGATATATGTATTCCTCAAACTTACTTGACACAGGTTTTTTTTCAAACAGTTTTGAAAACTATAGTCCAAAATAATTTTTACAAACATGTACACACATTTGAAAATCACTTTGCAAAGGTTTTCAAAACAGATGTATAGGTTTTTTCAGAACATTTTTGCAACCATTTTTCAAACCATTTGCAAATCATTTTTCAAACATTTTATTTCACACAAAGAAAATGGATTTTGCAAAACCACACATTTTACACAGGTTGAAAACATGCAACAAAATATTTTCAAAATAGTTTTCACTAGATGTTCACAAAGATTTTCAAACTATTTTTCAAACATTTTCACCTGATTTATTAATCAGTCTATACAAAAAGAATTTGAGGAACAAAACACCTTTTTATTACGGTTTTTAATGAATTTTAAAGAATTATTAGCCATATTATTAAGAAAATACGAAGTATGAGTTATGACTAAAGTATATACGCAGTATATACGATCCTCCTATACTTAGCTTGAGCTATGTCCTCATAGATCAGAGAGAAAAGAGAAGACATAACTCGTACTGAGTATAGAAAAGTCTAAAGAATAAAGAACGAATGAAGGACTGAACGAATGAGACGTTGACCGTCCCCCCTATACTTAGGATCAAATAATCCTAAGTATAGCAGACTGTACACAATGCAGGGAGGGTCAAGGGTGGGAATGAACACATCATGCTCAGATTGTCTCCCCCTGTACTTAGGGTAAGATATACCTAAGTATAGACAAGAAGAGGAGACAATGGAGAGGATCTAAAAGAATAGAAGAAACTCAGGGTGCACACCCCCTATACTTAGGACAAAGTACGTCCTAAGTATAGAAGACTGTCTACAAGGGGGCGACACCTTTTGGATAGATACAAAAGATAGAAAAGGAAAAGAAGAAAAGAAGAAAGGAAGAAAAGAGATGAAAGTGGATATGAACAACTCGGGATGCGCATCCCCCCTATACTTAGGGTAAAGTACATCCTAAGTGTAGCAATGATGAAAGGGATGGCATCAAGTACGTAGAAGAGGATAAAAGAAATTGAAAAGAAGAAAAGAAGAAAAGAAGAAAAGAAGAAAAATCATTCAAAAATATTTTGCTGTGCTTAGCCTTCCTCTGCCTCTTTGGAGATATCCAGCTCATCCTTATAGATTACTTGAATCGAGTCAACGACAACCATGAATTTATCATGTTCAAGGTATGGCTTCAGAAGCTGTCCATTGATTACGAATGGATGTGCGTCAGCTGACAGATTGGATATCAACACACTTCCGTTGGCACGCACCTGCCTAACCATAAACGGCCCAGTTCATTTACTCTTCAATTTGCCTGGAAATATCTTTAATTTCGCATCGAACAACCACACCTTCTGACCTGGATCAAAGAACATGCGGCGGATATGCTTGTCATGCCATGTTTTGACCTTCTCCTTGTACATCAGGCTATTGTTATATGCATAATCTCTGAATTCTAGTAATCTGTTCAGATCCAGTTTTCTGTTCTTTCCTACTTGCTTGGAGTCCAAATTACAGATGTTAATGGCCCATAAAGATTTGTGAATTAGTTCGACGGGCAGATGACATGGCTTGCTATACACAAGGCGGTAGGGAGACATTCCCAAGGGTGACTTGTACGTCGTTTTATAAGCCCAAAGAACGGAATCAAGCAGCTGAGACCAGTTCTTGCGATCCGGACGCACAAGCTTCTGTAAAATTGTCTTGATCTCCCTATTTGAACATTCAGCTAAGCCATTGGACTGCGGGTGGTAGGGTGAAGCAACACGATGTTCAATGCAAAATTCTTGGGTCAGCTTCTTCACCTCTCTGCTTATGAAATGACTGCCCCCGTCAGATATGAGAATCTTGGGAATCCCAAACCGTGCTATGATGTGGTCTCTCAAGAATCGATAGATAGTCCTACTGTCGGCGGTTCGGGCGGGAATAGCCTCCACCCATCGACTTACATAATCGACAACAAGTAGAATATATTCATAGCCCTGACTGTTAGGAAACGGGCCCATAAAGTCGATGCCCCATGCGTCGAAGACGTCTGAGATCTGAATGTATTTCAGAGGCATCGTGTCTCTCATTCCTATAGTTCCGCCCATCTTCTGACAGTCAGTGCAGCCTTTGACATAATCATCTGCATCTTTGAATAATGAAGGCCACCAGAGGCCACTTTGAAGAACTTTTGCTGCTGTACGTTTGCCTGAATGATGTCCTCCAGAATCTTGGTTATGACATAAAGCAAGGACACTTGGAACTTCCTCCTGAGGAATGCAGCTTCTTCAGATACAATCTGCTCCCTCATGAAACAAATACGGATCCTCCCACTGGTAGAAATGGATTTTAGACAAGAATCTGTCTATTTTCAACTTAGGCCAGTCCTGTGGGATTTTCTTGGTCACCAGATAATTTACGATGTCCGCATACCAAGGAAGCGAGGTGACAGACATAATTGCCTCATCTGGAAAGGTCTCTGTGATCGGCTGCAGGTTCAGCTAAGGAGATTCTGGCTCAGGAAGTATTGACAGATGAGTGGCCACCACATTCTTTACCCCAGGTTTATCTTTGATTTCCAAGTCAAATTCCTGGAGGAGAAGGATCCACCGGATGAGACGTGGTTTGGCATCCTTCTTCTGCTGTAAGTACCGAATGGCCGAATGATCAGTGTAAATGACTACTTTGATCCAAGGAGGTTGGATCTGAACTTTTCCAGGGCAAAAACTACCGCTAGCAGCTCCTTTTCAGTGACAGTGTAGTTCCGCTGGGCTTCATCAAGCGTTCAACTAACGTAGTGAATTGCAAATGGTATATTATCTTTCCTCTGTCCAAGGACAGCTCCGATGGCATAATCTGACGCGTCGGTCATTATCTCGAAAGGCTGAGTCCAAATCGGCGGCTGTAAGACAGGGGCCTGGGTGATGAGTTCTTTCAACTGATTAAAGGCAAGGAGCACACGATCATCTACAATAAATTCATTCTCCTTGCCGAGCAACTCAGTCAACGATCTGGCCAGTTTGCTAAAGTCTTTGATGAATCGTCGGTAAAAACCGACATGGCGCAAAAATGACCTGACTTGCTTGATGGTTGTAGGTGGCTCAAGTTTGGAAATCACGTCCACCTTGGCTGGGTCAACCTCCATTCCACGTTTAGAAACAACGTGACCCAGCACAATTCCTTCGGTCACCATGAAGTTGCTCTTCTCCCATGAGAGCATAAGATTGACTTTGCAGCACCTCCCTAGGACTCGGTTTAAATAATCCAGACATTGGTCAAATGAATCTCTGTAGACCGAAAAATCGTCCATAAAGACCTCGAGAAAGTGCCCACCATATCGGCAAAAACTGCAAGCATACACCTCTAGAATGTGGCTGGGGCGTTGCAAAGCCCGAACGGCATCCGTCTGAAGGCGTATGTACCAAAAGGACAGGTGAACGTGGTCTTCTCTTGATCTTCAGGAGCAATAGCAACTTGATTGTATCCAGAGTAACCGTCCAAGAAGCAAAAATATTCCTTCGCGGCCAATCTCTCCAAGAGCTGGTCGATGAAGGGTAAAGGAAA
Source organism: Ottelia alismoides (assembly GCA_037367405.1). Classification (NCBI taxonomy): domain Eukaryota; kingdom Viridiplantae; phylum Streptophyta; class Magnoliopsida; order Alismatales; family Hydrocharitaceae; genus Ottelia; species Ottelia alismoides. The sequence continues at coordinate 1,043,075 of JAZKJV010001488.1, forward strand.
GTGGTCCTCCTTGGTAGCGAGATTAAGTCTTCTGTAGTCCAGGCACATTGTCCAAGAAGTGGGTACTCTGGTTGCGATCTCCTCTCCTTTGTCATTCTTTACAATAGTGATCCCTGATTTCTTGGGCACAACATGCAGAGGGCTCACCCATTTGCTATCGGAGATGGGATAGATAAATCCCGCATCACACCACTTCTGGATCTCTTTCATAACGACCTCCCACAGATTAGGATTTAATCTTCTCTGAAGTTCTCGAGAGGGTCTGCAATCTTCTTCCAGAAAGATGCGGTGCGAGCATAGTGACGGATTGATCCCATGGAGATCGGAAGTTCGCCAGCCTATCGCCTTGCGGTTGAGTTCAAGAACCTCCATCAGATGAGATTCTTGGTCTTGGATCAGATGTGCATTGATGATGACCGGGTACATATTCGGTTCTCCCGCAAGGAAGGCGTATTTCATGTTGGAGGGCAAAGGTTTCAGCTCTGGCGGGGTCTGAGCTGCTTCAGAAGTGACCTCAACTATTAATGCAGGTGGTGATTCTTTCATCTGTTCTGCGTCCACCATAATCTATTCTGCTTCTTCTCTCAAATCTTGACAAAATGTCTCGATAATTTCCTCCTCATCAAAAGATTCTTCAAACATCTGCTCTTGGTTTTGAAGGCATATCACCCACACGGCAGTCTCTTGCAGCATATCAGCAAGTTCCTCATCCTGATTGATAAAGGGACATTCGATTACAGTCTCCACTTCCTCCTCGGGGCAGAGGAGTTCATGGATCTCATTGTCATCCAGAAATAAGTTGGTATCTTGAATTTCTGCTAGAAAGTCACAGTCGTCAGCATACTCAATTACCCTTGCACATGATGGAGATGTTTGTTCGGCTGGTGTTCCCTCAGAAAGGGTCTCTACTCTGATTGTTTCATTACCAACGCTAAAAGTGATTTCTCCCGTCCCATAATTCACTACTGCGTTTGATGTCCACAGAAATGGTCTTCCAAGTATGATTGGGGTAAGGAGAAATGGAGAGGGGACGTCCATATCTAAGACCACAAAATCGCCCGGGAATGACTTTCCCTGAACCGTGACGATCACGTCCTCCAACAGGCCCCTAGGCCGCTTGACTGACTTGTTTGCGAATTGCAGAATCATCTTTGTAGGCTTGAGCGGTCCTAGCCTGAATTCCGTAAGTAACGAGGCTGGCATCAAGTTGACAGAAGACCCACTATCAAGAAGGGTTCGTTCAAACTCCTGATTGAACATCTGACAACGCACAAGAGGTGCTCCCATATCTAGATTTTTATCCGGGAGGTTGCTGATGGCATTAACGGTGGACATTGTAAGGATATGCTTTTCGGACTTGCCACCCTTGCTTCTGAAGTTGTGAGGGTGCGACCTGCGCTTGATTGTGCATACCTCTTTTAATCCTTTCTTTACAGCCGGCATGTACTCAAGAGCTTTCATTAATGGCATATTCAACACCAAATTCTGGATGATTTCTATAATGGCCGGATCAGACAAAGCACTTTTCAAATTTTTCATTTTTTTGTGCTTTTTCATTGCTTCAAGAAAAGGAATATTTATAACATCTTCATCAATTTCATTCAAAAGAGTGTCCATACTATCGTGTACAGGTAGATGGCAAAAAGGAATGAGTTCATCTATAATTTGTGGACCAAAAATGACAGGCTCGGCTTCTGGTGCTAGCGTTGGACTCGCTATAGGTGCAATGCTCCTCCTGGCAGGAACTGGCTGTGAGGCAGGTGCAGGCGTCTCCAATGCTGGCCGATCTCTACCAAGGTTGCTGCTATCTTTTTGTGTTTTCTTGTTCTCTTCATTTTTTTGTGATTTTCTGAATGATGGTGCTGCTCCCAAAATGCTACTTGGCCCTGGTGTTGGCTGGACTGATGATTCGCCGTCAGATGCAAGATGCTTTCCCTTCGCCGTCGCTGATGGCTGGAGTGTCCTACCGCTCCTGAGAGTAACAGAATTAGATAAAAAACAATTAAATTCACCTGATTTGGGTTGGACACTGCCGGCTACCTGCTTCTTGAGTCGGAAGTTTTTCGGATTGGCTTCGACCTGGGCTGGTATGACGATCTTGGCAGCCGTTAGGTCGTCAATCTTCTGGGTCATCTCAGCCATGTTCTTCATCAATTGTTCTAAACAGGCCAGGGTCGGATTAACCAGCACAACCTCAGAGAAATCCCCCTGCTGGGGCCTAGAGTGCTGGTAAGGCTGTTGAGATTGCGACTGGTAGCCTTGAGAAAATTGGTGAGGAGGAGGGTTGGAGGAATACTGTGAATTCAGCTGGTTGTATTGAGCAACCGGTTGTTGATGATATCCTTGTCCACGATATTCGGACTGCTGAGGACCGTGCTGGTAATTCTGCCTCCAGGTGTTACCGTGAGATGGAGGCTGGTATTGGTAGGAGGGCTGGAAGGGTCTCCCACCCTGCTGCTGCTGGTGATTGGGCCTGTTGCCCATGTTCTAACCCTGAGAATGTCCCTGAGGACGGGTCAACTGCGCTTCATTGTTCCATACGCCATTGATCTCCTAAATCAGTGGTGGAGGTGGAGATAACTACTCGGAGTAAGCTCGCTGGGGCTCAGGTTGATATACAACCATCTATGTATGGGGCTGCGGGGGTTGCTCCGGAACCTGCACGTAATACACGTGCTGAATAGGCTGGGGCTGCGGTGGAGTCGGTTGAGGGTTCTGCTGCATTGTAGGCTCCTTCTTCTCAGCATTCGGCTCGGCAGAAGTAGACACATCATTGCACATGTTTGTATTCAATGCACGAACGAGCTGCTCCAGTTGTTGGGAGATTTGGTCGAGCTTTTCCAGACCCTGGGTCCTCTTCTCAATGATCGATAATTTTCCGAGGTCCTGTGACCTCTTCTTAATGATGTCCACCTTGGACAGGTGGCTCCCAATGATGCTCAGGTTGGAGCTCTCATCCTTGTCCTCGGTGTGAGAAGCCATGTTCACTGGCTTGCTGATGGCGGTTGGTAGCTTCAAGTATGATCTGGACGAGGATTGAGCGGCTTCTCCTTCAGCCATTTCCTCGAAGATGTTTCATACCCCGTCCTCATCCTTGTTGAAATGCGAACCACCGCAAGCGGCATCTACAAGCTTTGGCTCTCAAGTGATAACCCCCCAAAGAAATGCTGCACGAGACTAGTCTTTGGAATTTCATGGTGGGGGCACTTTTCTTGGAGATCCTTGAATCTCTCCCACGCTTCATGGATGGTCTCGTGAGGCTGCTGGCAGAAACTGGAGATCCGGGCACGCATCTGATTCAATCACCCGAGAGGATAGAATTTATGGATAAATGCAGACTTCAGCTCCTCCCAAGTCGTGACGACCTTCCCAAGATGGTCGACCCAATATAGGGCCTTGTCTTGAAGGCCGAAGGGAAAGGCGGTCATCTTTACTACCCCTAGAGGGATTACAGGGTAGTGAGCGGTGGAACAGATGCAGCCAAATTTCTTGAGAAAGATATAAGGTTCCTCAGTGGTATTCCCATGGAATGTGGGAAGCAGGGACAGAAATTGCGGCTTCAGCTCGAAGTGGGCATGCATACGTGGAACTTGAATCCACTCAGTGATACGTCCCGCTCCTGGGTTGTAAGTTTCTTTGAGCGTTGGCTTTGGCTGCGGTGGATCTGCTTCCGCTACGTCAAATTCTGGTCTTCCCACTGAGAACTCATCTCTGACTTCTTCAAAGTTGGGCTCTTGGTTTAGATCATCCTCCCTACGGTCATCTCTTGCATCGGCCCTCCTCCTCAGATCGTTCAACATATCTTGGAAGGCGGTCTGGGCCAGGGCTTGATTAGTCAACTGTTGCTGGATGGCTTGAATGGAAGCCAGCAACTGACTGTTAATCTCGTTCTGCGTGGTGTACTGCCCTTCCCTCAGATTGACTTCAGGTTCAGGTGGGGGTTGTGGTCCCTTTCCTCTTCCACCTACCATCTCAGATTCTGCTTGGTATGCTGGCTCGTGATCGGGTTCTAAGTCTGCACAGGGAAGAATGCCCCGATCAGTCTAAATTGCAGCACCAGATAAAGAGAAATGGTCTGTGTCAAGGTCAACACAGAATTTTGTTAAGGATGGCGATGTGTAAGGAGTGAAATCAATTGCCATCCAGAACAGACAGAGTCAGGACGAGAGTGATCCCGGTTTACTGAAGAAGACAGGGAGTCTGGAGATCGGTCCACGGAGTTTGAACCGGGTTCTCGGGAATCGCCTTGAATTATTGAAGAGGGAAAGCGAATGGAACTGATGTGAGTGTCGACAGAGTCTCGACTAAACTGCCCATTCGTCGCCATCTCGAAGATCAAGAGGAAGATCGATGCAGATGAAAGATACGGGGGTCAACAAGAAATAAATGGAGTGTAAAAGAGTAGAAGGCTCACAATGAGCAAGGGTCAACTGGAGGGGGAACAAAATTTGCGCAAAGGCGCGATGTTTTTGATCTTGACCTAAATGCAACTAGCAATCAAACACAAGTCAAGGGGATTCACCAACTCAACACGTGAAGCCGTGAAGGTTCGGCTTTTATCTTGGTAAATTTTAACTTGAATTCAGGAAGTTATCTTTCAACGAGTCCTTAGAGCGCTACGCCTATAGGAGCGAGAGTACCACCGGAAAAGTATTCCCGTACTTGTCCTCCTCCTGTGTAACCTATAGCCTGCACTTTTTAAGGTCTTTGTAACCCTTCCTGGATCCCTACTCAGCCAAAGAAATAGAGAAAGGAAGCCAATAGGCGAAATCGATACTTCGGAACTCGCTCCCAACAGAATCACCCGTGAGCGTGCAAGAACCTACTCGGATGCAAGACGATGAGACAGACACCCCAGTGAAGGCATGGCCTAGGCTCGATATTTCGGACAAGGTCGATGCTCTGCACAATAGAGAGTCACCAATGTTGACCAAGTCCTACTCGTCTACGCACGATAGAAGCGCCAATACTTCGGAAATCCAGACGATACACAAGGTAACCACAGACTGGATTTTGGGCTCTAATCCTTACGAAGCACTCTGCTCACTTGGAAGGATACCTTCCCATGCAACCTGAATACAAGTAAGGGAGTGACTCTCCCCAATCAATGAGTCCAATTACCAATTTTGTTTAGGTCAAAGTTTTCTTAGCAGTCCCTTTTTTAATTTTTTTGTGTTATCGCTTCTTTTGAGTAAATTCAAACAAGCGCCTAACGTTTTTGTTTTTTCTTAACTCCTATTTGATTAAAAAACAGAGGGAGAGAAGAGTCGGAAAAGCCAATGCAAGTGGCACTAAGATGGAAATCTCACCTTAGTGCCTAAATGATGAATGCAAAGATAGAAGACTTACAGTGACTCCCAGCTCTCTCCATACGGGATGCAAAACAGGAATTTATAAACCTATACTACATGCCGATATGCACAAGGAAATCATCCGAAGCAGGCAATTGCTAGCGTGAAGAACGACAAGTTAATCACCAATCTTCGATCCAAAGTCTGGTCTAGACCCACCCCTCCTCTTCTCGACAAATCGAGTTCAGGTGTAGCGCTTGATGGGGTGGGCTCGCGGCGCGGCGGATCTAAGAAGATGATTTAACTGTTTAATTAAACTAAGTCCTAATACACACTATAGGAACATGCAATGGTTATTAGGATGTTTGGACCTAATCTTATCGATCAAGCAACGCCTAAAATCTAAGGGCTCATTCCACAAAAGAAAGGAAAAAGGAAAACAAAACCGGCAAATGACAATCGAAAAACGCGAAGAAAACCGCGGTGAGCCCCCAAGTGAACAGACACTTGGAAATTGGGCCCGAGTGTCCAAAGTCCAGGGTACCTGTATTATTACAAATGATCAAATGTCCCTCTCTCACCAAAAATGAGAAATAAAACTATCTATCTCTCTCTCGTCCTCCTGCTCTCTCCTGCCGGCTAGGGTAGAATAGCCGGCTCCTCCTCCCAAGGCTGCTCAGGATCCCCTAGGCGATGCTTCTCGATCAGTGGTCCCTCGCAAGAAAACAAGAAAGGGATGTCAGACAGTTCAAAACAAATTATGCAATAGAAACAGATAATCAAAAATGGCTAAGCAGATAAAGAGACACAAGTCTACTCTACAAGCCGATGCTCCCCGGCAACGACACCATTTGGAAAACGAGAATGCGAGAGCCGCTAAATAGTGGTCTAACAAATCAGACTCACTGTCGCTGATGCGACTACTCAAGCTTTCCCATTTGTCAACTATTAACCCACACAATCAATCAATCAATCAAGAGCAAGGCTTAAAATTTATTATTCCCTACTAAAAATGTACAATGGCAAGCAAGTAAGGGTCGAACACAGGAAACAAAGGTGTAGAGTAGAGACAAAAAGTTAACTCCTAGGTCTAATGGACTACTTAGCCAATCTGGATTTTTTTGTTGTGGGTTTTTTATTTAAAATTTTTTTATTTAATTTTGAATTTTATATTTTTGTATTTGATTTTTAATTTTTTGATTTTATATTTTCTTTTTATATTTTATATTTTTTATTTTCGTTTTGAAGATTGGAATATATATATAATATAAGAAAGGAGATGATAGAGTATTTATAAAAATATGAAAAAATACTCAAAAATTCAGAAATAAAATCTTTTTGGTCTTTTTATGATTTTTTACTGTTTTTTTATTTTTGGGTAATTTTAAAAATATTTTTGGTATTTTTAAATATCAAAATTAAGGAAAACAGGGGACTAGGTTGCTGGCCGAAATCAAAATGAGGATGAAAAATACTAAACAGTACCCAAAATACCTCAAATTAATTTTAAAATAAAGACAGTAAAATAAGAAGACAAACAACTGACTTTATGTTTTTCTTAGTTTTCTATGATTTTTTAGATTTTTATGAAGATTTTTAAGTTTTTTTAATTTGTAAGATTTTTCTTTTGAAATATTTAGTGGTTTTTGGTCTGACACTAAAATAGGATAAAATACATAGTAGGTAATTTTTTTTGAAATTTTCGAGATATTTTACTTATTTTTTGGTATTTTCTAAGCTAGACAATACTGAAATGGCATGTTTTTGATTTTTAATAAATGTTAAAATTTAATAAAAACAAAAACTAAAAATATGGCGTCAAAGTACAAGCACACAGGAGCTTAACATGATTTTTGTAGAATTTTTTTGCACTTTAATGATGCATGAAATAAATAAAATAAACATACAAAAATATTAAGCCTGGCAGGGGTATATAAGCAAATACACAGTCATCCAGGTGCATACATGCAATTTTTCACAAAAATTAACTCTGAATATGCAATTTAATGGACCTTTTACAAAAAAACAAAAGCCATGAGGGCACGGTTGCAAATAACCCACCCATGCGCGTGCGACGCACGCGCCTGGGGAGGACCTGCTTGCAAATATCCAAAACTTTGGGGCGGAAATGCAAAAGGGCCAAAGGGACACGTGACGGCTCACGTGCGCTACTGGTAGGGGTATAAGTTCGATAATACAAGACACCAGGGGCACAAATATAAAAATTACAAAAGTTTAAAGCGGCAGATGAATGTTTTTAGGTTAATATTTAATACAAAAATACGTAGGGGTACGGAGCAAAATTACCCACACAGGGGGCGCATCCAACGGCTGGTCGGCTTCACTTAATGCCACGTGGCGCGTCCTCCTTTCACGATACCCCTTCGGCTGGACGGCCCTGATTAGATGATTGAAGTTGATCGAACGGCCAGGGTTGGATCTGATCCTACAGTGGCTGCGATCCTGGGCGATCAGCCTTTGATCGGATGGCGATGAGAGGTCCTCCAACAACGCCCGAAGAACAGGCCCCCGTCGAGTTTGAATCAACGAAAGGCGGCTCCTCCGTGCACCTGGGCGGCTCCCGACCACCTCCATGTGCTCCTGCAGGGTTCTTCTGACGTCTGGCAGCTTCAAAATGCCCAGGCGAGGGCCAGGGCTCTCTTGCGGCGAGGCCGGAGCTTGGTGGTTCCAAGCTTCCTCCGGCGAGGTGCAAACATCCCCCCAGGCGCGTGGATGTGTCTCAGACCTGCAAGGAAATGGTAAAGAGGTCGGGTGCAAAATGCCCCGCCCTCGTGGAGAGTCTTACATCGGTGTACATCGACGGGGGAGGGTGATGTCGGCCGGCGAGACTCGATGCCGGCCGAGGCTAAATCGAAGGGATTAGCTGGTGATTTGATGATGGATCATAACGAGGCGCACTTAGGGAGAAGCTTTAACGACTTGGACACTAGGACTCAGTAGAGAAGAAGGGAAGAAGGGCCTCACCAGGATACACACGAAGAGGTCTCCAGCGAGAACTCCGGCGAGGGGACCGGACTCGATTCGACGCCGCCTTGAACCGACGAGAGGCCCGACGAGCTCCTGCTGTCACCATGAGTAATGTCAAGGGTCTAGGTTAGGGATTTGGAGGTGGAAGAGTGATCAAAATGAGAAGGGAAGTCGGGGTTTCGTTTTGTAGAGTTTGACTGCCAAGTGAAGAGGGCGTGTAGATCAAGGGATACGAGGTGCGTCAGTGATCCACGCACCAAGGTAATCCTTGGGCGTGTATCATCGATGCAAGAGGAAGAAATGTCATGAAGGTACCATCACCAAAGGGTGAAAGAGGCATCCTCGAAAAATGGGAGAAGAAGCGGGTCAAACTCCATTCTGACACAGCCAGAGGTGAAGGTCAGGCTGTTGACCTTGGTCAACAGTCCAGACCACCTGGTTGGTCCACGTGGACCAACCAGGAAAAACCTCTAAAAATTAATTTGTAAAATCAATAAAAAATAATAAACGATATCATTTTAATTATGTTTTTAAATAAAAAATATTTATTATTTTATGTACTATTTTATGGTGATTTTTAATTATTTTTAGGAGGTATAATTTTATAAGGTACCAATTATGCCCTTTATAGGTATAATATCTATATACTTTATTCCTTTTATTTTTATTTTATAAATTTAATTAATTTATTTTTTTGATTATTAATTTATAAAATTATAAAATCTTTTACACACTTAATCATATTTTTATTTTAATTTTTGATGAAGTTTGTATATTTAATAAAATAAAAGTGTACTTTATATAGGTATAAGTATAGGTATAGTACCTATGTACTTTTTTTACATGTATTTTATTTTGAGTTTTATTTAGGTTTTTATTCTAATTTTTATGAACAAATATATTATAAGTAATATTTATAAAATTATAAAAATATAAAAATACAAAAAATAATAAATAATAAAATGAATATTTTAATCTGTACAAGTATACAATGAGGGTCCAAAACTCAACTTTCAAATCGTAGCTCCGCCAAATGCGAAACCACCGCCATTAAGTAGCTTATTTTTATATACAATTAAAGGTGAGTTTGCTACATTTGGAGTTTTCAGTTGTGAGATACTGGTCTTGGAAGTTGGGATTCTGGATTTTTATTCAGACCAGAACTTTTTATCTGTGTATTATTTTTCAGTGAAATTAATTTTGTATTTTCTATATAAATTTATCCACAACTTTCATGTACAAAGTTTCTTTATTTGATGTATAAAAAGTGGAATAAAAAATAGGTCCCAAAATGAATAAAAGAATGAAGGAAGGTTTATTGTATTTAGACCCTTATCTCCCCCTACTTTATTCCTTGTCGACCAAGTCATCGAGATGCCTAGGTCTTGGGGTTTCGGGTCATAAAATCTTTACAATATTTTATTCTTTTTCTTTTCTTTTCTTTATTCTATAATTTTGGCTTTAAAAACTGCATTTTATACACTATTTACACACATATGCATGAATGCTAAAATGCATGAATTAATGCTATTTACAGGCATTTGCTAGGGTTTTTGAGGCCAAAATGATAGAATAGAGATGATGAAATGTGGATTATCAGCTACTGGTGTGGCCCACCTAGAGTTGTCAGATCAAGATGATCTAACGACGTTGATGAAGTCAACGTGGCGAGACACTGGTTGTCAGATCCGTGCGAGATCGACGGATGCTGGCGAACGATGAAGCGGACGATGTGGCAGAGTCGTAGCTGTGGGATCCTTCTGATTCAATGATGGTGGGGCATGTGTTGTGTGTCGAGATCAGGATCGTCGGATTAGGAAGATCCAATGGTCGTTGTTCTTCATCCTCTCGGTCTGCCGCCTCCTGCGGTGGACTTAGTGGGGCTTCGGCGACTTACTCCTAGCTCCGCCCACTCCTCTCGTGCTCGGTGTAGCTCGTCGGCAGCTCCTGTATAGCTCGGACTGGTCGTGGAGGTGCCAGGAGGCCACTGGAGGTCTAAGGAGTGGCTGAGGAGGTTTAAATGCCGGTGGCGACGATGCTCGAGTTGAGCTCCGGCTAAGTTCCGTTCAATCAAGATAGGGGTATAGGGGTACCTGCAGGGTTAGCTGGGGACAAAAGGATGGATCTCGTGCTCGTGGTAGTGCGTGCGTGTGTAGTGTGAGGCTTGGGGAGTGAAGTGGTTACGATCGTAGGTGGAGCTCCACCGTGACCAGCGGAGCTTTGATCGGGTGAAGTGCGAGAGGTTATCAGATCTAATAGAGTGGCTCGCAAATATGGGAGCTCTAAGGCGGAGCTCAGGGGATGGTCAGGCGATCGTGAGGATGTGAGGTGAAGCAGGATTAATTCGGAGAAATCGCGGGGAAAGAAGATGGGAGTCAGAGAAGATGATGGTGGGGTCTACCTGGGGTTAGAAGCTCGAGGCAGAGCTTCCTGGTCTTCGTTCAAGGGTCGGTAGTTTCCCGAGAACGTGTGGCTCTTCGGGGGAGATGTGACATGACGAAATTGGTAGTGGATCTCGCCGGAGATGAATCCTATCGTTGCTCGCTTCTAAGCCCTAATCATTGTCACTGATAGGTAGAGGGTAGCTCTAGATTCTCTCTTGCAATGGCGGATGGGCGTAACGGTGGTCGTAGGCGGGGGTTTCATAAAGAGCATGTGGAGGTGGCATTGATGGAGGCGTGAGGTTCGTGGGGTCTGTGGATCGAAGAGGAAGGGGATCATGGAGGACTTGGAGGGGCAAAGATGAAGGGAGTGGGGGCTTCATCATGGGGCGGTCAATGTGTGGAGAAAATGGTTGTGGTAGCGAGAAAATAGGAAGGGGGTGGCGAGTAGGCGAAGTGGGCGACATGTGCGAGGGATGCGGCCCGAGGTGGAAGACGATCTTTGGACCGTTGGATCTTCTGATACAACAGCCCAGATCGCGGTGCTAAGGAGTGGCTTGGATCAAATCGAGGAGATATGATCGAAGGGGTAGGGGTGCAACACATGGAGAAAGGAGAGAGTGGCGCTGAAGAATGGCTGGGATGAGATCTGAAGATTGAATCGAACGATAGAGGACACGACGAGAAGGAGCGGCTGCGATGGAGTCCTTTCAACCTCAATCGTCAAGCTAGGCGAGTCACACGTGGCACGCTAAGAGAACAATGCTCATAGATGGTGATGATGAGATCCTGAGAATCTGATCGAAGGGCTAAGGATAATGCGGGAGTGTGTGGTGGGGATGAAGGATCCGGGAGAAGATCATAGGGTTCACAAGTCAACGCATGGCTTGCTGAGGGTGAGGCGCTAGCGGACGGAGGAGATATGATCTTGAGATGATCGGAGGATGGAGACTGGCTGCGAGAGTGGATGGCTTAGATCTGGAGAGAAGGGAAGGGATCGGATGGCGGAGAAAGAGGGGCGTGTGGCATGTTATGAGCGGGCCACGTGGTGCAACCAGAGGGCGCCACGTGGCCTGATCTGAATGGCCCAAAGAAAATGTGAAACAAGAGAGAGAAGATGTCCGAATTTGGAAAAATTTAAAACACGAAAGTTGTAGATCTCGATGAGATCTACAAGTTTCATGTTAACTGAAAATGGAGATGAGGTCAAATAGAATACTAAAATACAAGGGTACAAATATACATACATATAATGTACAATGGGGTCCCAAAACCCAAGTTTTGCCTACGAGCTCTGATTTAAATGAAATTGATCTTATTTTAAAGGTCTCTAAATATGTATTAAGTAGACCTAGATTGGAGGTTGTCTGAGATAGATACATGCATTCTAAGGTTTGAGGTCTCTAACTGGGTCTGGGGTTTTATTGGGTAATTTTACAAGTTAGAAATTTTCGGTATATTTTCTTTATTAGTGTTAGTAATATGCACAATATAGAGTTGGTTTTATTGTTTTTGAGGTGAGTATAAAATACAAAGAAATAGGTGAATATTTACAGGTGATTTTCACAACGGATTTGGGCTTCTTATTTAATGCATATATGGATGCTAAAATGCAGATATTACTTATGCATGCATGAATGCTAGTTATGTAATATAAGGAGAAATACGCAGCTGATTACTCAGGAACAAAGCTCTATTTTGAACTTTTAGAGTGATGTATCGTAGATTCATCAACCCCCTATACTTAAATCTTGCTCGTCCCCGAGCAACTAAAATGAAATGCAAGAGTGAAATGATTTTGGGTTCCATACCAAGGTCATGAACAAAAGTTGAAAATGGAGCTTGACTCGACCTTTGGATTAATTGTGTGGCGGAACCTTATTGGGGTCTGAATCTAAGACCTAACAGGCTTCAAGTTCCACAAGTATTCTATTCAAGATGCCTCAACAGTTAGGTTAGAACAAATCCTCATGCAAATTCTGATGACCTTGAATCTTACTTGTACTGTGTAAGTTAAAAATAGCTCTCCACATCAGAAATGGCTAAGAAGCAGCCTCCTCTAACAAGGTAACTATAATTTCCCCGGTCCAGTAATTCTTTCCTCGAGTAGCGAGCTATTCCCTTCTAAGTTCAAGTGCGACCAGCTCAAGAGGAGGGGGTGGAGAAAAGAATGGACGGTAGCCAGTGTAGCTACCTATTCCGAGATGTCTGACCAGTGTAGCAAAGTCATCCAGCTGCAGACTTCTGGCTAATATACATACTCTAACATGCATTTTATTTTCTATCTGGTCTGTCTATTTGTTTTGAACTATATACAAGGTGCAGCATGTATATCAGGAGTTTTTCCTCTTGATCCAGTAGACTATCCATCTTTTGAAGCATTATTGCAACCCACAGCGTCCCGTACTTAGACGTCAACACCACCAGACTAGGTTGAGATGCACTACCCTCGCTAGAGGAGGACGGATGTTTCCACCCATGTGCTACTCCAAGCTAAAGGATTCTACCTCCTTACCACCTCATCAATGAAGAGCTACGTGCATTGTGCTTGTCCAAGTTAGGTCATTATCTAAAAGAATCATGCGTGTGCACGAGATATTCTACTTAGACTAATCAAGATGTCATGTGAACATAGACTTGCGGACTCAAAGAATTAAGTTACTTGACCTGACAAATCTTAACTCCAGTTCCTATAATGTCCCTCTGAAATTAGGTGGATTAAGGTCAAATCATGTCCCTCTTCAACATCTACTCATAACTTGGTTCGGAACCTACTATCTTTTCACCTTGCATATGCGAGATATGCATATGACATGCTATGTAGATGAATGGAATGCAAGACTCTTTTTATTTCTTTCTTTTTAGATGCAGATATGATGTGCAAGAGTAAATAAGAAGCCTTTGATTTTGATATTTTTTTTTCAAAAAATTGGTATACCTCCCATGTTACAACAATTTACAAGAGTTTTATAAGTATTATACAAATTATACAAGTGTTAGACAATATACAAGTATAGATGTATTTTACAAAAAAAATTCTCCATTTTTACATCCCGTAATTATTGCATAGTATATACAAAATATGTGAAAGTACGATCTATGGATAAAGTGTATATGTAATATATACACTCCCCCTATACTTAGCGTGTGATATGTCCTCAGAACACGAAGGAAGTAGACATAGCTCATGCTAAGCGTAGGAGATCCAAAGAGCAAAAATCTATAGAAGTCGTCCTACCCCCCATACTTGGGATCTGACAGCCTGAGTGTAGAAGAAGATGAAAAACGGGGTGGACGAGGTCAAGAGGGAAAATGGATGAATACACACACACACACACACACACACACACACACACACACACACACACACACACACACACACACACACACACACACACACACACACACACACATATATATATATATATATATAAAAGATGTGCATCGATCCCCCTGTACTTAGGCTCAGGTTAGCCTACGTGTAGGATGGAAGAGGGTTTGAGGATCGATGTGATGTGGAGGATGTACAGTGAATGGACTCAGGTGACTCTCCCCCCTATACTTAGGATCTGGTCATCCTAAATATAGTCGTAGATGAAGTTGGGGTGAGGCGGAGGGGAAGAATGTAGGAATGATGGGTGTATACAGGGATCGGGGTCTGAATCTTTCTAGATGCTATTGATGGCGAGAGTTCACTGTTGCAAGGTCTCATGCGCGGCTCTATGTGTATCTGCTGAATCTGTCTCGTGCATGGATAAAATCTCCTCAACATGGACTAATTATTCATTGGGTTCGACGAAGTGCTTCAACAGTTGTCCATTGACTACGAATGTCTGTGCGTCTTCTGTGAGATCTGAGATCTCAACACATCCACTATCATGCACAACACGAACAATGAATGGACCCATCCATTGGATTTCAGCTTGCCTTAGAGAACCTTCAGCCTTGCATTTAACAACCATACCTTCTGTCTACGAACAAAGGTCTTTCGTCTGATATGTCTATCATACCAACGCTTTACCTTATCATTGTATACCAAACTGTTGTCGTATGCTCGGTTTCTGACCTTCACAAGATCATTTAGATCCATGTCTCTCTGTTTCTACCCTAGGTGTGTATTCCAATTGACCTTTTTGATTACCCATTCTGATTTGTGCACTAACTCCGCTGGCAAATGGCACGGCTTCCCAAATACCATCCTGAATGGGGAGGTTCCTAACGGTGTCTTGTAAGCTGTCCTATAAGCCCATAGGACCTGATCCAAAATCTGAGACCAGTCCTTCCTGTCTGGGCGGACAAGATTCTGCAATATGGTTTTTACCTCCCTATTCGACACCTATGCCATGCCATTGGTTTGTGGGTGGTAAGGACTAGCGACACGGTGTTCGATGATGTAGTCCTTCAAGAGCTTCTTAACATCTCTGTTCACAAAGCGGCTATCCCCATCTGATATCAACACTTGGGATCCCGAACCTAGAGATGATGTGATCTCTAATGAATTTACAGACAGTTTTACTGTCTGCGGCTCGGGTTGGGATAGCCTCCTCCCACCTTGATAGATAATCTACTGCCAGAAGGATATATTCAAACCTGTTCCTAACAGGGAATGCGCCCATGAAGTCGATGCCCCAGGCGTCAAAGACATCACAAATGATGACAGGCTGCATCAACATCTCATACATGGAACCAACGGTTCCTCCCATTCGCCGGCATACTGGGCACGACGTTGCAAAGGTGATTACATAGTGAAATAGAGTCGTCCAGTATATGCCACACTGAAGTACCTTCCATGCGGTCCTCTTCCCAGAGTGGTGTCCTCCTGCCTCCAGATTGTGGTATAAAGTAAGGACACTCTGATATTCCTATTGAGGAATACACCGTCTCCAAACAGAATCCAATCCTTCAAAGAAAAGAATCGGATCCTACCACTGGTAATGTCTTGAGTCCAATTTTAATCGGTCTATGTGACTTGGGCCAATCTTCAGGAACTTTCTTGGAGACCAGAAAGTTCACGATATTGGCGTACCATGGGAGTGAGTCGACAACAAAAATCGACTCGTCAGGCAAGGAGTCTCGAATCGGTGTATCATCAGAAGCATTAAGATTCTCGAGACGGGAGAGGTGATTAGCTACTATGTTCTTCTTTCCAGGTTTATCATGAATGTCCAAATCAAACTCATGGATAAGCAGAATCCACCTAAGAAGACGTGCCTTCACGTCCTTCTTTTCCATTAAGTAACGTAGTGCTGTGTGGTCAGTGAACACAATCACCTTGGATCCAATTAAGTGAGATCTGAATTTATCCACGGAGAACACTACTGCAAGCATCTCCTTTTCCGTAACTGTATAGTTACGCTGAGCAGTATCAAGCACTTTGCTTGCGTAATGTATGGCAAAAGGGACGCCATCCCTCCTCTGTCATAACACAACCCCAATAGCAAAATCTGAGGCGTCCGTCATGATCTCAAAAGGAAGAGACCAATCTAAGTCTTGTAGGATCGGGACATCCATGATCATTCTCTGTAATTGCTTAAAGCCTTCAAGACATTTGTGATAAAAAATAAACTCCATGTTGTTGCCTAAAAGCTCAATTAGCGATCGGGCAATCCTATAGAAATCCTTGATAAATTTTCGATAAAATCCAACATGCTCGAGGAAAGACCGTAATTGTTTCACGTTGGTTGGTGGTTGGAGTCATCTGATCACATCCACCTTGGCAGGGTCAACCTCCATTCCTCTCTTGGAGTTGACATGCCCCAACACAATGCCCTCCATCACCATAAAGTGACTTTTCTCCCTGGAGAGCACCAGATTGACCTCACAACATCGCTTGAGGACTCGGTCCAGATTCCTAAGACAGAAATCAAAGGAATCACCGTGGACCAAGAAGTCATCCATGAAGATTTCTAGGAATTCGCTGACCATTTCGATGAATACAACAATCATGCACCTTTGAAAAGTACCAAGAGCATTGCATAACCCAAAGGGCATGCGCCTAAAAGCATAAGTACCAAAAGGGAATGTAGACGTGGTTTTCTCCTGGTCCTCATGAGTTATGGCCACTTGATTGTAGCCTGAGAACCCATCTAAAAAGCAGAAGAATTCTTTCCCTGCTAGTCTCTGTAATATATGATCAATGAATGGTAGGGGGAAATGATCCTTCTTCGTTGTGGCATTCAGGCGTCTGTAATCCACATAGACGCACCACGACATATGTACTCGTGTCACGATCTCCTCTCCATCTTCATTGGTGGTCGTCTGAATTCTCGACTTTTTCGGGACAACATGGATTGGACCCACCCATTTGGATTCGGAGATGGGATAAATAAAACTCGTGTTGCACCATTTCTCTATCTCCTTCTTCACTACCTCTCGTAAATTTGGATTCAAGCAACGTTGGAATTCCCGAGAGGGTTTAGCTTCATTCTCCATGTAGATATGATGCGAACACAGAGAGGGATTTATACCGTGGAGACCGAAGATGCTCCAGCCTATCGCCTTGCAGGTTTTCTCCAGGATCTCTAGCAAGCGCGATTCCTACTCCTCGGTCAATCGCAAGCTGATGGTGACTAGATACTTCTTCTCTTGTCTCGAAAGGAAGGCATACTTAAGCGTTGTGGGTAAAGGTTTGAGCTCAGGTAAGGTGTTATCATCAAGGAAGTCTGCCTCAATCGAATCTGGCTCAGTGCTGGTAGTGGCTGAATCTATCCTTGAAATTGCTGCCACTAACTCGTTCAGCTCTGGAGTCGGATAGTCAAAGATTTCCATGTAATTGGCGAAAGCCATGTCCAACTCATCATCATCATCTTCTGATTGTCCCAAAGAGGGAAGGACTGACAGGCCCAACTAGGCCTCTAAGTCATCGAAGATGTAGGGGGATGTACATTCTGAGCTGTACTCATTTCTAAGGACCTCGCAAACTGACTCACGCACAAGGTCTTCTCCGGAGGAGAGGGACTCATCGGTGCAAGCTTGGTTCTGTCTCCATGGCCCAACGGTGTCTACATGAATACAATATGCTTTAAACGAAGAGTACTCGGTGTTGGATTCTGAATCCGACCTCTTCCATCTGGTCTGCTTCATCTCCAATTCATCATCTCCGCCGAGAGTTTGGAATTGGATCTTCCCAATCTTGTAATCAAACAAGGCTCTTGCTGTTCTGAGGAAGGGCCTTCCTAATATGATATGGGAGTCTCTCCAATTGTGAGGGCTCTCCATATCAAGGACTGTAAAGTTTACCATGTACTCCCAACCATCGACTTTGATGATAACGTTCCTCAATTCTCCTTTGTACCTCTTGGTAGATTTATCTGCGAACTGAAGTAAGGCTCTAGATTTCCTAAGAGGTCCAAGATTAAGCCGCTCATAGAGGGCTATAGGCATTAAGTTAATTGAGGATCCATTGTCAAGGAGAGTGCGTGCAAACGCAGTGTCATCGACATGACTCACCACATAATGTGCATCCATGTCCATGTCTCTGTTTCCTTGAAAACACATTCTTTATTGCGCAAGTAGTGGCTAATGACAGAACATATTTCTGGTCTTCCTGCTGACCCTAGTAGGTGTACATCTTACCTTAAGCTACTTCTGGAATGCAGGTGACATTTCCACATACTTGTCAAAAGGGATTGTGACCTTGATGTATTTATTACAAAACTCTACCATCTCAGGGTCATCTTTTTGTAACATTTCCTCTTTCTACCCTTAAGGGCTAGGGGAAAGGGATTATTGATGCTAACTCAGATTCAGAAACTGAAAGATCTTCATTGAAATTAGGAACTGAGTTCTTTACATGACTCTGACTTCTAGACTGACTCTGACTTTGACTAAAAGGAAATTTCTGCTACAAAACCAGTGATGCATCTTCCGCGACTGCTGGGACATCCTCCTCAAATGGAGGTGCAGGCTCTTCATCGATCTCGCCGGACTCACTGCTAGTGAGGGTCTCCTTCTTCTTTGAGGACTTGGGAGTCCTCTTCTTCTACCGGTGGTGGTGGTGGTGTGGCTCCTCTACCTCCAAGTTCTCCTCAGGTAGAGACCTAGAGGCATCTTCCTCCGGTGTCCGTTCCTGATCTGGTACGATCATGGTCCTTCCGCTCCTGAGGGACATATGATTGACATTATCATATGAAAGGATCTCATGTTCAGATAAAGACTTATCCGAATAGTATACATGATCTTGTGGTCAGTTCTGGCCTTGATTTAAACTATTTGGGTTGTCCTGAATCTGAGCGGGAATTGGGGTCTTTGGCATCATATGCTGGTCCTAGGTATGAGAGACACGATTCAAATCGGTTCTCATATCCAGATAATCATTCTGAATCTGTGGACACTATCAGTCAGAGTCTGGATCGCCAAGGTGAGGGACTCCAATTCACTAATGGGCTGGGCTTGTTGATGCTGACTCGCGGATGAGTTCTTGTATAGCCCCTGCTGGCCATGCCGGTACTGCTACTGATGGGATGGTGGAGGAGGGACCTGTTGGCCTGAGTGGAAAGTGCGCTACTGCTGAGGCTGGTACCCTTGTCTGGCCCGGGACTTTATGAAGCGCGGTGCGGGGACAGAGCTGGTTTCTTGGTAAGTTAGGGAAGGTCGGTGAGGCTGACCGTTCCCCATCCCCGAATGTCTGACGAAGGGGTCATGGCTGTACCACAACCCGTTGATCTCGAACACCTACGGAGGCTCCTCGTATCCCGTTTCCAGAGTGTGTGCTGCTCCGGCTAAGTATATTACTACTCTTCTACCCCACTACTCTGAGGCCCCAGTGCCCGTTCCTATACAAGATGAACTCGGTGTACAGGTACATGTGGTGCAAAAGGGGCAGGTAAAAGTATCTTAACTACCCTCTCAGTTAGTTCCTTCACTTGTTTCAGCAATCACGAGAGTGCCTCAAGGTCAGTAACCCTCTTGTGAATCATCTCGACCATGGTTAACTTGTCAGCTATCATCCCCATGCTGGGGATGAGGTCCTCTGTCAGATCCGCTACAGTCCTCCTAGTTATCTCGTTGGATAGGATCGAGGGAGACATGATAGGCCCTGGTGGCTTGTGACCTGCATGTTTCCACCGTCTGCTCCAGGATTTTCCATACAGCATTTTCATTTTTGTTCAGTTAGCTTCCTCCACAGGCGGCACTTACTAACCCCTGCATCTCTGGGGTCATGCCACAGAACAAGGTCTAGACTAAGATCACTTTTGAAATGCCAAGGCAAGAGAACTTCTGAATTAAGTCATTAAATCTATCCCAGGCCTCATGGAATGGTTCATTGGGTCCCGGAGAAAAACTCGCGATCTTTGTTCTCATTTGATTATTCCTACTGAGTGGGTAGAACTTCTTCGAGAATAAATCCTTGAAGTGTATCCAGGTCGTATGTCTCACCCCGAGATTTTTTTAACCAATGAGCGGCCTTATCTCCTAAGGCAAATGGGGTGGCCTTCAGCCTGATGTAGTCTTTCCCAACCCTAGGGTGACTAAGGTTGTTGCAAACCAGCTCGAAGTCTCTAAGGAAGGCATATGGTTCTTCGTTTGCATTTCCGTTGAACTTCGGTAATAGACTCAAAAAGTGGGGCTTCAGCTTGAATGCTTCAAGGGGAACCACATGTGTCAACCAACTATGCATCTCATTTTCTGCTAGGTTATAAGCATCTACCATGGTTTGGTCAATTCCTCCTGTTGTAATGATCTGTCCGATCCTTGCCGTCAGATATGCATTTTGTTGTTCGGGTTGTGGCGATGCAAGCAAGGATTTGTTGTATTGGGTCATCTCTTTGTTCCTCTTCATCCGAGGGTCTCTTGAGTGGCATCTTGTCCTCTTCCCCTAAGAATGGAAAATGGTCTTGGTTAGAGGACAAATCAAGGAAGGTTACTGACGTTGGTCTTCCTCTGTGAGATCAGAAGAAAAGGGTTGGTTTGAGAGTAACCACCCTGGGGTCGAGGGATCCAGAATTCAAGAGGATCATGAGCTGAGGTTGGCCCAAGTTGTACTTGGGCTGGTGAAGATGAGCTTTGTGGGGGGCTCAAAGAAAGATTGGCAAATTGGGAGTAGATATCCCCCCAGTCAGTCATCTTGGTTGGCAAGAAGAAGATTCAGGAGTTTAAGATAAGATTTTACTCCTACATGAGACAAGCAGCTGAATCCAAATCCTGATTTTCACACTCACACGGTAAAGGACCCGAAACCGAGTCCGATTAATCTGGTTGATTTTAAGTGTGAATTTCAAGCAAATAGAAAAGGTTACGTGGCCTATAGGGAAGTAGCTCAAAGCTGGATGCGTCTTCCCTGTTTAACCTTTCGCCTAAGATACATGCGCCCTTCCTTTCTTCGCTCCTATCCCAAGTTGAAGGGTTCAAAGACCTGCCCCTATCTACCAACAAGAAGGTAGAGGCTGACAAGGCTGGAACTTCACCCTGAGGGATTACTAGTAACTTATCGCGAAGCACCGCTGGTTCACCCCTATCTACCAATGAACAAGCGGAGGCCACTTGGTGCTAGTAAGTGAACCTGAGAAAATTCAACTCATGATATTTGCTAGGATCAGTTAGTACGTGATATGGAAGGAGGGGATTTGGGCTCTGCCTTAGGGTGTGCACACACACTAAAGTACCCTCACTCAGCCTGAAAACAATGTCAGGGTTAATCTCCCGCAAGAAAAATTTCCGATTTTATTGATTTTTTTGGTCAATTTTGTTTAGCAGTCCCGGTTTTAAGTTAGGTGATCACTGATTTAATCCAACCACAAAGCACGCCTATCGTCCAGTCCCAATTTCCTTTATCCTAAGTTTAAAAAACCAAGGGGAAGGAGTCGAGAAAAGCCGATGCAAGATAAAACAATGATGATATGCAGAGTAGAGAAGACTTACAGTAGTCCATTCGCTTTTATGGAAGAAGCAGAACATAACTGAAAACTTTTACACTATATGCAATGCAGACGATAAAATCCGCTCCTAGACAGGTAGTTCTATTAGTGAGTGAAGCACATATTAAATTTGACTAAATCTACTGTCTAAGTGCGTCTTTTAAGTGCGAAGTGTGGTCCTAGAGTGTCTCTAAGAGCCGTAAGTGCAAATTCTATGTAAAAGCAATCCACACGGCACATGGGGACACGTTTCCACTATGTTTACACACGCGAGAACCTAAACGGGAACTGCTGGAAAGATGCAAAAATAGTGAAAATGACACTATTACAAGTCCTGACAATCACTCAAAATATTTAAATGCAAGCTCCTCTAAGCGCCTTCGACTCCTCGTGTTCCTCGCACGAAAACAAATTGAGGTCAGATAAAGGACGACACAAAATATACAAAAATGAATTACAAAGAAAATATCCACAAAAAACCGGGGTCAAACTACCCGGGGATGGAAAATCAACACCCAAAGTTCTTTAAAGATAAACCTAAGTCGTGCCTCCCCGGCAACGGTGCCATTTTGACGTGCGTCTGACTACCCTGGTTAATTCAATCAATTTAATGGCCAAATTAATAGTTATATCCGTTGCAGTCGGGTAATCAATGCTTCATAAAAAATACCACTTTAATTATCAGGGACGAGAGGCGAGGAAATGGCTCGAAAAGCGCTATAGGGAAAAAACGAAATCACATCTGCTCAGCTCTATCGGAAAAAATGATTAAAGCGGGGGGATCAGGCTGGAATAGAGCGGGAGGAGGCGAGGTTTCGAGCTTTTGATAAGTCTAGTGGCGAAAGGGGAATTTATCGACGAAGCAGAGAGGGGGTGACTATTCGGTCCAGAGTCAGAAGGAAATACTCACGGATCAGGACTTTAGAACTATTTATTAGAAAGCACCGAACCACCCATCACTTCCTACCTGGAAAAGACCCCCATTTACCAGAACAATTATCCATCATGCTTCGGCTTTCGCTGCCAACACGGATCTGATGAGAGAGGTTTGCCCAGCGGGAGCTGACAGGACAATAATCGATTTTTGCGGGGATTGCACCATCGCAAGGAAAGTAGCTTTCATCTGCCCAGGCGGGACATGCTTTCCGGGTAGAGACCAGGCCAGGCACCAGGACACCTTGCTGCCTCTTGCAGAACGCGATTGACGGAGGACAAAGAGTGGAGGGACTATAGCCTTCCCGGGTGGGAAGCAGTGTGACTTCTGCTTTGATATTAGTAGTTGTCGTCGAGGCTACCCACATGATGAGAGGTAGCGCAGGTACTTGTTGACAGAGTTGTTCAATTAATTACGAGCGACAAATTTATTTAAAAACTTGGGCAATCCCAAGGTCAAACTAAGGGAGGCAACTGTCTCCTTAGGTGAATTTGAAGTGAATTCGGAGGACATATTTTCAGAGAATTATTTTTTATCTCTTTTAGCAATTTTATGCAATAAAGGGAAGAAACAATGCAATTTCAGGCCAATCGTACAAATTAAATCAGAAAGAGAGTCAAATGAGGTCCAAAAATTATGAAACTTGGCCAGATGATGGAATGCTATGAACTAGTGTCTACAATTTTTTTGGAATTTTTCGACCCTAAATGAATTTACTATGAATAAAATATGAATGCAAGGTGATTTTACAAAATTATTTTAAATGAAAACCAAAACACATTATTTTCAAAAATAAAAATTATCCTAGATAGATCTAAGTATGATGAATCCAGGAAAATTAATAAACCTAAAATTCTATGTGAATTCGTACTATTAAAAATCAACTAAGAAAATCTCTATTTGATTTATTCAGGCCTCGTGATGGGTGCAAATGCAATGATTTTTGGGCACAATGTAGAATAAGTTATCTTAAGTCAATGTGATTTTATGATGATTTTTGGAGCAACAAGGGATTTAATATGAATTAAAAAGCACACAGTCGGCAAAATTTAGAAAATTTCACCAAATTAATAATATTAAATTCTAGAGAACTCACAAAAATAAAACACGTGTTACGTGAGATAAAGGACAAGTTGGGCTACAACATGCAATTTTCAGAATTTAAAATGATGCAAAATGGACACCTAAATACACGTGCAAAGACAGGGACCAATTTGCAAATACAGAAAATAAATGTCACTGAAATAAAACATGCTGAAAGGGACTTAAATGCAATTACCTATAATGTGGAGGGGGTGGATGAAAAATTCCCATAGAGTCATGCGCTCCTCGCTTGACACTCCTGGTAGGGACCAATTTGTAATTTCCAAAACTTTCAAAGGCCTCTGTACAAAATACCCAGCCCTCACATGGGAAGCACGTTCGGGGCTAGGCTCGGATGTCGGTCGAGGCTCGAGTAGAGGCTCGGGAGGCTCTGGAGGGTCGGATCAGCCTCGGGTCTGCTTCGGCTGTTCCGAGCAAAGGGTCGGGGAAGAGGCTCAGAGGAGGCTACGTGTCGCGATGTAGGCCATTGGATTAGTGCTTATCGAACAACTGTTGGAGCTGTTGGCGTGTCCCACCTAGAGTCATCAAATTGAGATGATCTAACGGCGTTGACGAAGTCAACGTGGCGAGACACTAGTTGTCAGATCTGTGTGAGATCGACGGATGCTGGCGAACTATGAAGCGGGCAACGTGGCGGAGTCGTAGCCGTGGGATCCTCCTGATCCAACGGTGGCGGGGCGTGTGTTGTGTGTCGAGATCAGTACCGTCGGACCAGGAAAATCCACGGTGATTGTTCTTCATCCTCTCCTATCCGCCGCCTCCTGCGGCGGACTTGGCGGGGCTCCGACGACTTGCTCCTGGCTCCGCTTACTCCTCCCGTGCTCGGTGTAGCTCGCCGGTGGCTCCTGTATCATTCGGACTGGTCATGGAAGTGCCAGGAAACTGCCGGAGGTCCTAGAAGTGGCCGGGGAGGTCTGAACATCGGTGGCGATAATGCTCGAGCTGAGCTCCGGTTAGGTTCTGTTCAATCAAGATAGGGGTACTTGCAGGTTTAGCTGGGGCCAAAAGAATGGAGCCTGTGCTCGTGGGAGTGCGTGCACATGCGGTGTGAGGCCTGGGGAGTGAAGTGGTTACGACCGGAGGTGGAGCTCCACCGTGACCGGTGGAGCTTTAATCGGGTGAAGTGCGAGAGGTTATCGGAGCTAATGGAGTGGCACGCGAAGATGGGAGCTCCAAGGCAGGGCTTAGGGGATGGTCAGGCAATCAAGAGGATGTGAGGCGAAGCGGGATTAATTCAGAGAAATCATGGGGAAAGAAGATGGAAGTTAGTGGAGATGACAGGGGGTCTACCTGAGGTTAGAAGATCTAGGCAGAGCTTCCTGGTCTTCGCTCAAGGGTCAGTAGTTTCCCGAGCTCGTGTAGCTCGTCGGGGGAGTTGCGACACGACTTAGTTGTCCATGGATCTCGCCGGAGATGATTCCTATCATCGCTCGCTTCTAAGCCCTAATTACTATCTCTGATATGTAGAGGCTAGATCTAGGTTCTCTCTTGGAATGGCGGATGGGCGTAACAATGGTCGGAGGTAGGGTTTTATAGAGAGCAAGTGGAGGTGACAGTGATGGAGGCGTGAGGTTTGTAGGGTCCGCGGAGCGAAGAGGAAGGGGATCATGGAGGATATGGAGGTTGGCGAAGATGAAGGGAGTGGGGGCTTCATCGTGAGGCGGTCAATGGGTGGAGAGAGTGGCTGTGGTGGCAGAGAAAATAGGAAGGGGGAGGCGAGTAGGCGACGTGCGTGAGGGATGCGACCTGAGGTGGAAGACGATCTTGGGACCGTTGGATCTTGTGATCAAATAGCCCAGATCGCGTCACTAATGAGTGGCTTGGATTAAATCGGGGAGGTATGATCGAAGGGGTAGGGGTGCGACACATGGCGAAAGGAGAGGGTGGCGCTGAAGAACGACTGGGATGAGATCTGGAGGTTGAATCAAACGATAGAGGACACGACAGGAAGGAGCGACTGCGATGGAGTCCTTTCGACCTCGATTTGTGGCTAGGCGAGTCACACGTGGCACGCTGAGAGAACAACGCTCACGGACGGTGATGATGAGATCCTGAGAATCTGATCGAAGGGCTAAGGATAATGCGATAGTGTGTGGTGGGGATGAAGGTGCCTGGAGAAGATCATAGGAATCACAAGTCAACACGTGGCTTGATGAGTGCGAGGCGCTAGCGGATGGAGGAGATAAGATCTTGAGATGATCGGAGGGTGAAGACTGGCTGCTAGAGTGGATGGCTCAGATCTGGAGAGAAGGGAACGGATCAGACGGTGGAGAAAGAGGGGAGTGTGGCGCATTGTGAGCGAGCCGCGTGGTGCAACTAGAGGACGCCACGTGGCCTGATCTGAATGGCCGAAAGAAAATGTGAAACAAGAGAGAGAAGATGGCAGAATATGGAAAAATTGAAAATATGAAAGTTGTAGATATCGACGAGATCTAAAAGTTTCATGTTGACCAAAAACGAAGATGAGGTCAAATAAAATACTAAAATACAAGGGTACAAATATACATACATATAATGTACAATGGGGTCCCAAAACCCATGTTTTGCATACGAGCTTCGATTTAAATGAAACTGGTCTCATTTTAAAGGTCTCTGAATGTGTATTAAGTAGACCTAGATCGCAGGTTGTATGAGATAGATAGTGCATTCTAAGGTCCGAGGTCTCTACTTGGGTCTGGGGTTTTATTGGGTGAATTTACAAATTAGAAATTTCTGGTATATTTTCTTTATTAGTGTTAGTAATATGCACAATATAGAGTTGGTTTTACTGTTTTTGAGGTGAGTATAAAATACAAAGAAATAGCTGAATATTTACAGGTGATTTTCACAACGGATTTGGGCTTCTTATTTAATGCATATATGGATGCTAAAATGCAGATATTACTTATGCATGCATGAATGCTAGTTATGCAATACAAGGAGAAATATGCAGCTGATTACTCAGGAACAAAGCTCTATTTTCAACTTTTAGAGTGACGAATCACAGATTCATCAGTAGGCCATCTCTCTCTCTACTTATTTATTTGGCGTTCAGGCCAATGTTTGGCCCTCTCTTGGGGTTTGGGTGACTCTATATTTATTCTAAATACTGCTGACCGAGAAATCTCACTACCAGGCTAAGATAAAAATAATAAAGGTCATTGCGACCCGGCTAGTGAAAATCGATCAACAAGAAAAATTAGACCACCAAATAAAAGTAATCAGATAAAAATCTGAATAGCGGTCTCGCTATTTATTTAACCTGGTATAGCGACCAGGGTCGAACACAAGGAGCACGGATTGGCTTAGAAAGCCTACGAAGTAGTCCAAAAATCAAATAAAATAATAAAATGTTTTTGGTGTATTTTATAATTTTATATTTTTTTGTATTTTCAATTACGAAGAAAATATGTAAAAAGCTAGAAAAAGGCACAAACAACTAATTATTCAACGATACAAATCAAATCAAAAAATGTAATAAAATTGTTTTTAGGTTTTACAATTTTTTAAGTGTTTTTGGTAATTTTCTCAGATTTTTATATTTTTTTTATTTTATAAAAATAGGAAAGGCAAAAACAAGAAGCTAATGTGCTGCCAGATTTGAAAGGTTATTTAAAAATAGATAAATAACCTCTAAAAATCTGGAGACAATTTTATATCAAACTACAAGTAAAAACTAAATTACATAAGAAGAGGTTGCATTTTTTGATTTTTTTAGAATTTTTCTATTTTTTATAAGATTTTTTGGGTTTTGCATTTTTTAGGGGTTTTATATATTCAAATGTAGCAAAAATCGGACTGAAGCAAATAAACACTAAAGCAAACAATACCTATTTTTTTTAGAATTTTTGGAGTTTTTTAATAATTTTAGTTGATTTTCGAATTCAAACAAAAGAAAAAATATGTGTTTTCGAATTTTTATAAATAGAAAACAACAACAAAAATATCCCAAAAAATTAGTGAAATTTTTACACAGTGGCAGATTTGATATTTTATTCAACCAATAAATAAGCCACAGCACATAGGGACCTAATCGCAAGATAAATAAGTTTCAGGGGCTAAAATGAAACACGTGCGGAAAGTATAGGGGTTCAACTGTAAATTTCACACTAAATTCGACACATGCTCCAATTCCATTGTACACAGGGGTATATATGTAAATATCAAAACTCAGATTCCATTCCATAACATCCATAAAAGCCCAGCCCATTACTTGCAAAAAGTCCAGAAACTCACGTGTCGAGGCACGTGCTTCGCAACAGGGGGGACTAAAATGCAAATACTAAAAACTCTAATGTCCACAATGCAATTATTCCAAAATAAAAACAACTGCTACTAATACTTACAGGACTAAACGATAAATGCTAAAGAAAGAGGGGCCTAAGTGATAATTATCCCTTTATTAAGATCCGACGGCTGGAAGGCGCTCCATCTATGATCAGACAGCTGTGATTAACGGATGCCTTTTCGGTGAGTTACGGCTCGGATCTGATCCTTATATGGGTCTGACAGTCAAAAGCCCTGCGCAGATGAATGGTTCAGATCAAAATTGGAGCGAGGAGACCCGATCGAATGGTGATGGAGACTCCTGGAAGAACACTTCGACGGCGAACTTCGCCCGACCGTGGCGCGCGATGCAGACCTCCTCTGGTGCTGCTGAGATAGGAGAATCGACGCTGGTGATGTTCCACAGCTCATGGTATGCTCCAATGGGGCCGGGAGGACCTCGAGGGTCCCCGACGACGACGAGTACCTGGAGCCCTGTTCTTGAACAGTAGAACCTCTAGATGAGGCTCTTGAGCCTTGGTACCTACATAGGAAGCAAGAGGGGTCAAGGGCAAACTGCCTCAACCCATTAGCGGGCGAAGGGGGTGCGTGGATGAGGCCTGGTGTGGTCCTCCAGTGAGCGGCGGCGGAGGAGGACCTAAGTCCTGGTTCTGGGGCGAACCAGGATGATCGGAGGGGCGTAGAAGGTAGAGAGAAGATCATGAAGGTGTGGGTGTGGTCGGATGATCGAACGGGTGAATGGATGGTCGGGAATCGGCTGGCGAAGGCCGGCGGTGCTAAACCTAAAGATCGGAATTAAAGCAAAGCTAAAGGCTAAAAGGGCTACCTGGTGGCTGAGAGCGTCTGTGGTGAAGGTCAGCTACATCCTGGGATCCTCGCCTCAATGGAGCGACGCCTCCAGAGGCTTGAGCTCGTCGGTGGCGGAGCACGACGACGTGGGTCGTCGAGCCTGGGGCTAGGGCATCTCCTTCCTCGTTGCAACACCCCCTCGAGCTTGCTGTCACTCAAGGCAAGAGAGTGGAGGTCGTGGGAGTCGAAGACGGTGGCTGAATGTGAGTGAAATGGCGGCTGGGAGGCAAAGCTATATAGTATTGCAGGTCCGAAAAGGTTGGAGTCGGGCGTGCAGATCGATGCATGGAGCCCAAATGGGATGATCAGGCGAATATCATGGATCATGGAGAGTTAATCGGAGCCCGGGGTTTGGGCGAATGGAAGGAGGATCACGTCGGGAAAATCACATGAAGTCGGTCGAAAATTGGGTCCGGGTTCTAAGTGGTCTAGCAGGGAAGTTGACCGGGGGTCACTAATCCCCGTGGACCAATCAGAATCCAGTATTTCGAAATTATTTGTAAATTGATTTAAAAATTATAAATGATTTTATTTCAAAATATTTTCTAAATGAAAAATATTTCTTATTTTTCAAATTATTTTTTAGTGATTTTTATTTATTTATTGGAAAAATAATTTAATGTATGTACATAATGTATTATTATATACAGGCATAAATACCTATGAATTTTTTTTATTTTTATTAATTTATTTTTGTACAATTATCCTCATTTATATTTTATTTATTTACAACATAAAATTTGGGATATAAAACAGTTTTTATTTGGTTTTTATTGTGTATTTACAAGGGCAAAATAAATAGGTATGTGTACATATATACATGGTATATATAAGGGGGAGAGAGAGAATTTATTTTTATTTTTATTTTATTTTTCTCATTTTTATTTTATTTTTAGAAATATATACAGATTATGAGGAACACATATGTATTTTTATTTTATGAAAATAAAATATATACACCATGGGGGAGAATATGAACAATGGTGAATGACCCTATCTCTCTCTACTTGTTTTATTTTGCAGTCAGGACAATGATTGGCCCTCCCTTGGGTTCGGGTCACTCAATATTTATTCTAAATATTTCCCTCTTTTTCTTTATTTCTTTATTCCTTTATTTTTGCACAAAAATATGCTAATTATTGCTATTTACACCAAGCATTATTTTGATAATTTATTGTATTTACAAACATTTACATGGTGTTTTGCAAATATTTTTAGCTAAAATAAAGAAATAAAGAGTGATGAATGGGGATTCATCACCCCCTTATACTTTACTTTTGCTAGTCCCTTAGCAAACACTTATTTGAAAAAGAAGTGCAAAAAGAGAAAGAAAAAGAAAAAGAAAAAGATGGGAAATCAATGTTGATTATTAATCTTTCCTTTATTAAATTGAAATATGGAGCTCAGTCAGACCTTTGGATTATTAATTTGTCGGAACCTTATTTGGACTTAAGCTTAAAACTTAACAGACTCTAAGTTCCACCAATCTATGGTCAAGACTCCTCAATAAACCAAATCCGAACAAGTCTACATACACAAACTCTAATGACTATGAATCTTTCCTTGTACTATGTAAGTGAGATGTAGCTCCCCACATCAGAGATGACAAAGAAACAACCCTGCTAGAAAAAGTAACTCTAATGCCTCGGTCTAGCAGCTCTTTCCTTGAGGAGCGGGGTATTCCCTTCTAAGTTCAAGTACAACCAGCTCTAGAAGAGGGGGAAGAAGAGAATGGACCATGACCAGTGTAGCCATGTATCCCTGGGAGCTCTAACCAGTGTAGATGAGTCTCCCACTGCAAGCTTCATGAGATGGTCATGTGTAACATAAGCTTTTCTTTATTTGACTATATACAATTCGGTGGGTATTTTATTTTCAATCAGACCCACCATTTTTTGGAGTTTTTTCTTCCTTTGCACTTTTTTGATGTACATATGTACAACATATCTACATGGTGCAACATATATACATAGAGAGCTTTTCCTCTTGAGCCAGTAGACTATCCCTCCTTTGAAGCTTTATTGCAACCCACAACTCCTGTCTTTAGACTTAATCACCACCAGACCAAGTTGAGACGCACTTCCTTCACTATAAGAAGAGGAGAGGTTCCACCTAGAAGTACTACCCTCATATGCTACACTATGCCAAAGGAAATTGCCTCCTCACTACCTAATATGTGGAGAGATATGTGTAAAGTGCTGGTGCAAGTAAAGCCAATGTCTCTGAGAGTCATCTGTGCATTGTTAAGTGCTCTACTTAGGCTCATCAAGATGACATATGCTCATAGCCTAGTGGACTCAAAGAATTAAGTCCCAATGGACCTGAAAAGGCTTAATCCTAAGCCTTATGAGGTTCCTCTTAGAATTAGGTGGATTAAGGTCTTAACCAAGCTCCATTTTCCAATTTAATTCCAGTCCAGTTTAAATGTCAACTCTGATATGGAAAAACTGTACAGATATTTACAAATATGCAAATTTTACAAAATTTTACAAATATGCAAAATTTTTGAAAAATATTTGAAAACATGGATGTATGCATGAATGCGAAGTTTCGTAAAGTATTTACAAACATTTACACAAGATTTTTGCAAACTTTTTTTCAAACATTTTACAAAAAATTTATACTATATATATAGTTTTGATATAAAAATAATTACAAACTATTTACCTAAATCATTTTTACAATCATTTGTACAAAAATAATTTTTATAAATAGATAGGTATGTGCAACAAGAATTTTATGTACAAGGGAATCTTTTTAAATTTTTATGGATTTTTAGCCATTTTATTTATTAACACACTCACACAAGGTACAAGTTATGGTTAAAGTATATATGAAATATATACGACACCCCCTGTACTTAGCTCGAACGATGTTCTCAGAGTGATCAAGAGCGATGAAGAATACATAACTCGTGCTTAGTATAGGGAAGTGAAAAGGAATTATATATACAAAGACGAATCAATGAATAGAATGAAGAGAACTCGGTGTTTCTCCATATACTTAGGATCAAGTAATCCTAAGTATAGTAAGATGTACATGAAGGGAAATCCGAGTGGAAGGATGTACAGGGTCTACCCCCCTTTACTTAGGGTAAAATATCCCTAAGTATAGGCAGCAAAATAGAGGTAGAAAGAATCAATAGAATACCCAAGAGTCCTATACCCCCCCTATACTTAGGGTAAAGTATACCCTAAGT
Organism: Ottelia alismoides; assembly: GCA_037367405.1. Taxonomy (NCBI): domain Eukaryota; kingdom Viridiplantae; phylum Streptophyta; class Magnoliopsida; order Alismatales; family Hydrocharitaceae; genus Ottelia; species Ottelia alismoides. The sequence goes on from JAZKJV010001488.1 coordinate 1,074,943, forward strand.
ATAGCAGAATCATAAGATCAAGATGGGGTATGGGACTAAAGAATAGAGTGATATTGACACCTGGAGCTATACAAGTCAGAAGAACAGTGATAATCAGGCGTGAGATACAATAGATGTGAGTCAAGAGACCACATCTCACGCAAAGTGAATAGGGACAACGTCAACGACCTGCGGTTCGTGATCTAGATATGGTTTGAGCAGCTAACCGTTAACACGAAAGGTAGCATCGGAAGACAACTCAAATATATCAATACTTCCATTGTCATACACCTTTTGAACCAGATAAGGTCCCTTTCATTTGCTCTATAGCTTCCCTGGAAATAAACGAAGCCTAGCATCAAACAAATATACTCTCTATCCTAGCTCAAACTACTTGTGGCTGATATGAGAATCATGCCACTCATTCACTCTCTCCTTGTTTTCTAGGCTGCTCGAAAAGGGTGTATCACGAAGCTCCTCCAGGGCTACTAACTCTACCCTCCTCTGATCTCCTACACTCACTGGATCCAAAAGTATATCAGTAACATCCCAAAGTGACCTATGTCTCAGCTCAACGGGTAAATGGCAGGGCTTGACATAAACGAGGTGAAAGAGAGATGTACCCAAAGGAGTATTGAAGGACGTCCTATATGCCCACAAGACCGAGTCCAAAAGCTGTGACAGTCCTTTCGGTCAGGGCGGACGACCTTCTGTAATATAGTCTTGATCTCCCTATTTGGCACTTCAGCAAGACCATTCGTCTGAGGGTGGTATGGAGTGGCTACTTGATGGTCTATGCTGAACTCGCTAGCAAAGGCCTTTAACTTGTCGTAGACGAAATGAGACCCCCCATCAGAAATCAATACTCGAGGTACTTCAAATAGTGAAATGATACTCTTACTCAAAAATCTGCAAACAATCCTAGCATCTGCGGTTCGGGCGGGGATGGCCTCAACCCAACGACTCACATAATCAATGGCCAACAGACTGTACTCGAATCCCTGACTCTTAGGGTATGGACCCATGAAATCGATGCCCCATGCATCAAAAACCTCACAGAAGTGAATGGGATGCATCGACATCATATCACGCTATCCACAAGTTCCCATCCTCTAACAATCAGTACACCTCTTCACGAACTCATCAGAGTCCTTGAAGAGAGTAGGCAACCATAGGCCGGATTGGAGCACTTTCTGTGCCGTTCTCCTCCCAGAGTGATGTACTCCTGCCTCAATCTTGTGGCAGTAAGTAAGGACGCTGTGGTGCTCCTCCTGAGGAATGCACCGACGCCATATGCTATCCCCTCCTTCATGATCGGGATCCTCCCAATGGTAAAACTTGGCCTTCGCGAGGAAGGTTTCATGTTTGTACTTGGGCCAATCTTGTGGAACTTTCTAGGCGATAAGATAGTTCATAATATCGTCATACCATGGGAGAGAGGAGATAGCAAGGATCGCCTCATCTGGGAAGGTCTCACATATAGGCTCAATCTGCTCAGAATCCTCAAGATACTCCACTCGGGAGAGATGATCCACCACCACATTCTTGACTCTAGGTTTATCCTTAATCTCTATGTCAAACTCCTGGAGCAGAAGGATCCATCTGGTCAATCTGGATTTGGCATCCTTCTTTGCCATGAGGTACTTGATGGCGGTATGATCGGTACAGATGGTCACTCTAGATCCAATGTGTAAGATCTGAACTTATCTTGGGCAAATACTATGGCTAGCATCTCCTTCTCAGTGATGGTGTAGTTCTGCTGAGCGACATCCAAAGTACGGCTAGCATAGTGAATAGAAAGGGGGACTCCATCCCTCCTCTGTCCCAGCACGGCCCCTACGGCAAAATCGGAGGCATCCATCATGATCTCGAATGGGAGAGACCAATCAGGCATTTGGAGAACAGGAGCCTCTACAACATGACTCTTGAGAGTCTCAAAGGATGATAGACACTTATAATCAATAAGGAACTCGGTGTCTTTCATCAGCAGATCAGTCAACGGTAAGGGAATCCTGCTAAAATCATGTATGAAGAGCCGGTAGAAGCTGACGTGCCCCAGAAAAGATCGTAACCGCCGCAAGTTGGACGGTGGATTGAGTTTTCTAATGACATCCACCTTGGACGGATCAACCTCCATGCCCCTGTTGGAGATGATATGGCCAAGCACCGTCCCTTGAGTCGCCATGAAGTGACTCTTCTCCCAAGACAACACAAGGTGAACCTCTATGTGTCACTGAAGGAAGCAGTTTAGGAAGTCAAGACAAGAATCGAATCCATCGTCGTAGACCGAAAAATCATCCATGAAGACCTCTAAGCACTCCCCCGCCATGTCCAAAAAGATGGACAGCATGCATCTCTGGAATATCGCCGGAGCGTTGTACAATCCAAATGGCATATGTCTGAAAGCATATGTCCCGAAGGGACAGGTGAAGGTGGTCTTGTCTTGGTCCTGGGGCGCGATGGCCACCTGATTATATCTGGAGTACCTATCCAAGAAACAATAATGGCTCTTCCCTGCCAACCTCTCTACAATCTGATCAATAAAGGGCAGGGGGAAATGATCCTTCTTGGTGGCCTGGTTCAATTGTCTGTAGTCCACACAGACCTGCCAAGAATTGGGTACCCGGGTAGCGAACTCCTCTCCAGAGTCACTAACAACTGTGGTGATGCCCGTCTTCTTGGGCACCACATGCAACGGACTGACCCATTTGGAGTTGGAGATGGGGTAGATAAAATCGGTGCTCCACCATTTCGAGTTCTCCTTCATGACAACCTCTCGAAGATCTGGGTTCAGCCGCCGTTGGAACTCACGCGACGGCTTCGCGTCCTCCTCGAGATAGATATGGTGGGAGCATAGGGCCGGACTTATCCCCTAGAGATCGGCTACACTCTAGCCTATCACCTTGCGGTTCTTTTCAAGAACCCCCATAAGACGGGATTCTTGCTCTCCAGTCAAATCAGCGTAGATAATGATTGGGTACATCTCATGCTCACCCGTAAGGAACCTATACTTCAGCGATGATAGTAGCGGCTTCAGCTCTGGACAACATGATGCTGGTGGATTTGGCCTCTGAAAAGTCTAAGTGAACGCGGCCAAATCTGCATGGGAGGATGAGAACTCTCGCTTGCAATATGAATCCGGCGAAGGCTTCTCTGTTGGTGTGTCTCTTCTCTGCATGGGATCAACCTCCTCCCTAGCTGTAGGCTTAGTGGAAGTGAGACACAGTATCAAATCATCAAACTCTGCCTAGTCAATATCTGACTCCGAGGGATCTGTATCAGAATCATAAAAAATATCTGCCTCACGATCGGGGACCGACTCTACTTCCTGAGATGTATCCTGGACAAGGAATGCAATATACAAGCTCTCCTCTGCTAGCGTCTCTCCATCAGCAAACTCTGAAGATGAGAGGATGGCCTCTGCTACTGGATCTGCCTAAACTGCCTCGTCATCTGTAATCACAAAATCACAGTCCTGGTGGATGTCTCGCCTTGCCTCTGTCATCTGCTCTATATCGGAAGTCGGCTCTGAGCAGGTTGAATCTTTGGCTCTAGTCTCCTCGACCGTCTCTTTTTGTATACTCTTGCCCTCGACGTGAAAGTACACCTTCCCGCTATCATGGTCGGACACTGCCTTGGGTGTGGCCAAGAACGGGCATCCTAAAATGATGTGGGTATCGATCACGGACTCAGGGATCTCCATGTCCAACACAATGAAGTCCACGGGGAATTTCAGGCCATGAATCATGACGACAACGTCCTTCAGCAATCCCTTCGACCTTTTGACAGATCGATCAGCAAACTGAAGGACCGTCTTGCTCTGTCGTAGAGGGCCCAACTCGAAGTAGTCAAGAAGGGCAGTCAGAAGTAGGTTGATCGAAGAACCGCTGTCTAATAGAGTGCGGTCGAACCTTTGCTCATGGATGTGGCATCTGATATATTTGGCTCCTGCATCTGGCCTCTTGGCTGGCAGACGGTTCTGGATCACAAAACATGTGGCACGAGTGAGCACATGGATCTCTGACTGGTGGTTCCGCCTCTTCCTTCTAACTATGGCCCTGTCTCTAAGTGATCTCTAGAAGAGAGGTATGTGCTCCAAGGCCTCCTATAGAGTCAGCTGTATGTGAAATCTGTCCATCATCTGTTGGTTGAACTCTATCTGGTGGTTCTTTTTAGGATTTTCTTTTTCTGCCCCTTTGCCAAAGTGGAGTGCTCGAGGAAAGGGGATTACTAGGTCCTTCTCGAATGAAGGACTAGGAGAGGGTCTGGAATGCTCATGCACAACAGAATCCACACAAACATCATCAGTCAACACAGGTGGATCCGAAAACAACAAACCCTTTCCTTTATTTGTAGAAATGTCCTGAGATACATGCACGGAAGGAAAAACAACAGGACTAGCAGAACTGAAAATGGTGGCATCAGTGCACCCCTCAGCATCTGGAATCGTGGCCTCAGTACCGCGCTCTGGCTCAGCAACTGGTATGGTGGCGTCAGTACCACCTCCACCATCTGTTGAAACGACGGCCTCAGTACCGTCGATGGGATCAACATCCATGGTGGCGTCAACACCACTGTCATCATCTCTAGCGGCATCAGCGTCACTCTCCTCCTCGCCTGGCGCTCCTGAAGTGGTGTGGAATCGTCGCTCAGACGAGGCGTCGCCTATTGGCATCCTACCGCTCCAAAGTGTAATAAAATCAGCATCAAACATGTATGCAGACATATCACCAAGTGAAGCACTAGGAGTGGTAATCTCAATGAATTCTACCTGCTCAGACTTCCTCTTGAGGTTGTTCAGGTTCAGATCGATCTGGGCAGGGATGGAGGCCTTCCCTCTCACTATCTCCCTCGGCTCCTGATGGAACTCATCCATCTCCCGTCGAAAGGTAGCCTACTGCTCGGACATGAGGTAGGTTGGATCATCAAGTACGGGGTTCTCATAGGTCGGTCCATGAGAACCTGACGAGTGGCCTCTCTGGTAGTGAGGCTATTGCTGCTGGTGAGGGTGAGAGGGGTACTGTTGATGATACTACTGCTGAGGCTGCTCACGCCTCCAAGACTGTCCCTGCTGATAGGGACGAGGACAATACTGCTGGTGGTGGGATGGCTGCTGCTGCTGTACTGGGGGCTGGGGCTGCTGGTGAGTCTCTCGCTGATGGCCGTACTGGCCACCCTGAGCTGGAGGCTGCTGCTGGGAACTGGTGCCTCCGGCCGACTAGTGAAATCCGGGATGGTCTCGTCGGATACCGGGCTAGGGTCGCTCATACCAAATCCCGTTGACATCCATCAACGGCTCCTGCTCGTAGGTGGGTGGGGGGAGTACTGCCAGGGGCTAGTCCGGCTGATACACCACCATCTGGCTGTCCTGAGGTGGCGACTAGACGTACTGCTGCTGCTGTGGCTGGTAGGTCTCCTCCTGAACTTGATGGACCTGTCTGTACAGGGCGGAGGGCTGAGCCGAACTGCTGCTGCTGTCGGTGTCTGCCCATGACCTGAGACAGGGCTAAGAAGCCGTATGTGCCTCCTGGAGACACATGATCTGGGTCTTCAAGTCACTCAGCGTCTATGCCATCTGATCGATCTGAGTCGTGCCCTGGCACTGCTTCTTCTATATCAACTCGATCTGGTCCAGCTTCTCTCTGATGATACCCATGTCTGCGGCTGTGTACTCTGCCTGTGCGGCTGCCGCTGACAAAGTGGAAGGACTGATATCGACCCGTGCTATCCTTTGAAACTGCATGGCCTGTGGCTGGGGGCGTCCCTGAGTGTAGAGTCGGGTCTAGGACATCACTGTTTAGTTCTCGTCCATCTCCTCATAGATGGCCCAAACCTGATCCTCATCCTTGGCGAAGTAGGAACTTCCACAAAAAGCATTCACCAAGCCCTGCAACTCTAGTGTTAGTCCGCAAAATAAGTTCTGAACTAGGTTCAGCTTCGAGATATCATGGTGCAGGCATCTATCGGTAAGCTCTTTGAACCTCTCCCATGCCACATGGAACTGCTCATTGGGGAGCATGGAGAAGTTGCTGATCAGGGCCCTCGCTGCATTGGTCCGCCCAAGTGGATAGTACTTGTTCAAGTACTCGGTGCGGAGCTTCTCCCAGGTAGTCACAAATCTCCCCAAATGCTTTAGCCAGTTGGTTGCTATGTCGACCAGGGAGAAAGGAAAAACAATCATCCGAATGGTATCCTCGTCCACCTGCCGATCGTGGACGGTGTTGCAGATCATATCGAACTCCTGGAGATAAAGATGGGACTCCTCAGTCGCAAACCCGTAGAAGCGAGGAAGAAGCTGAAGTGTCTGCGGGGGGAACTTGAAGTCCCCCACGATCATTGGAAGAATGATCCACCGGTGTGTAAGCATAGATCCGGGGTTGTGCAACTCCTATATCGGTCTGGCTGGTGCTGGTTGGACCGACTCCTCATGCTGATCTGGGTCTCCCGTTCCTGCGACTCTCTGCTTATCTTGCACTGTCCTCAGCCTCTCCATCTCTCTCCTCATCACTACCATGAAAGCTCCTTGATCTCGTATCTGGCGTTGCATCGTCTCGAGGGAAGATAACAAGGTGTTGTTGATCGCACCCTGGTCCAACACATATGTAGTCGTCTCTGGTCTCTGACCCTCGGTGCGTTCCTCGCTGCTGGCCATGGTCTCTCTGCAAAGGCAAAAGACCCAAACTCAGTTGCCAATAAATCAGCGGACTGCTGCTCTCTCTGATCTGGCACTAGCATCTCAGGACTGGTAGAAGGGTGGACAAGGGGGAACAAGGCAGAATCGAACTCGAGTTTGGAGAGCGGGTCTCGGCTCTCACGAACCAACGTAGATGAACGGGCTGGAGTGCTGAAAAGTGGTGCAACCAAAGACTGCCTAAGAGACCTCTTGCCCATCATCTTGATCTGGCGAGTTGGGCGGATGAGATCTGGAAACACACAAGATGAGCAAACAAACCCTCGATTCACCTACGCAATGCAGAGCTGAAGGGCGTGAAGGTTCGGTCAATTATCTTTGTTAGACTTGTGAGCCCTGGGCGAACCATTCTTACAATAAATGTTATTGTAAAATTTAAGTTTATCAATAAAAGTTATTGATGTTTCACTCCCTTTCTGAAATTATATAAATGAATGCACTATAAGGTCCCTCTGTACAATTAGGGTTGTGTACCATGGCCAGCTTGATGATCATATAGCTGTTGATTCATTAAATGAATCATAGAGGCTGGTGTTTGGATGAATATCTAAAGAGTTAGATAGAGGACTCATCAAGCACCGTCAAATGATTGTCAAGTGGAGATCTCCAGCCTGAGTAGGAGATGGCAATCCTTTCTCACATAGGCTGATATCTGACCGACCTCTTGATGCAGGTCCTCTGCATGGGAATAGTGATTCGGAGGTGTCAGATTAGTTAGGTCAATGGGTTGACCTAATGAGATCGAGATAACCTAAGTCCTATGTTGAATGCTGTCACAGCATAGGCACACATCCTCTGACCGAGACAAATATATTGCTATATGTCTGAGTATGTGCATTTGGCAGACCAATAGGTTGATGACCTAACCAAGGTCTATACACCGGCGAGCTGGTGTGCATATAAGGGTGTATGAGCAATATGATCTCTCAAAGGGATCATACATGTTCACTTATGAACCGGAAGACATGAGCTCACTCATGAGGTATTGGGACCGATCAAATTCCATGCATGGTCGTCATGCTTTGGAAGCATGACATGAATTTGAAGGTATGATATATGCTTTGGGAAATCATATGATCGATACCAAATCCCAATGACCAAGATTGAGAAACTTAATGGTTAAAACCTGAAGAAGACAGTATAAAATGATCTTGATCTTCGGGTTGATCATGGGTCTTCCAGTATGCAGGATGTACAGGTATTGGGAATACCTGAAGGGTGATGTGATCATAAACGATTGTATATCCATGACGCTTCCATTCCGAGGGAGTGATGAAACAGGTCTGGATTTTAGTGAGTCCTTTCAGTAGAGAAGCAATCCGATCTTAGTCCAAATGTTGGACATTGGTCTGAATGGGATTCAGATTCAATGAGAAGATTGGATTCGCGGTCTTGATTTAATCAAGCATCTGTGGGAGGTTCGTTCGATCTGGATTTGAGATAATATCTCAACATCCAAGTCACTATACATGGAATAATACAATCGCCCTGTCCTTATCTCCAAGTATCTGCGGAGAAAGCACATTATTCTTGAAAGGGTTCAAGAATAATTCTTTTGATGAAATATCCAAGCAAGGACTTGATGATTAAATGTGATTTAATTATCAAGCTTAAATATGAATATGATTCATATTGTGAAAATGATTATCTAAGATAATTAAATGAGATTTAATTATCAAGGATTAAGAGAATGTGGATAACACTATCCATGATATATGTGTGTTATAAATATGATTTATAATATACATATATAAGAGAGAGAGAGAGAGAATTTATGTAAATAGCATTTGTTAATTAATAATGTGGATTGGATTCACATTTGTTAATTAATTGGAAATGCAATTTACTAATTAGTTTGGGTTGTGAATATGATTCACACAATATTCAATGGCAAGATTGAAATATTCACAAATTAATTTGGAATTAATTTGGTGAATATTTATTGTGATTAATTAAGGAATAATGAGATAAATAAAATGGAGAAAATAAAACCACCTCCATGGGTGGCGTCACCCATGAATTGTTCATGGGTGACGCCCCCCCTTTTTTAGGAGGTTGGTTAGCTCCATTTCATTTATCATATTATCTCTTAGTTAATTAATATTTAAATTGATGTTGTTGGTTTTAACCAACAACAATCATAGTCATTGATTTATCATGGACCAAGCATAGCCCTTGGATCCATGTGTCCCATGGATTGAGATCCATTGGATCCTAAACTAGTATAAAAGGAGGGCTAGGGTAGCCTTTCCAAGTTACAACATTCTTGAGTTGAAGAACTCTTCTCTCTCTCTCATTCTCGTGTGGGCTCTCCTTAATATTCAAGTGGCCGTCCACTTTGTGTATTAGGAAGGAGAGCATTTCGGCTTCGCTTGGATCTTCGTCAATGGATTGCGGGAATGACGCGACTCATCATCGTGCCCGCAAGCGCATTCTCCGTGGGTCGGACTTAAGATAGGAGGATCTCTACTTTGGGATCTCGCGATCACAACCACGCTTCAAGAGGTATTCCTTGTACTTTTTGGTTTGATGAAACGATCCGAGAAGTGTTCTCGTGATCATGTGGTTTCATCTTTAAAGTTAAATTTTTAATTTCCGCTGCATCTAGCATCTAGTACGACTAGTTGCTCCGATTGCATATGATGCGATCGACACGCTTCCGTGATGCGCTTAAGGATTCACAATATCCTTCAAGTGGTATCAGAGCCAGGTTGAATAAGGTTTTGGATATGATCCATACACCTTAGACGATTTGGTTCTTGAAAGGGTTGCGAAATTTTTACTGCATTTCAATTTTCGCACCTCTGTCTAATTGAATTTTTCTGTACTGTTTAAAATGTTTAAACACGAATTTTTCAATAGGATTTTGTTCCCCATTAAACAAGGAAACCATAGGATTTGAGTTTACTAAATTTGGACTTTATTTGCTCAAGATATGGCTTTTTGAATATGACTATATTCACTGTTGCGGGAACTGCGGATTTGAACGTAATTAATGAGATGATTACGGTTTTAATCCGCCTTGAAATGCGTGAATTATCACTTGGCTTCTTTAATAAATCAAATAGGCAATCTTTGGAAACTGAGTTTGCATTTTTGGATTTAAATTGATAAAGATAAGTTAATTTTAGTGATTGGGGGTCACTGCTGGAAATTAACAATTTTGATCTTGAACCTTGTGATATGTCATTCAATTATCATGATGAAAATTAATTGTTAATTTTCTGGAATAATTAGTGATAAATATTTGTGAAATATTTAAAGAAATAATTATTTCATTGAATGACACTTGCCTAAACTACAATGATGAGATATTAGATCTTGATCATTGTTTCATCAACAAACATTGCTTTCATGAAAACTATAGTTTATCCTACAATAGTTGTAGGACAAATTTTACATGAAAAACCCTTTTGCTTGAATAGGATTGAGGATTTATCTAGTAAATCTCATTATAATAAAAAAATGTTTTGATTTATATTATATGGTATAATTTTCGGTTGAAAAACCGATGAACATCTCAAAGTACATGATGGTCTATCTGGTATTATCCTTTCCCGAGGCGGATGTGGTGCCTAGTCGGAGAGCATTGGGGTCGCGGGTTGCAACGTATGTGGTCCATCCCACTCTCGTCGGTACTGGCCATGACAGCGGGTAGGGACTGTATAATACCGGAGACAGACAATATGTATTTTTCTAATTATTAGAATTCGAATAATACGTATTTTGAGAATATACCTACTATTCAAGTAAAAGACATGTTTGTTGATGATTGGATTAATGATTAATTTAATGTGATTAAATTAATTGTATCCAATAAACACTCTATTTTGAATAGATGTGTATTTCCCTTGGAAGAATTAATTATGTGAATGTGATTCACAATAATTAATTATAAAATTTGAATATGAGGTGGAGGATCACATAAGTGACATCCATGGTCTCCCGTCAAGGCAAAGGATTTCGTCGCCAGTTGTTGTGTATGGGAGACGCCTGTCCGAAGTGACAGATCCTGTGCATGATTTAATTGGATCGGGTTCTTTGCTTCTCGAAAGAGTAAGGCCGTATACGTAGTGACCCCAATATCGGGTCCTCATATTATTGAGGCGATATTGGATTGCGTATAGCGAGTATTAAGCCTGTTGATGGTTGGTTCAATTAACAACGGGTCAACATCATCTTAGGGGTGGTGGTCCCGGGTGTTAAAGACCGAATTGGGAAATGCAAGTTGGACTTGCAAGGCGGAATGTGTTCCCGCTTCTCTTATTCGAGTCACAGGTTCTCATATTATTGGGATGTGATAAGGATAGAGAGGAGATCCCAGATCTTGCTTGAGATATAGCGGTAAGTATATCTCTTACTTTGAAAGAAAAATAAGGGAATAATCTTTCAAAGTCGACATGGCAGGACAAATTTGATTTAAAATGCCTTAATCAAATTATTCCTAAAATGAATATATAATTATTCTAATATAGTGCATTCTTAATTTCAGAAAATGAAGTCCATGAACCCACTTAGTAGGCTTCTAGAGGTCAACCAGTTGACCGGACCAAATTATTCGGATTGGATCCGAAATTTAGATCTTGTTCTCTCTGCAGAGCACATCTCCTACGTGCTTAGCAAGGACAAGATAGCAAACCCTGTGACTGATGAAGATAAATCATATAATGATAAATATGATGAAGACCATAATCTGGCAAGGTGTTACATCCTTGGATCATTATCCAATGTGCTTCAGAAGCAACATGTGGAAATGAACAATTGCCAAGAGATTATGCTGAATCTGAAAGAAATGTTCGGTGACATAAACCGCACACAGCGTTACAATGTGAAGAAAGAGCTTATTCGCTGCAAGATGCAGGAAGGGACCTCTGTCAGAGAACATGTACTCAAAATGTTTGGGTACCTCTCTGAGCTGGAAACCCTGGGAGCCTACTTGGATTCTGAAATGCAAGCTGATTTCATTCTCCTGTCGCTCCCTAAGTCTTTCAACAACTTTGTTGTGTCTTACCACATGAACAAAGGTGACTTCACAAACGCTGGGCTGTTAGCTGCATTGAAGTCTGCAGAAGACGTCATGAAGAAGGACGGCCCCTCTGCTAGTGCAATGGTTGCACAGGTGAGAGGAAAGCGCGGGCGGAAGCAAGGTTCTCAGAAGGGCCCAGCCTCGAAGAGAAAGAAGAAGAATCAAGGAGTTGGTTCATCTTCTAGTGCTTCCACACTGATGACATCGAAAAAGACCGATGTCTGTCACCACTGCAAGAAGCCGAGGCACTGGCGGTGTAACTGCCCAGATTACCTGAAGTCCACTGACAAAGGTAAAGCCCCAGCAGGTATGAAATCTACTTTCATCATTGAAACCAGCTTTCTCGTTGGACGAGAAGGAAGTTGGGTTATAGATTCTGGTGCTTCTGTTCACGTATGCAATTCATTGCATTTGTTTTAGGAAAATAGGAATCTGGAGCATGGGGACATAGTTATCGAGATGGGATCTGATGCAAGTGTTGCAGCAGTCGCCATCGGGACATGCAGACTGTCGTTATCTAGTGGTCGAGTCCTAGTACTTAAAGAGTGTCTTTATGTACTTGAGGTCAGGAGGAACTTGATATTTGTGTCTAAGCTTGTTAGATATGGGTACTCCTTCCTGTTCTGTAATAAATTAGTCATTAATCAATATGATAAATTTGTTGCGGAAGGTGTTCTGACTTCTGGTGGACTCTATGAATTGTGCATTAATGAATGTATCATAAATGTCACTACCACTGATAATAAAAACCCTAAGAGATCCAGGGAGAATGGAAATCATTCGAATATGATTTGGCATCAAAGGCTTGGTCATTTATCTGTTGATAGGATCAATAGATTGATAAAGGATGGACCTTTAGATTTTCTACAGGTTCAAACTTTACCTACCTGTGAACATTGTATTCGAGGTAAAATGACCAGGATGCCTTTCCGTAACAAGGTTACGAGATGCGAGGGTATTCTCGACCTAATACATACTGATAAATGTGGTCCCTTCAATACCGCGACTAGAAATGGATATCGATATTATTTGACGTTTATCGATGACCATTCGCGATACGGGTTTATCTTCCTGCTACGTCATAAATCTGAAACCTTTGAAAAGTTCAAAGAGTTTAAGGCTTTGGTTGAGAACCAAGTCGACAGGAAGATTAAACGGATTCGATCTGACCGAGGTGGTGAATACCTCTCAGATGAATTCAAGGAATACCTTAAAGAGAGTGGAATTGTCTCCAATCTCACTCCTCCTGGAACTCCCCAACTTAATGGTGTTGCTGAAAGACGCAACAGGACCATCATGGACATGGTCCGTTCAATGATGCGTAAAGCACATTTACCTCTTAGTTTCTGATATATGCATAGAGACTGCAATATATATCCTAAACAAGATTCCTAGCAAGTCTATACCAAAGACTCCTCACGAGCTCTGGTATGGAACCAAACCTAGTGTCAATGACTTGAGGGTTTGGGGATGCTTGGTTCATGCGAAGAACGTGGACGCAAGTAAGCTAGAATCTCGCACTCGTGAGTGCTACTTCATTGGGTATGTTAAAGATGGTATTGGATACTAACTTTATGACCCTGAGACCCAAAAGGTTTTTGTCTCTAGGGATGTGAAATTTCTGGAGGATGATTTCCTTAAAGGTCAAGACAAGAATGAAGTAGAGGAGCTCATTGAATCCCCTGTGGATTCTGAGATTCCTGAACCAGAAACTGAAGAAATAAATGAAAATGAAACACCCATACCTCTTCGAAGGAGTTCGAGGGTGGTTGCACCACCTGAAAGGTATGGATTCCATGTGTCAGGTGAGACTGACAATGATCCTTCTTCATATGATGAAGCACTTGCGGATCATGACATGGATAGATGGATGCTAGCAATGAAGTCAGAGATTGACTCCATGCATAAGAATGGTGTATGGACCCTAGATGATCCACCTAAAGGGGTAAAACCCATTGGGTGTAAATGGATCTTCAAGAGAAAGAGGGGACCTGATGGGAAAGTAGAGACTTTCAAGGCACGGCTCCTAGCCAAGGGCTACACACAGAGAGAAGGCATCGACTACGATGAGACATTCTCTCCTGTGGCCATGCTTAAGTCCATCAGGACACTGCTGGCTATAGCTGCATCTCTTGACTACGACATCTGGCAGATGGACGTCAAGACGGCTTTCCTCAATGGATACCTCGAGGAGGATATCTATATGGAGCAGCCCCAGGGCTTCATAACTGAGGACGGTAAAGTATGCAAGCTGAAGAAATCCATCTATGGGCTCAAACAAGCTTCTCGTAGCTGGAACATCAGATTTGACGAAACCATAAAGAGTTATGATTTTGTGCAAAACCCTGATGAACCTTGTGTGTACAAGAAGCTCAGTGGGAGCGCCATTGTGTTCATCATGCTTTATGTAGATGATATCCTTATCATTGGAAATGATACAGGAATGATGACCAGTGTGAAGGTTTGGCTATCCCATACCTTCGAGATGAAAGATCTTGGAGAAGCCTCTTACATCTTAGGCCTGAAGTTGTTCAGAAACCGAGAAAAGAGAATATTGGGACTATCACAACATGGATACATCAAGAAGATTCTTGAACGATTCCGCATGGATAGTTCGAAGAAAGGATTCCTCCCCTTAGGAAATGGTATCCATCTGTCCAAAGGGATGGCTCCTCAAAGTGTTGAGGAAAAGAAGGCCATGGCTGGATGCCCTTATGCATCAGCCGTAGGAAGCTTGATGTATGCCATGATGTGTACTAGGCCAGACATCTGCCATGCAGTGGGAGTGGTAAGTCGTTACCAATCCTGCTATGGAGAAAAACACTGGAATGTAGTAAAGAACATATTCAAATATCTAAGACGGACGCAAGATTACATCTTGGTCAATGGGGATGGTGATCTCCAAGTCTTGGGATATACAGATTCAGACTTCCAGTCAGATATTGATGATCCAAAGTCGACATCAGGGTTTGTATTCCTGTTGAACGGTGGTGCTGTGAGCTGGAGAAGCAAGAAGCAGGACACTACGACGGATTCAACAACAGAAGCCGAATACATTGCCGCATCGGATGCTGCAAAGGAGGCGGTGTGGTTGCGCAAGTTCATCTTGGAGCTTGGCGTAGTTTCCTCTGATACTCCCGTCCCGTTACTCTGCGATAACACTGGAGCCATTGCCCAAGCAAAGGTGCCCAGGTGCCATCAAAAGAGCAAGCACGTGGAAAGGAAATACAACATCATTCGGGAGATTCAAAAGCGTGGTGATATCATCATCACCAAGGTGGCCTCTGCCGGCAACATTGCTGATCCTCTTACCAAACCTCTGACACAGAAGGTTTTTGACCAGCATGTAATGAGTATGGGTTTACGGATTGTACCTGAATGGTTCTGAGGGCTAGTGGGAGATTGTTAGACTTGTGAGCCCTGGGCGAACCATTCTTACAATAAATGTTATTGTAAAATTTAAGTTTATCAATAAAAGTTATTGATGTTTCACTCCCTTTCTGAAATTATATGAATGAATGCACTATAAGGTCCCTCTGTACAATTAGGGTTTTGTACCATGGCTAGCTTGATAATCATATAGCTGTTGATTCATTAAATGAATCATAGAGGCTGGTGTTTGGATGAATATCTAAAGAGTTAGATAGAGGACTCATCAAGCACCGTCAAATGATTGTCAAGTGGAGATCTCCAGCCTGAGTAGGAGATGGCAATCCTTTCTCACATAGGCTGATATCTGACCGACCTCTTGATGCAGGTCCTCTGCATGGGAATAGTGATCCGGAGGTGTCAGATTAGTTAGGTCAATGGGTTGACCTAATGAGATCGAGATAACCTAAGTCCTATGTTGAATGCTGTCACAGCATAGGCACGCATCCTCTGATCGGAGACAGATATATTGCTATATGTCTGAGTATGTGCATTTGGCAGACCAATAGGTTGATGACCTAACCAAGGTCTATATACCGGCGAGCTGGTGTGCATATAAGGGTGTATGAGCAATATGATCTCTCAAAGGGATCATACATGTTCACTTATGAACCGGAAGACATGAGCTCACTCATGAGGTATTGGGACCGATCAAATTCCATGCATGGTCGTCATGCTTTGGAAGCATGACATGAATTTGAAGGTATGATATATGCTTTGGGAAAGCATATGATCGATACCAAATCCCAATGACCAAGATTGAGAAACTTAATGGTTAAACCCTGAAGAAGACAATATAAAATGATCTTGATCTTCAGGTTGATCATGGGTCTTCCAGTATGCAGGATGTACAGGTATTGGGAATACCTGAAGGGTGATGTGATCATAAACGATTGTATATCTATGACGCTTCCATTCCGAGGGAGTGATGAAACAGGTTTGGATTTTAGTGACTCCTTTCAGTAGAGAAGCAATCCGATCTTAGTCCAAATGTTGGACATTGGTCTGAATGGGATTCAGATTCAATGAGAAGATTGGATTCGCGGTCTTGATTTAATCAAGCATCTGTGGGAGGTTCGTTCGATCTGGATTTGAGATAATATCTCAACATCCAAGTCACTATACATGGAATAATACAATCGCCCTGTCCTTATCTCCAAGTATCTGCGGAGAAAGCACATTATTCTTGAAAGGGTTCAAGAATAATTCTTTTGATGAAATATCCAAGCAAGGACTTGATGATTAAATGTGATTTAATTATCAAGCTTTAATATGAATATGATTCATATTGTGAAAATGATTATCTAAGATAATTAAATGAGATTTAATTATCAAGGATTAAGAGAATGTGGATAACAATATCCATGATATATGTGTGTTATAAATATGATTTATAATATACATATATATAAGAGAGAGAATTTATGGTTAATTAATAATGTGGATTGGATTCACATTTGTTAATTAATTGGAAATGCAATTTGCTAATTAGTTTGGGTTGTGAATATGATTCACACAATATTCAATGGCAAGATTGAAATATTCACAACTTAATTTGGAATTAATTTGGTGAATATTTATTGTGATTAATTAAGGAATAATGAGATAAATAAAATGGAGAAAATAAAACCACCTCCATGGGTGGCGTCACCCATGAATTGTTCATGGGTGACGCCCCCCCTTTTTTTAGGAGGTTGGTTAGCTCCATTTCATTTATCATATTATCTCTTAGTTAATTAATATTTAAATTGATGTTGTTGGTTTTAACCAACAACAATCATAGCCATTGATTTATCATGGACCAAGCATAGCCCTTGGATCCATGTGTCCCATGGATTGAGATCCATTGGATCCTAAACTAGTATAAAAGGAGGGCTAGGGTAGCCTTTCCAAGTTACAACATTCTTGAGTTGAAGAACTCTTCTCTCTCTCTCTCATTCTCGTGTGGGCTCTCCTTAATATTCAAGTGGCCGTCCACTTTGTGTATTAGGAAGGAGAGCATTTCGTCTTCGCTTGGATCTTCGTCAAAGGATTGCGGGAAGGACGCGACTCATCATCGTGCCCACAAGCGCATTCTCCGTGGGTCGGACTTAAGATAGGAGGATCTCTACTTTGGGATCTCGCGATCACAACCACGCTTCAAGAGGTATTCCTTGTACTTTGTGGTTTGATGAAACGATCCGAGAAGTGTTCTCGTGATCATGTGGTTTCATCTTTAAAGTTAAATTTTTAATTTACGCTGCATCTAGCATCTAGTACGACTAGTTGCTCCGATTGCATATGATGCGATCGACACGCTTCCGTGATGCGCTTAAGGATTCACAATATCCTTCAATCTTATCAATTTTATTTAGGTGATCAAGTCAGTCTATCAGAGCGGTTACACGAGCTGATGGGAATCCAATCCTCCCATCAGACTGTCCCGTATAAAAGGCCGGTAGTCTGATAAGAGATTGGATATGGCTCTAGCCTAGTGTATGGGTCGCTCTCTCGCTCATCCAAACCAGACAAGGAGGGGGTTGCTCTCCCCAAGATAAGTTTTTGAGTGAGGTGTCTTTTAGAGTCAAGCATGTTTAGCAGTCCTAATTTTATAGTTTTTATTTTTTAGATTTTTTCAAGAACACAACGTCTAACGAATTTTTCGGTTCTCCTGATTATTTAAGTCCGAAAATAAGGGAGAAGATGAAAAAGCCGATGCGCAATGAAATCAATAATGCATGCAGAGTAAGACATGCGTACCTGACTCCAGCAGTCTACATGCAAAGTGATCCGCGCATAAATGTAAAGACAGAAATTAAACTACCTATATGATGCATGAGAAACCTGCCTTAGATAGAGCAATTTCTTCACGTGAAGTACAATAGACGGGTACTCAAAACTAAGTCCGGAGTCCTATCTTGGGAGCCACTCAGTGTCAGCCCCAACGGATCCTACACGCGCGGTATGTGACTCCTCAAGGCACGTGGACTAGAGTTTAAGTAGTCTGGCTTTTTTCTTGTGAATTAATTAATTAGGTCCAATTACGATCTAATAAGAGCAGGCAAATAATTAGGGATTGGGTCCTAATTAATTACGTCACAATCAAGCAAATTCCTAAGCTAAGGCCAAAACCGTGTAAATCAAATAGGAAGTAATAATAAAAAATGCGAGAAAACAAAACCGACAAAAAATGTGGTGAGGTCCCTCGAGCACACCTGTGCTCGGCGAAACAGACCCCGGTAGTCACCGAAATAGGCCAAGTGTCCCTGTATTATTACAATAATAGAAGTTCTGCTGAATAATAAACTAAACTACGGCAACGGCTATCTATGCTGAACTACAGTAATCTGCGGTTATTTGCGGCTCCCACACTCCTGCTAGCCTCCTTGCGCTCTCCTGCAGCTCTACGTAGAATAGAGCCACCTCCGATTCCGCGGTTGCGTCAGATTCCGAAAAAACCTGCCTCGATCCTCGAGCCCTCGCAAGAAAACAAACAAAAGTGTATCAAACCAGATTATTATAAAAATATGCAAATAAATCAGAAGGAAAATATATATACAACTATGGACAAAAAGCCGCGAAAAAGAAAACCGTGAAAATAAAAGCGACTACAAAGACGTGCTCCCCAACAACAACGCCATTCTAATGACCGAGAAATCTCACTACCGGGCTCAGGTAAAAATAATGAAGTTCGTTGTGATCCGACTAGTGAAAATCGATCAACAAGAAAAATTAGACCACCAAATAAAAGTAATCAGACAAAAATCTGAATAGTGGTCGCGCTATTTATTTAACCTGGTATAGCGACCAGGATCGAACATAAAGAGCACGGATTGGCTCAAAGAGCCTACGAAGTTATCTAAAAGTCAAATAAAAGAATAAAATATTTTTGGTGGATTTTATAATTTTATAATTTTTTTGTATTTTCAATTATGAAGAAAATAAAGCTAGAAAAAGTCACAAACAACAAATTATTCAACCATAAAATCAAATCAGAAAAATATAATAAAAATGTTTTTAGGTTTTACAATTTTTCAGTGTTTTTGGTAATTTTTTCAGACTTTTATATTTTTTGTTGATTTTATAAGAATAGGGAAAGGTAAAAACATGAAGCTAATGTGCAACCAGATTTGAAAGGTTATTTAAAAATAGATAAATAACCTTTAAAAATCTGGAGACAATTTTATATGTAAACTACAAATAAAACCTAAGCTACAGGAGAAGAAATTGCATTTTCTGTTTTTTTAGAATTTTACTGATTTTTATAAAATTTTTAGAGTTTTGCAATTTTTAGAAGTTTTATATATTTAAATGCAGCAAAAATCGGATTGAAGCAAATAAACACTAAAACAAACAATACCTAATTTTTTTTTTGAATTTTTGGAGGGTTTTTAATATTTTTAATTGATTTTTCAATTCAAACAGTAGCAAAAATAGGTATTTTTGAATTTTAAAAATAGAAAACAACAACAAAAATATACCAAAAAATTAGTGAATTTTTTACACAGTGGTAGGAGCCACGTATCCAAATTTCATAAGATTTGGAGTCGATTTGATATATTGTTCAACCAATAAATAAGCCACAGCACACAGGGACCTAATCGCAAGAGAAACAAGTTTCAGGGGATAAAATGAAACACGTGTGGAAAGTATAGGGGTTCAACTGTAAATTTCACACTAAATTCGACACATGCTCCAATTCCAGTACGCAAAGGGGTATATATGTAAATATCAAAACTCATATTTCATTCCATAACATCCATAAAAGCCCAGCCCATTACATGCAAAAAGTCCAAAAACTCATGTGTCGAGGCACGTGCTTCACAAGAGGGGGGACTAAAATGCAAATACTAAAAACTCTAAGGTCCACAGTGCAATTATTCCAAAATAAAAATAACTACAACTACAAGACTAAACCATAAATGCTAAAGAAAGAGGGGCCTAAGTGATAATTACCCCATTATTAAGATCTGACGGCTGGAAGGCGCTCCGTTTATGATCGGACGGCTGTGATTCATGGATGCCTCTTCGGTGAGCTGCGGCTCGGATCTGATCCTCAGATGGATCTGACTGTCAAAAGCCTCGCGCAGATGAATAGTTCAGATCAAAACTGGAGCGAGGGGACCCGATCGAACGGTGATGTAGACTCCTGGAAGAACACTTCGCCGGCGAACTTCGCCCGGCCGTGGCACGCGATGGAGACTTCCTTCGATGCTGCTGAGATGGGGGAATCGACGCTGGTGGTGTTCCACAGCTCGTGGTATGCTCCGATGGGGCCGGGAGGACCTGGAGGGTCCCCAGCGATGACGAGTACCTGGAGCCCTGTGCCTGAACAGTCGAGTCTTCAGATGAGGCTCTTGAGCCTTGGTACCTGCACATGAAGAAAGAGGGGTCGAGGGCAAAATGCCTCGACCCGTTAGCGGGCGAAGGGGTGCGTGGATGAGGCGCGTCGTGGTCCTTCAATGAGCGACGGCGGAGGAGGACCTAAGTCCTGGTTCCGAGGCGAACCAGGATGATCGAAGGGACGTAGAAGGTGGAGAGAAGACTCGTGAAGGTGTGGGTGTGGTCGGATGATGGAACGGGTGAATGGATAGTCGGGAATCAGCCAGCGAAGACCAGCGGTACTAAATGTAAAGTCTGGAATTAAAGCGAAGCTAAAGGCTAAATGGCCTACCTGGTGGCTAAGAGCGTCTGTGGTGAAGGTCAGCTACCTCCTGGGATCCTCGCCTCGATGGAGCGATGCCTCCAGAGGCTCGAGCTCGCCGGTGGCGGAGCGCAATGACGTGGGTCGTCGGACATGGGGCTAGGGCGTCTCCTTCCTCACTGCAACACCCCCTCGGGCTTGCTGTCACTCAAGGCAAGAGAGTGGAGGTCCTGGGAGTCGAAGACGGTGGCCGAAGGATAGTGA
Organism: Ottelia alismoides; assembly: GCA_037367405.1. Lineage (NCBI taxonomy): Eukaryota > Viridiplantae > Streptophyta > Magnoliopsida > Alismatales > Hydrocharitaceae > Ottelia > Ottelia alismoides. The sequence goes on from JAZKJV010001488.1 coordinate 1,095,955, forward strand.
AATGGCGGCTGGGAGGCGAAGCTATATAGTGGTGCAGGTCCGAAAAGGTTGGAGTCAGGCGCACGGATCGATGCATGGAGCCCTAATGGGATGATTGGGCGAAGATCATGGATCATGGAGCGTCAATCGGAGCCCGGGTTTGGGCGAATGGAAGGAGGATCACGTTAGAAAAATTATGCGAAGTCGGGTCGAAAATCGGGCCCGGGTTCTAAGTGGTCCAGGGGGGAGTTAACGGGGGGTCAACAATCCCTAGTGGACCAATCTGAATCCAGTATTTCGAAATTATTTGTAAATTAATTTAAAAATAATAAATGATTTTATTTCAAAATATTTTCTAAATGAAAAATGTTTTTATTTTTCAAATTATTTTTTAGTGATATTTATTTATTTTTTTGAAAAATAATTTAATGTATATACATAATGTATTATTATATACAAGCATAAATACCTAGGTATTTTTTATTTTTATTTTTATTAGTTTATTTTTGTACAATTATCCCTATTTTATATTTTATTTCTTTACAACATAAAATTTTGGATATAAAATAATTTTATTTGGTTTTTATTATGTATTTACAAGGGCAAAAATAAATAGGTATATGTACATATATATATTGTATATACAAGGGTGAGAGAGAGAATTTATTTTTATTTTTATTTTATTTTTCTCAATTTTTTTATTTTTAAAAAATATAAAGATTATGAGGAACACATATGTATTTTTATTTTATGAAAATAAAATATATACACCATGAGGGAGAATATGTACAATGGTGAATGGCCCTATCTCTTTCTCTACTTGTTTAATTTTGCGGTTAGGCCAATGATTGGCCCTCCGTTGGGTTCGGGTCACTCAATTTTTATTCTAAACATTTCCCTCTTTTTCTTTATTTCTTTATTCCTTTATTTTTGCACAAAAACATGCTAATTATTGCTATTTACACCAAGCATGCAATTTGATAATTTATTGTATTTATAAACATTTAGATGGTGTTTTGCAAAGATTTTTAGCTAAAAAAATGTATAAAGAGTGATGAATGGGGATTCATCAAATAACTCCTTCCTTTTTTCTTTTCCCTTTATTCTTTTATTTTTGCACAAATACATGTTAATTATGTAACATTAACACATGCGTGCATAATGCTAAGTTATTATATTTACATCTATTTACATGATGCTTTGCCAAGATAAATAGCTAAAATAAAAGAATAAAGATTGATGAACATGGATTCATCATCCCCTATACTTTACTTTTGCTAGTCCCTTAGCAGATACTTATTTGAAAAAGAAGTGAGAAGATGAAAGAAAAGAAAAAGAAGGAGAATCAATGTTGATTATTAAACTTGTCTTCATTAAATTGGAGTATGGAGCTCAGTCAGACCTTTGGATTATTAGTTTGTCGGAACCTTATTTGGACCTAAGGTTAAAACTCAACAGCCTCTAAATTCCACCAATTTATGGTTAAGACTCCTCGATAATCCGGATCAGAAGAAGTCTACATACACAAACTCTAATGACCATGAATCTTTTCTTGTACTGTGTAAGTGATATGTAGCTCCCCACCTCAGAAATGGCAAAGTAACAACCCCCCTTAACAACGTAACTCTAATTCCCTAGTCCAGCAGCTCTTTCCTCGAGGAGCAGGGTATTCTCTTCTAAGTTCAAGTTCAACCAGCTCAAGAAGAGGAGGAAAAAGAGAATGGACCATGACCAGTGTAGTCATGTATCCTTGGGAGCCCAACCAGTGTAGCTAAGTCTCCAGCTGCAAGCTTCATGAGATGAGAATGGGTAACATAAGCTTTGCTTTATTTGACAATATACACTCCAGTGGGTATTTCATTTTCTATCAGACCCACCACATTTTTGGAGTTTTTCTTTCTTTTGCACATTTTTTCTCAACGTGCATATGTACAACATATCTACATGGTGCAGCATATATACATAAGGTCATTTTCCTCTTGAGACAATAGACTATCCCTCTTTTAAAGCATTATTGCTACCCACAAATCCTGTCTTTAGACCTCAACACCACTGGATCAAGTTGAGATGCACTTCCTCCACTAAAAGAAGACGAGAGGTTCCGTCTAAAAGTACTACCCTCTTATGCTACCCCAATCCAAAGGAAACTGCCTCCTCACCACCGCATCCGTAGAGATTTGTGTGTAAGGTGCCGGTGCAAGTAAAGCCATTGTCTGTGAGAGTCATGTGTACATTGTGAAATTCTCTACTTAGGCTCATCAAGATGACATGCGATCATAGCCTAGTGGACTCAAAGAATTAAGTCCCAAATGGACCTGAAAAGTCCTAACCCCAGATCATATAAGGTTCCTCTTAGAATTAGGTGGATGAAGGTCTTAACCAAGTTCCATTTTCCAATTTAATTCCAGGATAGTTTAAGTGTCAATCATGATTCAAAAGAATGTACAAGTATATGTAGAAATCTTTTTATGCAAAATTTTTGAAAAAGTGCAAAATTTTTGGAAAATGTTTGAATGTATGCATGAATGCAGAAGTTTTGCAAACTATTTACACACATTTACACAAGGATTTTGGCAAACTTTTATTTTTTAAACATTTTACAAAAATTGTACTATATACAAAGGTTTGATATAAAAATATTTACAAATGTTTATATAATCAAAACATTTTTACAAACATTTGTACAAAAATAATTTGTAGAAATAACTACATATGTGCAAGAAAGAATTTTATGTACAAGAAAAATTACTAAAAAATTTTATGGTTTTTAATAAAGGATTTTAGCCATTTTATTTATTAACACACTCACACAAAGTACGAGTTATGGCTAAAGTATATATGAAATATATACGACACCCTTCTATACTTAGCTCTAAAGATGTCTTCAGAGTGGATCAAGAGCGATGAAGAAGACATAACTCGTGCTTAGTATAGGGAAGTGAAAAGGTAAGTTATACTACAACGACAAATCAAAGAATAGAACGAAGAGGGCTCGATGTTTTCCCCTATACTTAGGATCAAGTAATCCTAAGTATAGGAGATGTATATAAAGGGAAAACTGAATGATATGATGTACATGATTTACCTCCCCTATCTTTAGGGTGAAATATCCCTTAGTATAGGTAGAAAAACAAAGGTAAAAGAATCAAAAGAATAATCAAGAGTCTGACACCACCCTTTACTTAGGGTAAAGTACACCCTAAGTATAGCATAATCATGAGATGCTAATGGGGCGTTGGACTAAAGAATGAAATGATATGGACATCTGGATCTGTACAAGGCGGAAGACAGTGATAATCAAGCATGAGATGCAATAGTTGTGACCACATCTCATGCAAAATGAATCGGGGCAATGTCAACGACCTACGGCTCATGATGTAGATATGGTTTGAGTTGCTGCCCGTTAAGTAGAAAGGTGGAATCAGATGACATCTCAGATATGTCAATACTCCCATTGTCATGTACCTTTCAGACCAGGTATGGTCCCTTCCACTTGCTCTGCCACTTGCTCTGCAACTTCCTTGGAAATAATCTAAGCCTAGCATCAAAGAACCATACTCTCTGATCTAGCTCAAACTGCTTTTGGCTGATATGAGAATCATGCCATTCTTTCACTCGCTCCTTGTAATGTAGGTTGCTTAAAAAGGTTGTAACTCTAAGCCCCTCCAGGGCTGCCAATTCTGCCTTCCTTTGATCTCATATACTCACTAGATCCAATAATATATATGTGACAGCCAAAAGTGACTTGTGCCTAATCTCAACAGGTAAACGGCAGGACTTGCCATAGATGAGACGAAAGGGAGATGGACCCAAAGGAGTCTTGAAGGAAGTCTGATATGCCAACAAGATCGACTCCAAAAGCGGTGACCAATCCTTTAGGTCTGGTCGGATTACCTTCTGCAATATCACCTTAATCTCCCTGTTCGATACTTCAACAAGACCATTGGTCTGAGAGTGATATGGAGTGGCTACATGATGGTCAATGCTGAACTCGCTAGCAAGGGCCTTTACCTTGTCATTGACGAAATGAGTCCCCCCGCCAGATATCAAAACTCTAGGCACCCCAAATCGTGAAATGATATTCTTCCTCAAAAATCTGCAAACAGTCCTAGCATCTGCAGCTCGAGCGAGGATGGCCTCAACCCAACGACTAACATAATCCAGGACCAACATAATGTACTCAAATCCCTGACTCATAGGGAATGGACCCATGAAATCAATGCCCCATGCGTCAAAAACCTCACAGAAGTGTTTGGGCTGCATCGGCATCATATCACGTTGTCCACAAGTACCCATCCTCTGATAGTCAGTACACCTCTTTACGAATTCATCAGAATCCTTGAAGAGGGTAGGCCACCATAGGCTAGATTGGAGCTCTTTCTACGTTGTTCTCCTCCCAGAATGATGTCCCCCTTCCTCCAGCTTGTGGCAGTAAGTGAGGACGCTATGGTGCTCCTCTTGAGGAATGCATTGATGCTAGATACTATCCCCTCCTTCATGATAAAGGATGGGATCCTCCCAATGGTACGACTTGGCCTTCACTAAGAAGGACTCAAGTCGCTACCTGGTCCAACCTTGTGGAAATTTCTTAGCAACAAGATAGTTCACAATGTCATCGTACCATGGAGGTGAGGTGATAGCAAGGATCTGTTAGACATGTGAGACCCAAGCGAACCATTCTTACAATAAATGTTATTGTAATATATATGTTTATCAATAAAAGTTATTGAAGTTCCACTCCCTTTCTGAAATTAAATGAATGAATGCACTGTAAGGTCCCTCTGCACAATTAGGGTTATGTACCATGTCCATCTTGATGATCATATAGCTGTTGATTCATTAAATGAACCATAGAGGTTGGTGTTTGGATGAATATCTAAAGAGTTAGATAGAGGACTCATCAAGCACCGTCAAATGAATATTAAGAGATGATCTCCAGCCTGAGTAGGAGATGGCAATCCTTTCTAGGCTGATATCTGACCGACCTCTTGATGCAGGTCCTCTGCATATGAATATTGATCGGAGGTGTCAGATTAGTTAGGTCAACGGGTTGACTTAACGAGATAGAGATAACCTAAGTTCTATGTTGAATGCTGTCACAGCATACCCACGCATCCTCTGACTGGAGATAGATGTGTTACTATATGTCTAAGTGTGTACATTTGGTAGACCAATAGGTCGATGACCTAACCAAGGTCTATACACAAACGCACTGGTGTGCATGTAAGGGCATATGAGTAATACTATCTCCCAAAGGGATCATACAGGTTCACTTATGAACCGGAAGACATGAGCTCACTCATGAGGTATTGGGACCGATCAAATTCCATGCATGATCGTCGTGCTATGGAAGCATGACATGAATTTGAAGGTATGATATATGCTTTGGGAAAGCATATGATCGATACTAATTCCCAATGACCAAGATTGAGAAACTTGGTGATCAAACCCTGAAGAAAGTGTAAAATTGATCTTGATCTTCTGGTTGAGCATAGGTCTTCCAATATGCAGGATGTACAGGTATTGGGAATACCTGAGGGTGATGTGATCATAAGTGATTGTATAACTATGACGCTTCCATTCCGAGGGAGTGATGAAATAGGTCTGGATTTTAGTGTCTCCTTTCAGTAGAGAAGCAATCTGATCTTGGTCCAAGTATTGGACATTGGTCTGAATGAGATTCAGATACAATGAGAAGATTAGATTAGCGGTTTTGATTAAATCAAGCATCTGTGGAAGGTACGTAAGATCTGGATTTGAGATGAGATCTCAACATCCAAGTCACCATACGTGGAACAATACAATCGCCCTGTCCTTATCTCCAAGTATCTGCGGAGAAAGCACATTATTCTTGAAGGGGTTCAAGAATAATTCATTTGATGAATTATGTATCCAAGCAACAAGATAATGATAATTAAATGAGATTTAATTATCAAGAATAATATGAATCGGATTCATATTATGAGAATGATTATCCAAGATAACTAAATGGGATTTGATTACTGAGGATTACAGATTATGGATAGTGTTATCCATAATATCTGTGCATATTATAGACGTGATTTATAATATATCAGAGAGAGAGAAACTTTGTAAATAGCATTTGTTAATTGTTAATGTGGATTGGATTCACATTAATTAATTAATTGGAAATGTAATTTACAAATTAGTTTGGGTTGTGAATATGATTCACATATTTTTCAATGGCGTGATTGAAATATTCAAAAATTAATTTGGAATTAATTTGGTGGATAATTTTGCAATAATAGTTATTGCAATTTATTAAGGAATAATAGGATAAAATAAATAGGAAATAATCACAACAAAATAGGTGACGTCACCTATAGGTGACGCCTCCTATTTTTGGGGGGTGATTAATTATCCTCCCTTTTGTTATCTTGTTATCTCTTAATAATTTATTTATGTTAAATACAATTGTGTTGATGATAATGCAACATATATTTGATTTGATATAAATTAATGTTGTTGGTTTTTAACCAACAACAATTATGGCCGTTGATTGATACATAGATCAACCTAGTCGTTGGATCTATGTATGCCATGGATTGAGATCCATTGGATCCCAAACTAATATATAAGGAGGACAACCCTAGCCCCTTCAAGGTACATCAAGAGTACACACCTACTCTCTCTCTCTCTCTCATTCTCATCGTCTCTCTCTCTCTAAGGTGGCCGTCCATCTTATGCGTTGAGAGAGACCTTCTCACCTTCGCCTTCGACTACTCGAGGATCTCCATCTTCTTTGGGGCTACTTGCTATAAAGGAAGACGAAGGATTTCATTGGACGAAATCAGGGGATTCGAAGCTTGGATCTTTGTCAATGATTGTGGGAGTTACGCGTCTCATCATCACGCCCGCATGTGCTGTCTTCGTGGATCGGACTTGAGTCAAGAGGATCTTTTGCTTTAGAGATCTCGTGATCGCAATCACGCTTCAAGAGGTATTTCTAATACTTTGTGGTTTGATGAAATGATCCAAGAAATGTTCTTGCGATCATGTGGTTTCACTACTTAATTAAAATTTTAATTTCCGCTGCATCTAGCGACTAGTTCGACTAGTCGCCCTGATCGCATGAGATGCGATCAACACGCTTCCGTGATGCGCTTGAGGATTCCTCGTATCCTTCAAGTGGTATCAGATCCTTAGGTCGGATAAGGTTTTGGATACGATCCGTAAACCTAGGACGTTGGGTTTGAAAGGGTTGCGAAATTATTGCTGCATTTCAATTTTCGCCCCTCTATTTATATGATTTTTTTTCGGAACTGTTTAAATTGTTTAAACACAAAATATTCAGTTGGATTTTGTTACGCATTAAATAAGGAAACTATAGGATCTGAGTTTATGAAATTTGGATTTCATTTGCTCAAGATATGTCCCTTTGAGTAAACATGTATTCATTGTTGCGGGTACTGCGAATCTAAACTTGATTAATGAGTTAATTACTGTTTTGATACCCTCGAAATGCATGAAATATCACATGGACTTTGTGATAAATCAAGATAGCAATCTTAAGAAGCTGATTTTGCGTAATTTGGATTTAAGTTGATCAAGATATGTTGATTTTAGTGAGTAGGGGTCACCGCTGAAAATTGACGAATTTGATCATGAACCATGTGATAGTCATTCAAATAAGTTGATGAAAATTAATTGTTAATTTTCTGAAATAATTAGTGATAAATATTTGTGAGATATTTAGAGATATAATTATTTCATTGAATGACGTTTCGCTAAACCAAGATGATAAGATTGTTGATCTTGATCATTAATTGGTTGATATGAAATCATCAACAAACATTGTTTTCATGCAAAACCCTAGTTTATCCTACAATAGTTTTAGGACAACTTTTACATGCAAAACCCTCATGCTTGAATAGGATTGGGGATTTGTTTAGCATATCTCCTTATAATATTATCAAAATTGTTTTGATGAATATTATATGGTATAATTTCGGTTGAAAAACCGACGAGCATCTCAAAGTACATAATGATCTATCTGGCATTATCCATTCCTGAGGTGGATATGGTGACTAGTCAGAGAGCATTGGGGTAGGGGGTTGCAACGTATGTGGTCCCTCCCACTCTCGTCGGTAATGGCCATGACAGCAGGTAGGGACTCGATAATGCCAGAGAGGTCAAAGTGTATTTTTCTAATTATTAAAATTCGAATAACACATACTTTGAGATTATACCTACTGTTCAAGTAATAATCAAGTTTGTTGATTGATGATTGGATTGATAATTAATTTAATGTGATTAAAATAATTATATCCAATAAACACTCTATTATGAATATATGTGTATTTCCCTTGGAAGAATTAATTATGTGAATATGATTCACGATAATTAATTATTACAATTTGAATATGAGGTGGAGGATCACATAAGTGACATCCATGGTCTCCCGTCAAGGCAAAGGATTCCTTCGCCAGATATTGTACATAAGAGACACATGTCCGAAGTGACAAATCCTATATATGATTTATTTGGATCGGGTTTTTTGCTTCTCGAAAGAGTAAGGCCGTATACGCAGTGACCCCAATGTCGAGTCCTCATATTATTGGGACGATATTGGATTGTGTATAGCGAGTATTAAGCCTGTTGACGGTTGGTTCAATTAACAATGAGTCAACATCATCTTAGGGGTGGTGGGCCCGGGTGTTAAGACCGAATTGGGAAATGCAAGTTGGACTTGCAAGGCGGAATGAGTTCCCGCTTCTTTTTTTCGGAGTCACATGTTCTCATATTATTGGGATGTGACAAAGATAGGAAAGTAGATCCCAGATCTTGCATGAGGTATAATGGTAAGTGTATCTCGTACTTTGAAAGGCAATAAGGGAATGATGTTTCAATGTTGACATATCAAGACAGATTTGATTTAAAATGCCTTAATCAAATATTCTAAAATGAATATATAATTATTTATATATTCTAACATAGTGAATTCTTAATTTCAGATTATGAAGTCCATGAATCCACTGAGCAGGCTCCTGGAGGTCAATCAGTTGACCGGACCAAATTATTCGGATCGGATCCGAAATTTGGATCTTGTCCTATCTGCGGAGCGCATCTCGTATGTGCTATCCAAGGACAAGATAGGAAACCCTAAGACTACGGAAGAAAAATCATATAGTGAGAAATATGATGAAGACCATAATCTGGCAAGGTGTTATATCCTTGGGTCATTGTCCAATGTGCTTCAGAAGCAACATGTGGAAATGAACCATTGCCAAAAGATTATGCTGAATCTGAAGGAAATGTTCGGTGACATAAACCGCACACAGCGCTACAATGTGATGAAAGAGCTTATTCGTTGCAAGATGCAGGAAGGGGCCTCTGTTAGAGAACACGTACTCAAAGTGTTTGTATACCTCTCTGAATTGGAAACCCTGGGAGCCTACATGGATTCTGATATGCATGCTGATTTCATTCTCCTGTCGCTCCTTAAGTCTTTAAACAATTTTGTCGTGTCTTATCACATGAGCAAAGGCGATTTCACTAACGCTGGTCTGTTAGCTGCATTGAAGTCTGCAAAAGACGTAATGAGGAAGGACGACCCCTCTGCTAGTGCAATGGTTGCACAAGTAAGAGGAAAGCATGGTCAGAAGCAAGGTTCTCGGAAGGGCCTGACCCATAAGATAAAGAAGAAGAATCAAGGAGTTGGTTCATATTATAGTGCTTCCACGCTGATGACATTGAAGAAGACCGATGTTCGTCACCACTGTAAGAAGCCAGGGCACTGACGGCGTAACTTCCCAGATAACCTAAAGTCTGCTGACAAAGGTAAATCCCCAACAAGTATGAAATCTACTTTCATCATTGAAACTAGATTTCTCGTTGGACGAGAAGGAAGTTGGGTTCTAGATTTGGTGCTTCTGTTCATGTATGCAATTCGTTACATTTGTTTTAGGAAACTAGGAATCTGGAGCAACGGGAGATAGTCATCCAGATGGGATATGATGCAAGTGTTGCAGTAGTCTCCATCTGGACCTACCGACTATCGTTATCTAGTGGTCAAGTCTTAGTACTTAAAGAGTTTCTTTATGTTCCTGAAGTCAAGAGGAATTTGATATCTATATCTAAGCTTGTTACACATGGATATTCCTTCCTGTTCTGTAATAAGTTAGTCATTAATCAATATAATAAATTTATTGCGGATATTGTTCTGACTTCTGGTGGACTCTGTGAATTGTGCATTGATGAATGTGTCATGAATGTCACTACCACTTATAATAAAAACCCTAAAAGATCTAGGGATATTGGAAATCATTCAAATATGATTTGGCATCAAAGGCTTGGTCATTTATATGTTGATAGGATCAATAGATTGATTAAGGATGGACTTTTAGATTTTCTACAGATTCAATCTTTACCTACCTGCAAATATTGCTTTCGAGGTAAAATGACCAGGATGCCTTTCCGTAACAAGGTTACGAGATGCGAAGGTATTCTTGACCTAATACATACTGATGTATGTGGTCCCTTCAGTACTGCGACTAGAAATGGATATCAATATTATTTGACGATTATTGATGACCATTCGCGATACGAGTTTATCTTCCTACTACATCCTAAATATGAAATCTTTGAAAAGTTCAAAGAGTTTAAGGATTTGGTTGAGAACCGAACCGATAGGAAGATTAAACGGATTCGATCTGACCGAGGTGGTGATTACCTCTCAGATGAATTCAAGGAATATCTTAAAGAGAATGGAATTGTCTCCAATCTCACTCCCCCTGGAACTCCCCAACTTAATGATGTTGCTGAAAGACGCTACAGGACCATCATGGACATGGTCCGTTCAATGATGAGAAAATCACGTTTACCTCTTAGTTTCTGGGGATATACAGTAGAGACTACAATATATATCCTGAATAAGATTCCTAGCAAATCTGTACCCAAGACTCCTCATGAGCTCTGATATGGTACCAATCCTAGTGTTAAACACTTGAGGGTTTGGGGTTTCTTTGTCCATGAAAAGAACGTGGACGCAAGTAAGCTAGAATCTCGCACTTGTGAGTGCTACTTCATTGGGTACGTTAAAGACGGTATTGGATACCAGCTTTATGACCCTGAGACCCAAAAGGTTTTTGTCTCTAAGGATGTGAAATTTCTAGAGGATGATTTCCTTAAAGGTCAAGACAGAAATGGAGAAGAGGAACTCATTGAATCCCTTGAGGATTCTAAGATTCCTGAAGCAAAAACTGAAGAGATAAATAAAGATGAAACACCCATACCTCTTCGAAGGAGTTCGAGGGTGGTTGCACCACCTGAAAGGTATGGATTCCATGTGTCAAGTGAGACTGACAATGATCCTTCTTCATTTGATGGAGCACTCGCGGATCATGACATGGATAGATGGATGCCTGCAATGAAGTTAGAAATTGACTCCATGCATAAGAATGGTGTATGGACCCTAGAGGATCCACCTAAAGGGGTAAAACCCATTGGGTGTAATGGATCTTCAAGAGAAAAAGGGGAATTGATGGGAAAGTAGAGACTTTCAAAGCACGACTCGTAGCCAAGGGTTACACACAGAGGGAAGGCATCGACTACGATGAGACGTTCTCTCCTGTGGCTATGCTTAAGTCCATCAGGACACTGCTCGCTATATCTGCATCTCTTGACTACGACATAGGGCAAATGGATGCCAAGACAACTTTCCTCAATGGATACCTCGAGGAGGATATCTATGTGGAGCAGCCCCAGGGATTCATAGTTGAGGATGGAAAAGTATGCAAGTGAAGAAATCCATCTATGGGCTCAAACAAGCTTCTCGTAGCTGGAACATCAGATTTGACGGAACCATAAAGAGTTATGATTTTGTGAAAAATCCTGACGAACCTTGTGTGTACAAGAAGCTTAGTGGGAGCGCCATTGTGTTCATCATGATTTAAGTAGATGATATCCTTATCATTGGGAATGATACAAGAATGATGATCAATGTGAAGATTTGGCTATCCCATACCTTCGAGATGAAAGATCTTAGAGAAGCCTCCTACATCTTAGGCCTGAAGTTGTTCAGAAACCGAGAAAAGAGGATATTGGGATTATCACAACATGGATACATTAAGAAGATTCTTGAACGATTCCATATGGATAGTTCTAAGAAAGGATTCCTCCCCTTAAAGATATGGTATCCATCTATCTAAAGGGATGGCTCCTCGAAGTGTTGAGGAAAAGAAGGCCATGGATGGATGCCCCTACGCATCAGCTGTAGGAAGCTTAATGTATGCCATGATGTGTACTAGGCCAGACATCTGCCATGCAGTGGGAGTGGTAAGTCGTTACCCATCCTGCTATGGAGAGAAACATTGGAATGCAGTAAATAACATATTCAAATATCTAAGATGGACGCAAGATTACATCTTGGTCTATGGAGATGATGATCTCCAATTCTTGGGATATACATATTCAGACTTCCAGTCAGATATCGATGATCGAAAGTCGACATCAGGGTTTGTATTCCTGCTGAATGGTGATGCTGTGAGTTGTAGAAGCAAGAAGCAGGACACTACGGCGGATTCAACAACAGATGTCGAATACATTGTCACATTGGATGCTGCAAAAGAGGCGGTGTGGTTGTGCACCTTCATCCTGGAGCTTCGCGTAGTTTCCTCTGATACTCCCATCCCATTACTCTGCGATAACGCGGGAGCCATTGCCCAGGTAAAGGAAACCAGATGGCATTAAAAGAGCAAGCACGTGAAAATGAAATACCACATCATTTGGGAGATTCAAAAGCGTGGTGATATCATCATCACCAAGGTAGCCTCTGTCGACAACATTGCTGATCCTCTTACCAAACCTCTGACACAGAAGTTTTTTGACCAGCATGTAATGAGTATGGGTTTACAGATTGTACCTAAATGGTTCTGAGGGCTAGTGGGAGATTGTTAGACTTGCGAGCCCCAGGCGAACCATTCTTACTATAAATGTTATTGTAATATATATGTTTATCAATAAAAGTTATTGATGTTTCACTCTCTTTCTGAAATTAAATGAATGAATGCACTATAAGGTCCCTCTGTACAATTAGGGTTATGTACCATGGCCATCTTGATGATCATATAGCTGTTGATTCATTAAATGAATCATAGAGGCTGGTGTTTGGATGAATATCTAAAGAGTTAGATAGAGGACTCATCAAGCACCGTCAAATGATCATTAAGAGATGATCTCCATCCTGAGTAGGTGATGGCAATCCTTTCTCACATAGGCTGATATCTGACCGACCTCTTGATGCAGGCATAGGAATAGTGATTCGGAGGTGTCAGATTAGTTTGGTCAATGGGTTGACTTAACAAGATTAAGATAACCTAAGTCCTATGTTGAATGCTGTCACAGCATAGGCACGCATCCTATGACCGGCAATAGATATGTTACTATATGTCTGAGTGTGTACATTTGGCAGACCAATAGGTTGATGACTTAACCAAGGTCTATACACTGGAACGCTAGTGTGCATGTAATGGCATATGAGTAATACGGTCTGTCAAAGGGATCATACAGGTTCACCTATGAACCGGAAGACATGAGCTCACTCATGAGGTATTGGGACCGATCAAATTCCATGCATGGTCGTCGTGCTTTGGAAGCATGACATGAGTTTGAAGGTATGATATATGATTTGTGAAAGCATATGATCGATACCGATTCCCAATGACCAAGATTGAGAAACTTGGTGATCAAACCCTGAAGAAGACAGAGTAAAATTCATCTTAATCTTCAGGTTGATCATAGGTCTTCTAATATGTAGGATGTACAGGTATTGGGAATACCTAAGAGTGATGTGAGCATAAACGATTGTATAACAATGACGCTTCCATTCCGAGGGAGTGATGAAACAGGTCTGGATTTTAGTGACTCCTCTCCGTAGAGAAGAAATCTGATCTTGGTCCAAGTATTGGACATTGGTGTTGGACATGTGAGCCCACGGCGAGCCATTATGCAATAAATGTTATTGCCAAAATCATTCCCTGATCTGAAATGAAGAATAAATAATTTGCATAATAGGTCCCTCTGTACAATTAGGGTTATGTACCATGGCTATCTTAATAATCATACAGCTGTTGATTCAATTATTGAATCATAGAGGCTGGTGCTTGGATGAATATCTAAAGGGTTAGATTGAGGACTCATCAAGCACCGTCAAATGATTGTTAATAGATGATCTCCAGCCTGAGTAGGAGATGGCAATCCTTTCTCACATAGGCTGATATCTGACCGACCTCTTGATGCAGGTCCTCTACATAGGATTAGAGATTCGGAGGTATCAGATTAGTTAGGTCAATGAGTTGACTTAACGAGATCGAGATAACCTAAGTCCTATGTTGAATGTTGTCACAGCATAGGCACGCATCCTCTGACCGGAGACAAATGTATTGCTATATGTCTGAGTATGTACATTTGGCAGAACGATAGGTTGATGGCGTAACCAAGGTCTATATACCGGCGCGCTGGTGTGCATATAAAGGCATATGAGTAATACGATCTCTCAAAGGGATCATACAGGTTCACTACTGAACCGGAAGACATGAGCTCACTCATGAGATATTGGGAAGAATCAAATTCCGTGCACGGTCATCTCACTTTGGAAGCTTGACTGAATTTGTAGGTTTGATATATACTTTTGGAAAGTATATGATCAAGACCTAGGTATGATATATGCTTTTGGAAAGTATATGATCGATACCAATTCCCAATGATCAAATGAGAAACTTAGTGATCAAACCCTGAAGAAGACAATGTAAAATTGATCTTGATCTTCGGGTTGACAATGGGTATTCCAGTATGCAGGATGTATAGGTATTGGGAATACCTGAGGGTGATGTGATCATAAACGATTATATATCCATGACGCTTCCATTCCGAGGGAGTGATGAAACAGGTCTGGATTTTAGTGACTCCTTCCAGTAGAGAAGCAATCTGATCTTAGTCCAAGTGTTGGACATTGGTCTGAATGAGATTCAGATTCAATGAAGATTAGATTTGCGGTCTTGATTTAATCAAGCATCTGTGGGAGGTTCGTTCAATCTGGATTTGAGATAATACCTCAATATCCAAGTCACTATATATGGAACAATACAATCGCCCTGTCCTTATCTCCAAGTATCTGCGGAGAAAGCACATTATTCTTGAAAGGGTTCAAGAATAATTCATTTGATGAAATACATATCCATGCAAGAATAACTTGATGATTAAATGAGATTTAATTATCAAGTCTAATATGAATATGATTCATATTGTGAGAATGATTATCCAAGATAATTAACTGGGATTTAATTATCAAGGATTAGAGAATGTGGATATTATTATCCATAATATTTGTGTATTGTAAATATGATTTATAATATTTGTGTATTGTAAATATGATTTATAATATACATATATTCAAGAGAGAGAAATTTAGTAAATAACATTTGTTAATTATAAAATGTGGATTGGATTCACATTTGTTGATTAACTGGAAATGTCATTTACAAATTAGTTTGGGACGTGAATATGATTCACATAATTTTCAATGGCATGTTTGAAATATTCACAAATTAATTTGAAATTAACTTAGTGGATATTTTTGTGATAATTGAGAGATAATATAATATAATAAAAAGGAGAAATAGAGCCACCAAATTAAGAAGTGGCGTCACCCATGAAAAAGTCATGGGTGACGCCCCTTGATTTTAGGAGGCTGTATTGACTCTATTTTATTATGATGATTAATCTCTCAACTAACTTATTTATGTTAAATTAAAAATGTGTTGATAATGTTGCAACATATATTTAATTTAATCATAAATAAATGTTGTTGGTTTTAACCAACAACAATTATAGCCATTGATTTTCCATGGACCAAGCCTGGCCGTTGGATCCATGTGTCCCATGGATTGAAATCCATTGGATCCTAAACTAATATAAAAGGAGGGCTAGGGTAGCCTTCCAAGGTACATCATTAAGAGTTGTACAAGGTTACAAGTCTCTCTCTCTCATATTCTCGCCCTCTTTCTTTCTCTCCTCCAAAAGATGGCCGTCCATCTTGTGTTGAGAAAGGAGAGACTCTCGGCCATCGCCTTCGACAACTCGTGGATCTCCATCTTCTTTGGAGTTGCTTACTCTAAAGGAAGACGACGGATTTCATTTGACGAAATCGGGGGAGCCACCGCTTGGATCTTCATCGAGGATTGCGGGAAGGAACATGACTCATCATCGCGCCCGCAAGTGCGTTCTTCGTGGATCGGACTTAAGACAGGAGGATCTCTACTTTGGGATCTCACGATCGCAACCACGCTTCAAGAGGTATTCCTTATACTTTGTGGTTTGATGAAACGATCCGAGAAATGTTCTCGTGATCATGTGGTTTCATCTTTAGTTTTTAAAAATTTTAATTTCTGCCGCATCTAGCCACAAGTGCGACTAGTTGCTCCGATTGCATATGATGCGATCAACACGCTTCCGTGATGCGCTTAAGGATTCACAATATACTAGAAGTGGTATCAGAGCCAAAGGTTGAAAAAGTTTTTGGATATGATCCATAGACCTTAGACGATTTGCTTCTTGAAAGGGTTGCGAAATTTTTACTGCATTTCAATTTTTGCACCTCTGTCTAATTGATTTTTTCGGCACTGTTTAAAAGATTAAACACGAAATTTTCAATTATATTTTGTTCCCCATTAAACAAGAAAACCATAGGACTTGCGTTTACTAAATTTGGACTTCATTTGCTCAAGATATGACCTTTTGAATATGCATGTATTCACAGTTGCGGGAACTGCGGATTTAAACGTAACTAATGAGATAATTACGATTTTAATCCGCCTTGAAATGCGTGAATTATCACTTGGATTATTTAGTAAATCAAATAGGCAATCTTTGGATACTGAGTTTGCATTTTTTCGATTTAAATTGATCAAGATAAGTTAATTTTAGTGATTGGGGGTCACTGCTGGAAATTAACATTTTTTGATCTTGAACCTTGTGATAAATCATTCAATTATCATGATGAAAATTAATTATTAGTTTTCTGGAATAATTAGTGATAAATATTTGTGAAATATTTAAAGAGATAATTATTTCATTGAATAACATTTTCCTAAACCACAATGATGAGATAATAGATCTTGATCATTGGTCCTTCAACAAACATTGATTTCATGAAAAACCTTAGTTTATCCTACAATAGTTGTAGGACAACTTTTACATGAAAAACCGTCTTGTTTGAATAGGATTGCGGATTTGTTTAGCAAATCTCCTTATAATATAATCAAAATTGTTTTGATGTATATTATATGGTATAATTTCGGTTGAAAAACCGATGAGCATCTCAAAGTACATAATGATCTATCTGGTATTATCCTTTCTCGAGGCGGATACGGTGCCTAGTCGGAGAGCATTGGGGTCGCAGGTTGCAACGTATGTGGTCCGTCCCACTCTCGTCGGTACTGGCCATGACAGCGGGTAGGGACTGTATAATGCCAGAGAAGTCAAAGTGTATTTTTCTAATTATTAAAATTCGAATAATACGTGTTTTGAGAGTATACCTACTATTCAAGTAAAAGACATGTTTGTTGATGATTGGATTAATGATTAATTTAATGTGATTAAATTAATTATATCCAACAAACACTCTATTGTGAATAGATGTATATTTCCCTTGGAAGAATTAATTATGTGAATGTGATTCATGATAATTAATTATAAAATTTGAATTTGAGGTGGAGGATCACATTGGTGACATCCATGGTCTCCCGTAAAGGCAAAGGACTTCGTCGCCAGTTGTTGTGTATAGGAGATGCCTGTCCGAAGTGACAGATCCTGTGCATGATTTAATTGGATCGGGTTCTTTGCTTCTCGAAAGAGTAAGGCCGCATACGTAGTGACCCCAATATCGAGTCCTCATATTATTGGGGCGATATTGGATTGCGTATAGCGAGTATTAAGCCTATTGACGGTTGGTTCACTTAACAACGGGTCAACATCATCTTAGGGGTGGTGGGCCCGGGTGTTAAAGACCGAATTGGGAATGCAAGTTGGACTTGCAAAAGGCGGAATGAGTTCCCGCTTCTTTTTATCGGAGTCGTAAGTTCTCATATTATTGGGATGCGACAAAGATAGGAAAGGAGATCCCAGATCTTGCTAGAGATATAATGGTAAGAATATCTCTTACATTGAAAGTGATTAAGGGAATGAACTTTCAGTGTTGACAAGGCAAGACAACTTTGATATAAAAATTCCTAAATCAAAGTAAAACATGTATATATAATATATATACCCTTATGCAAATTTCTTATTTCAGATAATCCTTCATTAAACCCACTCAATGTTATACTCAATAATAACCTGTAAAATATCTTGGATTGGACTCATGATCCAGATATTTTACTTGCAATTGCACACATAATGTATGTGGTTGCAATGTGCAAGTTTTCCTCAACATAATGAGGAATGACAATTAAATTAGACAATAACACATCACCTTAGGGTTTGTATGTCTCTATAGTCTTGATCTTTCATCGAGTGTACTTTGGAAGTGACATGTCGATGGTGATCGTAATTGTCGAATAATCCTTATGTAATAAAAGAAAATATTTTGGCATAAATATGTGCTCTAGACATTTAATCATGAATGACATGCTTCTCTGCATTATGTAGAATGGTTGCTCGAAAGAGATGATGTATTCAAAAAATTTGAATACCTACATGAACCTAAGTCTCTAAAAGTTAAGATGTATGTAGATATGATGAGTGTCATCATTCTACGATCTATACTCAAGTCATTCATGAAGCTTCATAATAATCATCTTTGAATGAATTTAATGAAGCATGTATAAATGTTGAAGTGCTCTTCTATTGAAATCGTTGGAATTCAACATAAGAGATTTTTGTCTTGAACAATGGTTGTTTATAGATGAAGAGAGCACAGTGGAAGCATGGTTTGGACCCATTTAAGAAGGAAAGTCAAAGAGTTGACCTACTTCTGTGACTTCCATATGACATCAAAAGAGTTGGATGAATGCCAATACTGCAATAAGTTGATGTGTTGATAGTATGACTATCAAATCTGTCTAAAATCCTTAGTGAAGGACTCTGATAGAGCATCAGAATAATCTATATATAATCATTAACTATGACTTTCTTATTTCATAAGATAAAGTCTGACAATTGTTTCCCAATCTTCTAATGATATTTGCGATTGGTTGCATATATATTTTAGAAGATTAGAAATTTGATCTTAAGGTTTAATAGTCATCTACATGGATATTGATGTAATTGTTGCAACAATCTCTGTTGGATAGATAGACTTCATATTCTCAGTGGGAGAGCCCTTAGTCTTAGAG
Organism: Ottelia alismoides; assembly: GCA_037367405.1. Lineage (NCBI taxonomy): Eukaryota > Viridiplantae > Streptophyta > Magnoliopsida > Alismatales > Hydrocharitaceae > Ottelia > Ottelia alismoides. Next base: position 1,115,286 of record JAZKJV010001488.1, read on the forward strand.
AATGTCTCTATGACCTAGATATTTGAATACCCTCATTGTTTGTTTCTAAATGTTGGAAATAAACATGAATTCTGAGCTAGAACTATCATAAAGAGTTATGATGGATATATTTCAGATAGTAATCTAACATCTAGTGGACTCCACAAAATTAGAAAATTAATGAATGGTTCATTAAGATTTCTAATACTGAAAATCAAACCTTATAAGACCAATAGGAGGATGAAGATCATTTGACAATGATCTGGCATCAAGCCTTAGACATTTGTCTGTTGATTTGATCAATAGACTAGTAAGATATGAAACTTTAGAATGTCTAAAATTTCAAATCTTACATACTTGTGAATATTGTATTCAAAGTAAAAATGTCCAATACGCCCTTCTCTGGGAATGGTGTTAGATGTCGAGGTATTCGAGATCTCATACATCTTGATGTATGTAGATCATCTATATCATAGTAAACATTATGGATATGTGATATCTGTTGATAATTATGTATGATATGAGATTTCTTCTCTTCACCTGAGAAACCTTTGAAATGTTCAAAGATTTCACAATTCTGGTTTAGAACCAAAGTTTGAAAGAAGATTAAATGAATTTGATCTAACCAAGGTAGCAAGTACCTATTAGATAAAATTCAAGGAATACCATATGGAGATATGAATATCATTTCTATCTCAATCCTCCTAATACACTTAAACTCAATGGAGTTGTAGGGAGATACAATTGGATCATTTCTGGCATGATTTGATAAATGATGAATTTTAGCATAATTACCCCTTAGTTTCATGGTATATATATGTAGAGACTACTCTATATATCTTTAATAAGGTTCCATGCATGTAAGCTGGAATCTAGCACTTGAGAGTGCTACTTCATTAGGAAAATAAAGGATGGTATTGGATACCTACTTTACGACCTTGAGATTCTTAAAAGATCTCATCTCTGAGAATGTGATTCTTGGAGGATTGAGACTCTAGAGAATCAAGATAAAAATGAAGTGAAGGAACTCATTTAATCTTGAAGAGATAATGAGGCTCCTGAAATTGGAAACTAAAGAGATAAATAAAGATGAAACATTAATACCTCTTCAAATTAGTTTGGGGATGTATTCCATGTGTCAGTTAAGTCTGAGAGTGATCGGACTTCATGTGATGAAGCTCCTAAGGATCATGACATGGAAAGATGGATATTAGCAATAAAGTCTAAAGTAGACTTCATATACAAATGTTGTATATGGACCTTCGAGGATCCACCTATAAGAGTAAGACCCATAAAGGTGTAAATGGATCTTCAAGAGAAGAGGGAACCTGATGAGAAGGTAGAGACCTTCAAAGCAAAGTTCATAGCCATGAGCTACACACCGTAAGAGAAGACATTGCTTGCAATGAGACTTGCTCTTCGGAAACCATGCTTAAAATCATAAGAATATTGCTAACCTGAGCTACACAACTTGACCATTGCATATTCAAGATGTAAGTCAAGATTGCATTCCTCTAAAGAATACGCTCTCTGAGGATATTCACATAGAGTAGCCCCAGGGCTTCTTGATTGGGGAAAGTAAGGTGTGAAAGCTAAAGAAATCCATCTGTGGACTCAAATAAGCTTCTTGTTATTGGAACATAAGATTTGATGAAATTATAAATGTTATGATTTCATATAGAATCTTGATGTACCATGTAAAGCTTAGTGGGAGTGCCATTGTGTTCATCGTGCTAAATGTAGATAATATCCTAATCATTTGGAATGATATAAGGATGATAATAAGTGTTTTATAGACTGGATATTCCATACCCTGAGATATGATCTCAAAAGATGCCTCTTGGATCTTAGTTCTGAAGTTGTTCAGAAGCAAAGATAAGAGGGTATTGGGAATGTCACATTTGTAGTACACCTTGGACATATTCCATTCTTGGAAATTCCTAGAAAGGCTTCCTTCCCTTGAGATTTGGTACTGACCTATCTAAAGGGATAGCACCTCAAAGAGTTGAGGAAGTGAATGCTAGAACTGCTTGCACTTGTGCATCCGTTACAGAAAGCTAAGTGTATGCTAGATGTGTACAAAAGCCAGACATCTGCCATGCAATGGGAGTAGCAAAGTGTTGCTAATCCTACTATGGAGAGAAAACAATTGATTGCGGTAATAACAAAATCTTCATAGATGACAAGTTTTTTTTGAGATAGTGATCTCAACGTCATATCTTCAAAAGCTCAAGACTTTATAGATAGAGATCTAAAAGGTCTTAACTGTGGATACCCTAAGAGATAGTGATCTCCAGGAATAAGGGTATTCTGATAAGGATTATGGAAATACTGGTTACAATAATTGAGTAATAGTGTCAAGGGCACTATAAGTGTATTGACTAGATTGAGTATTGGTTGCATGAGATGCAACATTCCCATTGGATGCGAGCACTGTTACCTAGGGATATGCAAGTGCCATAAAAGGACTTGGCATAGTCTTTTGGGAATAGAGTGACTGATCAACTTACCTATCTATTTCTAAATAGCCTATGATTGTCACATGAGTGTGGTTTAAATGATTAGCCCATTAATGGCTATTTGGGCTAGTGGGAGATTGTTGGACATGTGAGCCCATGGCGAGCCATTATGCAATAAATGTTATTGCTAATATCATTCCCTGATCTGAAATGAAGAATAAATAATTTGCATAATAGGTCCCTCTGTACAATAGGTTATGTACCATGGCTATCTTAATAATCATATAGCTGTTGATTCAATTATTGAATCATAGAGGCTGGTGCTTGGATGAATATCTAGAGGGTTAGATTGAGGACTCATCAAGCACCATCAAATGATTGTTAAGAGATGATCATCGGCCCGAGAAGGAGATGGCAATCCTTTCTCACATAGGCTGATATCTGACCGACCTCTTGATGCAGGTCCTCTGCATAAGAATAGAGATTCGGAGGTGTTAGATTAGTTAGGTCAATGAGTTGACTTAACGAGATCGAGATAACCTAAGTCCTATGTTGAATGCTGTCACAGCATAGGAACACATCCTCTGACCGGAGAAAGATGTATTTCTATATGTTTGAGTATGTACATTTGGCAGACCAATAGGTTGATGGCCTAACCAAGGTCTATATACCGGTGCGCTGGTGTGCATATAAGGGCATATGAGTAATACGATCTCTCAAAGGGATCATACAGGTTCACTACTGAACTGGAAGACATGAGCTCACTCATGAGATATTGGGAAGAATCAAATTCCGTGCACGGTCATCTCGCTTTGGAAGCTTGACTGAATTTGTAGGTTTGATATATACTTTTGGAAAGTATATGGTCAAGACCTAGGTATGATATATGCTTTTGGAAAGTATATGATCGATACCAAATCCCAATGACCAATGAGAAACTTAGTGATCAAACCCTGAAGAAGACAGTGTAAACTTGATCTTGATCTTCGGGTTGACAATGGGTCTTCCAGTATGCAGGATGTACAGGTATTGGAAATACCTGAGGGTGATGTGATCATAAACGATTGCATATCCATGATGCTTCCATTCCGAGGGAGTGATGAAATAGGTCTGGATTTTTGTGACTCCTTCCAGTAGAGAAGCAATCTGATCTTAGTCCAAGTGTTGGACATTGGTCTGAATTGTGATTCAGATTCAATGAAGATGAGATTTGCGGTCTTGATTTAATCAAGCATCTATGGGAGGTTCGTTCGATCTGGATTTGAGATAATACCCCAATATCCAAGTCACTATACATGGAACAATACAATCAGCCTGTCCTTATCTCCAAGTATTTGGGAGAAAGCACATTATTCTTGAAAGGGTTCAAGAATAATTCATTTGATGAAATACATATCCAAGCAAGAAGAACTTGATGATTAAATGAGATTTAATTATCATGTCTAATATGAATATGATTCATATTGTGAGAATGATTATCCAAGATAATTAAATGGGATTTAATTATTAAGGATTAGAGAATGTGGATACTATTATCCAAAATATTTGTGTATTGTAAATATGATTTATAATATACATATATTAAAGAGAGAGAAATTTAGTAAATAATATTTGTTAATTATTAAATGTGGATTGGATTCACATTTGTTGATTAACTGGAAATGTCATTTATAAATTAGTTTGGGATGTGAATATGATTCACATAATTTTCAATGGCAAGTTTGAAATATTCACAAATTAATTTGTAATTAATTTGGTGGACATTTTTGTGATAATTGAGAGATAATATAATATAATAAAAAGGAGAAATAGAGCCACCAAATTAAAAGGTGGCGTCACCCATGAAAAAGTCATGGGTGACGCCCCTTGATTTTAGGAGGTTGTTGAAGGATATTGAGAATCCTCAAGCGCATCACGGAAGCGTGTCGATCGCATCGTATGCAATCGGAGCAACTAGTCATACTAGACGCTAGATGCAGCGGAAATTAAAATTTTTTTAAACTAAAGATGAAACCACATGATCACGAGAACACTTCTCGGATCGTTTCATCAAACCACAAAGTATTAGGAATACCTCTTGAAGCATGGTTGTGATCGCAAGATCCCAAAGTAGAGATCCTCCTGTCTCAAGTCCGACCCACGGAGAATGCACTTGCGGGCACGATGATGAGTCGCGTCCTTCTCGCAATCCTTTGACGAAGATCCAAGCGTCGAGGCGTAGAAAAATGATCTCCTTCCTAATACACAAAGTGGACGTCCACTTGAATATTAGGGAGACCCCACGAGAATGAGAGAGAGAGAGAAAGAGTAGAGTTCTTCAACTCAAGAATGTTGTCACTTGGAAAGGCTACCCTAGCCCTCCTTTTATACTAGTTTAGGATCCAATGGATCTCAATCCATGGGACACATGGATCCAAGGGCTATGCTTGGTCCATGCTAAATCAATGGCTATGATTGTTGTTGGTTAAAACCAACAACATTAATTTAAATTAAAAAATGTTGCAACATTATCAACATAATTTAATTTAACATTAACTAATTAAGAGATAATGTGATAAATAAAATGGAGTCAACCAACCTCCCTAAAATTGAGGGGCATCACCCATGAACAATTCATGGGTGACGCCACCTATGAATGGTGGTCAATTTTGGCTCCTTTTTATTTATCTTATTATTCCTTAATTAATTTTGTATTCACAAAAATATTCACCAAATTAATTCCCAATTAATTTGTGAATATTTCAATCATGCCATTCAATATTATGTGAATCATATTCACAACCCAAACTAGTTAGTAAATTACATTTACAATTAATTAATAAATGTGAATCTAATCCACATTATTAATCAACAAATGCTATTCACATAAATTCTCTCTCTTATATATGTATATTATAAATCATATTTATAATACACATATATCATGGATAGTGTTATCCACATTCTCTTAATCCTGGATAATTAAATCCCATTTAATTATCTTAGACAATCATTTTCACAGTATGAATCATATTCATATTAAGCTTGATAATTAAATCTCATTTAATCATCAAGTCCTTGCTTGGATATTTCATCAAAAGAATTATTCTTGAACCCTTTCATGAATAATGTGCTTTCTCCGCATATACTTGGAGGTAAGGACAGGGCGATTGTATTATTCCACGTATAGTGACCTGGATATTGAGATCTTATCTCAAATCCAGATCTTACGAACCTCCCACAGATGCTTGATTAAATCAAGACCACAAATCCAATCTTCTCATTGAATCTGAATCTCATTCAGACCAATGTCCAACACTTGGACTAAGATCGGATCGCTTCTCTACTGAAAGGAGTCACTAAAATCCAGACATGTTTCATCACTCCCTCGGAATGGAAGCGTCATGGATATACAATCGTTTATGATCACATCACCCTTCAGGTATTCCCAATACCTGTACATCCTGCATACTGGAAGACCCATGGTCAACCCGAAGATCAAGATCTATTTTACACTGTCTTCTTCAGGGTTTGATCACTAAGTTTCTCATTTGATCATTGGGATTTGCTATCGATCATAAGCTTTCCAAAAGCATATATCATACCTAGGTCTTGATCATATACTTTCCAAAAGTATATATCAAACCTACAAATTCAGTCAAGCTTCCAAAGCGAGACGACCGTGCACGGAATTTGATTCTTCCCAATATCTCATGAGTGAGATCATGTATTCCGGTTCAGTAATGAACCTGTATGATCCCTTTGAGAGATCGTATTACTCATATGCCCTTACATGCACACCAACGCGCCGGTGTATAGACCTTGGTTAGGTCATCAACATATTGGTCTGCCAAATGTACACACTCAGACATATAGTAATACATCTGTCTCCGGTCAGAGGATGCGTGCCTATGCTGTGACAGCATTCAACATAGGACTTAGGTTATCTCGATCTCGTTAAGTCAACCCATTGACCTAACTAATCTGATACCTCCGAATCTCTATTCCTATGCAGAGGACCTACATCAAGAGGTCGGTCAGATATCAGCCTATGTGAGAAAGGATTTCCATCTCCTACTCAGGCTGGAGATCACATCTTAACAATCATTTGACGGTGCTTGATGAGTCCTCAATCTAACTCTTTAGATATTCATCCAAGCACCAGCCTCTATGATTCAATAATTGAATCAACAGTTGTATGATCATTAAGATAGCCATGGTACATAACCCTAATTGTACAGAGGGACCTATTATGCAAATTATTTATTCTTCACTTCAGATCAGGGAATGATATTCGCAATAACATTTATTGCATAATGGCTCGTCGTGGGCTCACATGTCCAACAATCGCCCACTAGCCCAAAGAGCCATTAACGGGCTAATCATTTCATCCACACTCATGTGACAATCATATGCTATTTAGAAAAATAGCTAGGTAAGCTGATCAGTCACTCTGTTCCCAAAAGACTATGCCAAGTCCTTTTACGGCACTTGCATATCCCTAGGTAACAGTGCTTGCATCCAATGCGAATGTTGCATCTAATGCAACCTATACTCAATCTTGACAAAGCAATTATAGTGTCCTTGACACTATTGCTCAATAACTATTATAACCAGGATCTTCATAATCCTTATCAGAATACCCTTATTCCGGGAGATCACTATCTCTCAAGGTATCCACAGTTAAGACCTTTTAGATCTCTATCTATAAAGTCTTAAGCTCTTGAAGATAAGACTTAGAGATCACTATCTCTAAAGCCTTGTCATCTTTAAAGATATTGTTATTACTACAATCAAGTGTTATTTCTCCATAGTAGGATTAGAAACAGTTTACTACTCCCACTGCATGGCAGATATCTGGCTTTTGTACAAATCTAGCATACATGTAGCTTCTCGTAACTGATGCACAAGTACAAGCAGTTCTAGCATTCACTCCCTCAACTCTTTGAGGTGCTTTCCTTTTAGATAGGTCAGTACCGAATCTCAAGGGAAAGAGGCCTTTCTTGGAATTTCCAAGAATGGAATATGTCCAAGGTGTACTACAAATGTGTCAGTCCCAATACCCTCTCTTCTTTGCTTCTGAACAACTTCAGAACTAAGATCTAAGAGGTATTCTTGAGATCATATCTCAAGGTATGGAATAGCCAATCTTATAAAACACTTATCATCATCCTTATATCATTCCAAATGATTAGGATATTATCTACATTTAGCACGATGAACACAATGGAACTCCCACTAAGCTTCACATGGTTCATCAAGATTCTATTTAAAATCATAACACTTATGATTTCATCAAATCTGATGTTCCAACTACAAGAAGATTATTTGAGTCCATAGATGGATTTCGTTAGCTTTCACACATTGCTTTCCTCAACCATGAAGCCATGGGGCTACTCCATGTGATTATCCTCAGAGAGGTATTCTTATAGGAATGCAATCTTGACTTACATCTTAAAGATGCAAAAGTTGTGTAGCTAGAGTTAGCAATATTCTGATGATTTCAAGCATGGTTTCCGAAGAGCAAGTCTCATTGCAAGCAATGTCTTCTCTTACAGTGTGTAGCTCATGGCTACGAACCGAGCTTTGAAGGTCTCTACCTTCTCATCAGGTTCCCTCTTCTCTTGAAGATCCATTTACACCTTAATGGGTCTAACCCTTATAGGTGGATCCTCGAGGGTCCATATACAACACTTGTATATGAAGTCTACTTTAGACTTTATTGCTAATATCCATCATTCCATGTCATGATCCTTAGGAGCTTCATCACACGAAGTCCGATCATTGTCAGACTTGGCTGATACATGGAATACATCCTCAAACTCATTTGAAGAGGTATTAATGTTTCATCTTTAATTGTCCTTTTAGTTTCCGATTTCAGAAGCCTCATTATCTTCTCAAGATTAAATGAGTTCCTTTACTTCATTTTCATCTTGATTCTCAAGATTCTCAATCCTCCAAGAATCACATTCTCAGAGATGAGATCTTTTAAGAATCTCAAGGTCATAAAGTAGGTATCCAATACCATACTTTATTTTCCTAATGAAGTAGCACTCTCAAGTGCTAGATTCCAGCTTACATCCATGGAACCTTATTAAGGATATATATTGTAGTCTCTACTACACATATATACCAGGAAACTAAGAGGATAATTATGCTAAAATTCATCATTGATCAAATCATGTCACACGTGATCCATTTGTATCTCCCTACAACTCTATTGAGTTCAGGTTTATCAGGAGGAGTGAGATAGAAATGATATTCATATCTCCATAAGGTATTCTTTGAATTTTATCTAATAGGTACAAGCTACCTAGGTTAGATCTAATTCATTTCATCTTTCTTCAAACTTTGATTCTAAACCAAAACTGTGAAATCTTTGAACATTTCAAAGGTTTCTCAGGTGAAGAGAAGAAATCTCATATCATACATAATCATCAATAGATATCACATATCCATAATGTTTACTATGATATAGATGATCTACATACATCAATATGTATGAGATCTTGAATACCTCGACATCTAACACCATTCCTAGAGAAGGGTGTATTGGACATTTTACTTTGAATACAATATTCACAAGTATGTAAGATTTGAAATTTTAGACATTCTAAAGTTTCATATCTTACTAGTCTATTGATCAAATCAATAGACAAATGTCCAAGGCTTGATGCCAGATCATTGTCAAATGATCTTCATCTTCCTATTGATCTTATAGGGTCTGATTTTCAGTATTAGAAATCTTAATGAACCATTCATTAATATTCTAATTTTGTGGAGTCCACTAGATGTTAGATTACTATCTGAAATATTTCCATCATAACTCTTTATGATAGTTCTATCTCAGAATTCATGTTTATTTCCAATATTTAGAAACAAACAATAAGGGTATTCTAATATCTAGGTCATAGAGACATTCTCTAAGACTAAGGGCTCTCCCACTGAGAATATAAAGTCTATCTATCCAAGAGAGATTGCTGCAACAATTACACCAATATCCATGTAGATGACTATTAAACCTTAAGATCAAATTTCTAATCTTCTAATATATATATATATATATATATATATGCAACCAATTTGCAAATGTCACTAGAAGATTGGGATACAATTGTCAGACTTAATCTTATGAAATAAGAAAGTCAAAGTCAATGATTATATGTAGATTATTTTGATGCTCTATCTGAGTCCTTCACTAAGGATTTTAGACAGATTTGATAGTCATACTATCAACACATCAACTTATTGCAGTATTGGCATTCATCCAACTCTTTGGATGTCATATGGAAGTCACAGAAGTAGGTCAACTCTTTGACTTTCCTTCTTACTCGGGTCCGACCCATGCTTCTACTGTGCTCTCTTAATCTATAAACAACCATTGCTTAAGACTAAGGATCTCTTATTTTAAATTCAAAAGAATTCAATGTAAGAGAATTTCAACATTTATACATGCTTCATTAAATTCATACAATATGAATATCATAAAGCTTCATGAATGACTTGAGTATAGATAGTAGAATGATGACACTCATCATATCTACATTCATCTTAACTCTTGGAGACTTAGGTTCAGGTAGGTATTCAAAACATTTTGAATACATCATCTCTTTCGAGCCACCATTCTGCATAATGCAGAGAACCGTGTCATTCATGATTAAATGTTTAGAGCACATATGTATGCCAAAATATCTTCTTTTATTTTATAAGGATTATTCAACAATTACGATCACCATCGACATGTCACTTCCAAAGTACACTCGATGAAAGACCAAGACTATAGAGACATACAAACCCTAAGGTGATGTCTTATTGTCTTATTTAATTGCCCTTCCTCATTATGTTGAGGGAACTTGCACACTGCAACCACATACATTATGTGTCCAATTGCAAGTACAATATCTGGATCATGAGTCCAATCCAAGATATTTTTACTGGTTATCATTGAGTATAACATTGAGTGGGTTTAATGAAGGATTATCTGAAATAAGAAATCTGCATAAGGGTATATATATTATATATATATACATATTTTACTTTGATTTAGGAATTTTTTATATCAAAGTTGTCTTGCCTTGTCAACAATGAAAGTTCATTCCCTTAATCACTTTCAATGTAAGAGATATTCTTACCATTATATCTCTAACAAGATCTGGGATCTCCTTTCCTATCTTTGTCGCATCCTAATAATATGAGAACTTACGACTCCAATAAAAAGAAGCGGGAACTCATTCCGCCTTGCAAGTCCAACTTGCATTCCCAATTCAGTCTTTAACACCCGAGCCCACCACCCCTAAGATGATGTTGACTCGTTGCTAATTGAACCAACCGTCAACAGGATTAGAACTCGCTATGTGCAATCCAATATCGCCCCAATAATATGAGGACTCGATATTGGGGTTACTACGCATACGGCCTTACTCTTTCGAGAAGCAAAGAGCCCGATCCAGATGCGCTTGCATATAGGATCTGTCACTTCGGACAAGCGTCTCCTACATACAATCCCTGGCGACGGAACCCTTCGCCTTGACGGGAGACCATGGATGTCACTTATGTGATCCTCCACCTCATATTCAAATTGTAATTAATTATCGTGAATCATATTCACATAATTAATTCTTCCAAGGGAAATACACATCTATTCATGATAGAGTGTTTATTGGATATAATTAATTTAATCATATTAAATTAATCATTAATCCAATCATCAATCAACAAACATGTCTTTTACTTGAATAGTAGGTATATACTCAAAGTACGTATTATTTGAATTTTAATAATTAGAAAAATACACATTGTCTGTCTCCGGTATTATACAGTCCCTACCCGCTGTCATGGCCAGTACCGACGAGAGTGGGACGGACCACATACGTTGCAACCCGCTACCCCAATGCTCTCCGACTAGGCACCGCATCCGCCTCGGGAAAGGATAATACCAGATAGACCATCATGTACTTTGAGATGTTCATCGGTTTTTCAACCGAAATTATACCATATAATATAAATCAAAACATTTTTGATTATATTATAAGGAGATTTGCTAAACAAATCCCCAATCATATTCAAGCAAGAGGGTTTTTCATGTAAATGTTGTCCTACAACTATTGTAGGATAAACCATAGTTTTCATGAAAGCAATGTTTGTTGATGAACCAATGATCAAGATCTAATATCTCATCATTGAGGTTTAGGCAAGTGTCATTCAATGAAATAATTATCTCTTTAAATATTTCACAAATATTTATCACTAATTATCCCAGAAAATTAACAATTAATTTTCATCATGATAATTGAATGACATATCACAAGGTTCAAGATCAAAAATGTCAATTTCCAGCAGTGACCCCCAATCACTAAAATTAACATATCTTGATCAATCTAAATCCAAAAATTGCAAACTCAGTTTACAAAGATTGCCTATTTGATTTATTAAAGAACCCAAGTGATAATTCATGCATTTCGAGGCGGATTAAAACCGTAATTATCTCATTAATCACGTTCAAATCCGCAGTTCCCGCAACAGTAAATATATGCATATTCAAAGGACCATATCTTGAGCAAATGAAGTCCAAATTTAGTAAACTCAAGTCCTATGGTTTCCTTGTTTAATGGGAAACAAAATCCAATTGAAAATTTCGTGTTTAAATATTTTAAACAGTGCCAAAAAATTCAATTAGACAGAGGTGCGAAAATTGAAATGCAGTAAAAATTTCGCAACCCTTTCAAGAACCAAATCGTCTAAGGTCTATGGATCATATCCAAAACCTTATTCAACCTGACTCTGATACCACTTGAAGGATATTGAGAATCCTCAAGCGCATCACGGAAGCGTGTCGATCGCATCGTATGCAATCGGAGCAACTAGTCGTACTAGATGCTAGATGCAGCGGAAATTAAATTTTTTTTAAACTAAAGATGAAACCACATGATCACGAGAACCCTTCTCGGATCGTTTCATCAAACCACAAAGTATTAGGAATACCTCTTGAAGCATGGTTGTGATCACGAGATCCCAAAGTAGAGATCCTCCTGTCTCAAGTCCGACCCACGGAGAATGCACTTGCGGGCACGATGATGAGTCGCGTCCTTCCCGCAATCCTTTGACGAAGATCCAAGCGTCGAGGCGTAGCAAAATGATCTCCTTCCTAATACACAAAGTGGACGGCCACTTGAATATTAGGGAGACCCCACGAGAATGAGAGAGAGAGAGAGTAGAGTTCTTCAACTCAAGAATGTTGTCACTTGGAAAGGCTACCCTAGCCCTCCTTTTATACTAGTTTAGGATCCAATGGATCTCAATCCATGGGACACATGGATCCAAGGACTATGCTTGGTCCATGCTAAATCAATGGCTATGATTGTTGTTGGTTAAAACCAACAACATTAATGTTAAATTAAATTATGTTGATAATAAAAAAAACCAACAACATTAATTTAAATTTAAAAATGTTGTAACATTATCAACATAATTTAATTTAACATTAACTAATTAAGAGATAATGTGATAAATAAAATGGAGTCAACCAACCTCTCTAAAATTGGGGGGCGTCAGCCATGAACAATTCATGGGTGACGCCTCCTATGAATGGTGGTCAATTTTGGCTCCTTTTTATTTATCTTATTATTCCTTAATTAATTTTGTATTCACAAAAATATTCACCAAATTAATTCCCAATTAATTTGTGAATATTTCAATCATGCCATTGAATATTATGTGAATCATATTCACAACCCAAACTAGTTAGTAAATTGCATTTACAATTAATTAATAAATGTGTATCTAATCCACATTAGTAATCAACAAAAGCTATTCACATAAATTCTCTCTCTTATATATGTATATTATAAATCATATTTATAATACACATATATCATGGATAGTGTTATCCACATTCTCTTAATCCTGGATAATTAAATCCCATTTAATTATCTTAGACAATCATTTTCACAATATGAATCATATTCATATTAAGCTTGATAATTAAATCTCATTTAATCATCAAGTCTTTGCTTGGATATTTCATCAAAAGAATTATTCTTGAACCCTTTCATGAATAATGTGCTTTCTCCCCAGATACTTGGAGATAAGGACAGGGCGATTGTATTATTCCACGTATAGTGACTTGGATATTGAGATCTTATCTCAAATCCAGATCTTACGAACCTCCCACAGATGCTTGATTAAATCAAGACCGCAAATCCAATCTTCTCATTGAATCTGAATCTCATTCAGACCAATGTCGAACACTTGGACTAAGATCGGATCGCTTCTCTACTGAAAGGAGTCACTAAAATCCAGACCTGTTTCATCACTCCCTCGGAATGGAAGCGTCATGGATATACAATCGTTTATGATCACAACACCCTTCAGGTATTCCCAATACCTGTACATCCTGCATACTGGAAGACCCATGGTCAACCCGAAGATCAAGATCTATTTTACACTGTCTTCTTCAGAGTTTGATCACTAAGTTTCTCATTTGATCATTGGGATTTGGTATCGATCATAAGCTTTCCAAAAGCATATATCATACCTAGGTCTTGATCATATACTTTCCAAAAGTATATATCAAACCTACAAATTCAGTAAAGCTTCCAAAGCGAGACGACCGTGCACGGAATTTGATTCTTCCCAATATCTCATGAGTGAGCTCATGTCTTCCGGTTCAGTAATGAACCTGTACGATCCCTTTGAGAGATCGTAGTACTCATATGCCCTTACATGCACACCAGCGTGCCGGTGTATAGACCTTGGTTAGGTCATCAACCTATTGGTCTGCCAAATGTACACACTCAGACATATAGTAATACATCTCTCTCCGGTCAGAGGATGCGTGCCTATGCTGTGACAGCATTCAACATAGGACTTAGGTTATCTCGATCTCGTTAAGTCAACCCATTGACCTAACTAATCTGACACCTCCGAATCTCTATTCCTATGCAGAGGACCTACATCAAGAGGTCGGTCAGATATCAGCCTATGTGAGAAAGGATTGCCATCTCCTACTCAGGCTGGAGATCACATCTTAACAATCATTTGACGGTGCTTGATGAGTCCTCAATCTAACTCTTTAGATATTCATCCAAGCACCAGCCTCTATGATTCAATAATTGAATCAACAGCTGTATGATCATTAAGATAGCCATGGTACATAACCCTAATTGTACAGAGGGACCTATTATGCAAATTATTTATTCTTCATTTCAGATCAGGGAATGATATTCGCAATAACATTTAGGGATAATTACACCCATAACCCTGAGTAATTTTGCAATCTCAATCATAACCCTGCATAATCGCGAATTACACGAGAAACCTTGAGTAATGGTTAACTCTTACATGGCATAACTCTGTGTTAAATTCCATTTGCCACATACGTTATATTTAACGGTTTTCGTTAAAAAGGACGAAACTGCCCTTAAAGCTCATTTTTATTTGCAATAGCATGCCATCCTCACCCCTCGGTTGAACTCGAAGTCCCCCACCATCCAAGGTGTCGAGCTCCTCCTTGAACCCCCATCCCGACGCCGAGCAAGCTCTCCTCGAAGCTCCGCCTTCGCCGCCGCGGCGTCCCAGCCCCCTCCCCTCCCAACCAACCGTCCATGTCCTCATCCCCTTCCCTCCCTCCCCCCGACAACCCCAACCACTCCCTCCCCCCGGCGCACCTCACAGGTCCTCCCACCCACACCGACCCGTCGCCCCCCATCGCCCCCCTTCCCCTGCTCCAACCCCCCCTCCCCCCCGCCGAGACTTATCCTCCCCTGCGCTCGACCCATCACCGCCCCCCTCTGCTCGACCTGCCGCGTGCTGGACCCCCTCCCCCCGCTCGCCACTCCTCCCCTGCTCGACTCGCCGCCTGGTCGACCCCCACGACCCGCCGCCACCCAACACCTACTCCTCCCCCCGCTCGACCGACGACCCGACCCCTAATCCCCCCCACCACACCTCACCACCCAGGTCCTTCCACAGTCACTGACCCACCCCATCGCCCAGCGGACTTGAAGCGTCCCCCAACCCACCCCACCGCCCAGCGGTCGGACTCACCCCAACCCCCCTCCCCGACGCCAAGTGAGCCCCGCGCTACTGCTCGACCTCTGCCTGCTCGAAGCCCGATCCTCCCCTGCTCAAAGTCCGCAGCTCGCCATCCTTCGACCCCCCTTCCTTCTTTACTTCATTGCTCCTCGGCTCGCTCATACTCGCACCGTCCCTGCAGGTTAAGGTGCGACACGGATGATGGGAGGTGGTCGGTCGACGGTAGGTGAAGGGAGGTCGGAGGGAAGAGGTTCAGGTGGACGGAAGTTGAAGGGAAGGTGGCTGGAGGTTGAAGAGAGATGTGTATTTTTTTGTTTATTTATTAACCGTTGGATTGAGGATGAGTTCGATTAACTCATAGATATGGTTGAGTTAACATATTAAATTAACGGAGGGTTATGAGTGTAAGACAGAATGAATATCGGGGGTTTCTCGTGTAATTCGCGATTATGCAGGGTTATGTTTGAGATTGCAGAATTACTCAGGGTTATGGGTGTAATTATCCCTAACATTTATTGCATAATGGCTCGCCGTGGGCTCACATGTCCAACAGTTATATTGACTCTATTTTATTATGATGATTAATCTCTCAACTAACTTATTTATGTTAAATTAAAAATGTGTTGATAATGTTGCAACATATATTTAATTTAATCATAAATAAATGTTGTTGGTTTTGACCAACAACAATTATAGCCATTGATTTTACATGGACCAAGCCTGGCCATTGGATCCATGTGTCCCATGGATTGAGATCCATTGAATCATAAACTAATATAAAAGGAGGGCTAGGGTAGCCTTCCAAGGTACATCATTAAGAGTTGTACAAAGTTACAACTCTCTCTCTCTCTCATATTCTCGCCCTCTCTCTTTCTCTCCTCCAAAAGATAGCCGTCCATCTTGTGTTGAGAAAGGAGAGACTCTCGGCCTTCGTTTTCGACGACTCGTGGATCTCCATCTTCTTTGGAGTTTCTTACTCTAAAGGAAGACGACGGATTTCGTTTGACGAAATTGGGGGAGCCATCACTTGGATCTTCATCGAGGATTGCGGGAAGGAACGTGACTCATCATCGCGCCCGCAAGTGCGTTCTTCGTGGATCAGACTTAAGACAGGAGGATCTTTACTTTGAGATCTCACGATCGCAACCACGCATCAAGAGGTATTCCCTATACTTTGTGGTTTGATGAAACGATCCGAGAAATGTTCTCGTGATCATGTGGTTTCATCTTTAGTTTTAAAAAATTTTAATTTCCACCGCATCTAGCGACTAGTGCGACTAGATGCTCCGATTGCATACGATGCGATCAACACGCTTCCGTGATGCGCTTAAGGATTCACAATATCCTTCAAGTGGTATCAGAGCCAAAGGTTGAAAAAGGTTTTGGATATGATCCATAGACCTGAGATGATTTGGTTCTTGAAAGGGTTGCGAAATTTTTGCTGCATTTCAATTTTCGCACCTCTGTCTAATTGATTTTTTCGGCACTGTTTAAAAGTTTAAACACGAAATTTTCAATTAGATTTTGTTCCCCATTAAACAAAGAAACCATAGGACTTGAGTTTACTAAAGTTGGACTTCATTTGCTCAAGATATGACCTTTTGAATATGGATGTATTCACAGTTGCGGGAACTGCGGATTTAAACGTAATTAATGAGATAATTACGATTTTAATCCGCCTCGAAATGCGTGAATTATCACTTGGATTCTTTAATAAATCAAATAGGCAATCTTTGGAAACTGAGTTTGCATTTTTTCGATTTAAATTGATCAATATAAGTTAATTTTAGTGATTGAGGGTCACTGCTGGAAATTAACATTTTTTGATCTTGAATCTTGTGATAAGTCATTCAATTATCATGATGGAAATTAATTGTTAATTTTCTGGAATAATTAGTGATAAATATTTGTGAAATATTTAAAGAGATAATTATTTCATTGAATGACATTTTCCTAAACCACAATGATGAGATAATAGATCTTGATCATTGGTTCATCAACAAACATTGATTTCATGAAAAACCTTAGTTTATCCTACAATAGTTGTAGGACAACTTTTACAAGAAAAACCCTCTTGCTTGAATAGGATTGGGGATTTGTTTAGCAAATCTCCTTATAATATAATCAAAATTGTTTTGAGGTTTATTAAATGGTATAATTTCGGTTGAAAAACCGATGAGCATCTCGAAGTACATAATGATCTATTTGGTATTATCCTTTCTCGAGGCGGATATGGTGCCTCGGAGAGCATTGTAGTCGCGGGTTTCAACGTATGTGGTCCGTCCCACTCTCGTCGGTGTTGGCCATGACAGTGGGTAGGGACTATATAATGCCGGAGAAGTCAGAGTGTATTTTTCTAATTATTAAAATTTGAATAATACGTATTTTGAGAATATACCTACTATTCAAGTAAAAGACATGTTTGTTGATGATTGGATTAATAATTAATTTAATGTGATTAAATTAATTATATCCAACAAACACTCTATTGTGAATAGATGTATATTTCCCTTGGAAGAATTAATTATGTGAATGTGATTCATGATAATTAATTATAAAATTTGAATATGATGTGGAGGATCACATAAGTGACATCCATGGTCTCCCGTAAAGGCAAAGGACTTCGTCGCCAGTTGTTGTGTATAGGAGACGCCTGTCCGAAGTGACAGATCCTGTGCATGATTTAATTGGATCGGGTTCTTTGCTTCTCGAAAGAGTAAGGCCGTATACGTAGTGACCCCAATATCGAGTCCTCATATTATTGGGGCGATATTGGATTGCGTACAGCGAGTATTAAGCCTGTTGACGGTTGGTTCAATTAACAACAGGTCAACATCATCTTAGGGGTGGTGGGCCCGGGTGTTAAAAACCGAATTGGGAATGCAAGTTGGACTTGCAAAAGGTAGAATGAGTTCCCACTTCTTTTTATCGGAGTTGTAAGTTCTCATATTATTGGGATGCGACAAAGATAGGAAAGGAGATCCCAGATCTTGCTAGAGATATAATGGTAAGAATATCTCTTACATTGAAAGTGATTAAGGGAATGAACTTTCAGTGTTGACAAGGCAAAACAACTTTGATTAATTCCTAAATCAAAGTAAAACATGTATATATAATATATATACCCTTATGCAAATTTTTTATTTCAGATAATCCTTCATTAAACCCACTCAATGTTATACTCAATAATAACCAGTAAAATATCTTGTATTGGACTCATGATCCAGATATTGTACTTACAATTAGACACATAATGTATGTGGTTGCAATGTGCAAGTTTTCCTCAACATAATGAGGAATGACAATTAAATAAGACAATAACACATCACCTTAGGGTTTGTATGTCTCTATAGTCTTGATCTTTCATCGAGTATACTTTGGAAGTGACCCGTCGATGGTGATCGTAATTGTCGAATAATCCTTATAAAATTAAAGAAGATATTTTGGCATAAATATGTGCTCTAGACATTTAATCATGAATGACATGGTTCTCTGCATTATGCAGAATGGTAGCTTGAAAGAGATGATGTATTCAAAATGATTGAATACCTACCTGAACCTAAGTCTCTAAAAGTTAAGATGTATGTAAATATGATTAGTGTCATCATTCTACGATCTATACTCAAGTCATTCATGAAGCTTCATAATAATCATTTTTGAATGAATTTAATGAAGCATATATAAATGTTGAAGTGCTCTTCTATTGAAATCTTTGGAATTCAACATAAGTGATTCTTTGTCTTGAACAATGGTTGTTTGTAGATGAAGAGAGCACAGTGGAAGCATGGTTTGGACCCATTTAAGAAAGAAAGTCAAAGAGTTGACCTACTTCTGTGACTTCCATATGACATCCAAAGAGTTGGATGAATGCCAATACTGCAATAAGTTGATGTGTTGATAGTATGACTATCAAATCTGTCTAAAATCCTTAGTGAAGGACTCTGATAGAGCATCAGAATAATCTATATATAATCACTGACTATGACTTTCTTATTTCATAAGATAAAGTCTGACAATTGTTTCCCAATCTTCTAATGATATTTGCAATTGGTTGCATATATATTTTAGAAGATTAGAAATTTGATCTTAAGGTTTAATAGTCATCTACATGGATATTGATGTAATTGTTGCAACAATCTCTGTTGGATAGATAGACTTCATATTCTCAGTGGGAGAGCCCTTAGTCTTAGAGAATGTCTCTATGACCTAGATATTTGAATACCCTCATTGTTTGTTTCTAAATGTTGGAAATAAACATGAATTCTGAGCTAGAACTATCATAAAGAGTTATGATGGATATATTTCAGATAGTAATCTAACATCTAGTGGACTCCACAAAATTAGAAAATTAATGAATGGTTCATTAAGATTTCTAATACTGAAAATCAAACCTTAAAAACCAATAGGAGGATGAAGATCATTTGACAATGATCTGGCATCAAGCCTTGGACATTTGTCTGTTGATTTGATCAATAGACTAGTAAGATATGAAACTTTAGAATGTCTAAAATTTCAAATCTTACATACTTGTGAATATTGTATTCAAAGTAAAAATGTCCAATACGCCCTTCTCTGGGAATGGTGTTAGATGTCGAGGTATTCAATATCTCATACATCTTGATGTATGTAGATCATCTATATCATAGTAAACATTATGGATATGTGATATCTATTGATGATTATGTATGATATGAGATTTCTTCTCTTCACCTAAGAAACCTTTGAAATGTTCAAAGATTTCACAATTCTAGTTTAGAACCAAAGTTTGAAAGAAGATTAAATGAATTTGATCTAACCAAGGTAGTAAGTACCTATTAGATAAAATTCAAGGAATACCATATGGAGATATGAATATCATTTCTATTTCAATCTTCCTAATACACCTAAACTCAATGGAGTTGTAGGGAGATACAATTGGATCATGTGTGGCATGATTTGATCAATGATGAATTTTAGTATAATTACCCCCTTAGTTTCATGGTATATATATGTAGTAGAGACTACTCTATATATCCTTAATAAGGATCCATGCATGTAAGCTGGAATCTAGCACTTGAGAGTGCTACTTCATTAGGAAAATAAAGGATGGTATTGGATACCTACTTTACGACCTTGAGATTCTTAAAAGATCTCATCTCTGAGAATGTGATTCTTGGAGGATTGAGACTCTTGAGAATCAAGATAAAAATGAAGTGAAGGAACTCATTTAATCTTGAGAAGATAATGAGGCTCCTGAAATCGGAAACTAAAGGGATAAATAAAGATGAAACATTAATACCTCTTCAAATTAGTTTGGGGATGTATTCCATGTGTCAGTTAAGTCTGAGAGTGATTGGACTTCATGTGATGAAGCTCCTAAGGATCATGACATGGAAAGATGGATATTCGCAATAAAGTCTAAAGTAGACTTCATATACAAATGTTGTATATAGACCTTCGAGGATCCACCTATAAGGGTAAGACCCATAAAGGTGTAAATAGATCTTCAAGAGAAGAGGGAACCTGATGAGAAGTTAGAGACCTTCAAAGCAAAGTTCATAGCCATGAGCTACACACCGTAAGAGAAGACATTGCTTGCAATGAGACTTGCTCTTCGGAAACCATGCTTAAAATCATAAGAATATTGCTAACCTGAGCTACACAACTTGACCATTGCATCTTCAAGATGTAAGTCAAGATTGCATTCCTCTAAAGAATACCTCTCTGAGGATATTCACATAGAGTAGCCCCAGGGCTTCATGATTGGGGAAAGTAAGGTGTGAAAGCTGAAGAAATCCATATGTGGACTCAAATAAGCTTCTTGTTATTGGAACATAAGATTTGATGAAATTATAAATGTTATGATTTCAGATAGAATCTTGATGTACCATATAAAGCTTAGTGGGAGTGCCATTGTGTTCATCGTGCTAAATGTAGATAATATCCTAATCATTTGGAATGATATAAGGATGATAATAAGTGTTTTATAGACTGGATATTCCATACCTTGAGATATGATCTCAAAAGATGCCTCTTGGATCTTAGTTCTGAAGTTGTTCAGAAGCAAAGAAAAGAGGGTATTGGGAATGTAACATTTGTAGTACACCTTGGACATATTCCATTCTTGGAAATTCCTAGAAAGGCTTCCTTCCCTTGAGATTTGGTACTGACCTATCTAAAGGGATAGCACCTCAAAGAGTTGAGGTGCTAGAACTGCTTGCACTTGCGCATCAGTTACAGAAAGCTAAGTGTATGCTAGATGTGTACAAAAGCCAGACATCTGCCATGCAATGGAAGTAGCAAAGTGTTGCTAATCCTACTATGGAGAGAAAACACTTGATTGCAGTAATAACAAAATATTCATAGATGACTAGTTTTTTTGAGATAGTGATCTCAAAGTCATATCTTCAAAAGCTTAAGACTTTATAGATAGAGATCTAAAAGGTCTTAACTGTAGATACCCTAAGAGATAGCGATCTCCAAGAATAAGGGTATTCTGATGAGGATTATGGAAATACTGGTTATAATAATTGAGCAATAGTGTCAAGGGCACTATAAGTGCGTTGACTAGATTGAGTATTGGTTGCATGAGATGCAACATTCCCATTGGATGCGAGCACTATTACCTAGGGATATGCAAGTCCCGTAAAAGGACTTGGCATAGTCTTTTGGCAACAGAGTGACTGATCAGCTTACCTAGCTATTTCTAAATAGCCTATGATTGTCACATGAGTGTGGGTTTAAATGATTAGCCCATTAATGGATCTTTGGGCTAGTGGGAGATTGTTGGACATGTGAGCCCACGACGAGCCATTATGCAATAAATGTTATTGCTAATATCATTCCCTGATCTGAAATGAAGAATAAATCATTTGCATAATAGGTCCCTCTGTACAATTAGGGTTATGTACCATGTCTATCTTAATAATAATACAACCGTTGATTCAATTATTGAATCATAAAGGCTGGTGCTTGGATGAATATCTAAAGGGTTAGATTGAGGACTCATCAAGCACCGTCAAATGATTGTTAAGAGATGATCTCCATCCTGAGTAGGAGATGGCAATCCTTTCTCACATAGGCTGATATCTGACCGACCTCTTGATGCAGGTCCTCTGCATAGGAATAGAGATTCGGAGGTGTCAGATTAGTTAGGTCAATGAGTTGACTTAACGAGATCGAGATAACCTAAGTCCTATGTTGAATGTTGTCACAGCATAGGAACACATCTTCTGACCGGAGACAGATGTATTGCTATATGTCTGAGTATGTACATTTGGCAGACCGATAGGTTGATGGCCTAACCAAGGTCTATATACCAGTGCGCTGGTGTGCATATAAGGGCATATGAGTAATACGATCTTGTTAGCAATGTGAGCCCCGGGCGAACCATTTCTACAATAAATGTTATTGTAATGAATAAATTATCAATGAAAGTTATTGATTATTTTTCACTCCCTTTCTGAGATTAATGAATGAATGCACTATAGGGTCCCTCTGTACAATAAGGGTTATGTACCATGGCCAACTTGATGATCATACAGCTGTTGATTCATTGGATGGATCATAGAGGCTAATGCTTGGATGAATATCTACGGAGTTAGATAGAGGACTCATCAAGCATCATCAAATGATCATTAAGTAATGATCTCCAGTCTGAGTAGGAGATTGCAATCCTATCTCATATGACTGATATCTGACTGACCTCTTGATGCAGGTCCTCTGCATGGGAATAGTGATTCAGAGGTGTCAGGTTAGTTAAGTCAATGGGTTGACTTGACGAGATCGAGATAACCAAAGACCTACGTTGAATACTGTCACAACATAAGCATGCATCCTCTGACTAGAGACAGATGCATTGCTATATGTCTGAGTATGTACATTTGGAAGACCAATAGGTTGATGACCTAATCAAGGTCTATATACCGACGAGCTGGTGTGCATGTAAGGACATATGAGTAATGCGATCTCTCAAAGGGGTCATACAGGTTCACTTGTGAACCGGGAGACATGAGCTCACTCATAAGGTATTGGGACTGAACAAATTCCATGCATGGTCGTCGTGCTTTGAAAGCATGACATGAATTTGAAGGTAAGATATATGCTTTGCGAAAGCATATGATCTATACCAAATCCCAATGACCAAGATTGAGAAACTTAAATGATCTAACTCTGAAGATGGCAGTGCAAAAGTGATCTTTATCTTCAGAATGATCATGAGTCGTCCAGTATGTAGGATGTGCAGGTATTGGGAATACCTGAAGGGTGATTTGATCATATACGATTGTATAACCATGACGCTTCCATTCCGAGGGAGTGATGAAACATGATTGGATTTTAGTGACTCCTCTCATTAAAGAAGTGACCTAATCTTAGTCCATGAACTGGACATTGATCTGAATGAGATTCAGATGCAATGAGAAGATTAAGTCTACGGTCTTGATTTGATCAAGCATCAGTGGGAGGTCCATAGGATCTGGATTTGAGATATGATCTCAACATCCAAGTCACTATACGTGGAACAATATAATCGCCCTGTCCTTATCTCCAAGTATCTGAGGAGAAATAGCATTGTTCTTAAATGGTTTAAGAACAATTCCATAAGATCTAAGCAAAGAGAAATTGGTAATTAAATGTGATTTAATTATCATGATGTATGAGAAATTATCCAATATGATTAAATGTGATTTAATTATTTTGGATAAGAATAATGTGGATAGAAATATCCAATTATTCATAATATATTATAAATGTGATTTATAATGTATTAGAGAGAGTTAGTTATAATTTATATGGGCTGATTAATTATTATGTGTATTGGATACACATTGTGTAATTAATTAACAATATGAATTATATGTTGTTTTGGGTTGTGAATATGATTCACAATTTTTTCCATGGCAAGAATGCAATATTCTCAAAGATAATTGTGAATTATTTTTGAAGAATAAAATCCAATAAATTAGTTGAGAATAAATAAGAGAGATTTCAAGGAGATATGCAATCTCATGGATTTCCATGAGATTGCAATCTCCATGCAATCCCCATGGGCGGCACACCATTCCAATATGGAATGTGTGGCCGCCCACTTGGAAGGCACATGGAGATGAAATCTCCATGTGTCTTCTCTCCTTATTTGTTGGGTTGATTTAGGATTGAATTATATTTGATTTTGTCAAATATATTTTAACATAAATTTGTTGTTTTTGTCAACAACAATCTTAGCCATTGGATAAACATAAATCAATCTCATCCATTGATTTTATGTGTCCCATGGATTGAGATCCATGGATCCCAAAACCCTATAAATAGAGAGGCATACTTGGCTCTCTCTTTACACATGCTATTGTAGCACAAACTCTCTCTCTCTTTCTCATACTCGACAGCCCTCTCTCTCCCTCTCTTCTTGGTGGCCATCCACCTTGGTGGAGAGAATCGTCGACACCCGCGCCATCGTGCTGCCGCTTCGACTCTCTGCGGTTATTCATCTTTTTGGAGTGCTTCACTCATGAAGGAGACGTTTGATCTCGTGCGATGAGATCAGGAGCAACTGCGCTTGGATCAACTTGGATTGCGAGGACACCGCGACTCATCTCCGCGCTCGCAAGCCGTTAATCCGACGATCGGACTTGAGACAGGAGGTCTCTTTTCGTAGAGACTTGATCAACCACGCTTCAAGAAATATTGCATTATACTTTCTGTGGTTATAGATGAAATGATTTGAGAATCGTTCTCGGATCATGTGGTTTCATCGATTTAAAATTTTTTAAATTCCGCTGCACCGAACAACTAGTACGACTAGTCGTTCTTCGTCGTATCCGATACGATGATCACGCTTCCGTGATGCGCTTGAGGATTTCTCCATATCCTTCAAGTGGTATCAGAGCCTTAGGTCGACGGTTTCGAATATGATTCGAAAAACCGAGGACGACTTGGGTTCGTTTAGGTCGCGAAATTTTTTCATCGCATTTGATTTCGCAGATCTGTTTAGTAGATAAATTCGGCACTGTTTAAATTGTTTAAACACGAATTTAATACTTGTATTTTGTTCCTCATTAAATAAGGAAACCATAGGAACTGAGTTTGCGTAAATCGGATTTCGTATGCTCAAGTTATGGTTGTTTTAATGAACATGTATGCACTGTTGCGGGTACAGTAGATTTTAACATGATTAAAGAGTTAATTACTGTTATCATCTGCCACGAAATGCATGTAACTCCACTTAGATTCTGTTATAAATCAAGTTAGCAATCTATGAAAATTGAGTTTGCTTAATTTGGATTTAAATTGATTGAGATATGTCAATTTTAGTGAATAGGGGACATTACTGAAATTGCATTCCTAATCTAGAACCAAGTGATTGTCAATTAGTGAAATTAATTGTTAATTTCGTGAAATAATCTTGAAAAATATTTGTGAAATATTGAAACATGATTATTTGCCTAATTGACTTGGCCCCAACCAATTAATAGATTAGATTTGATCTAAATCATAATTGGAAACCATAATCTTCAAACTTGATGCTTGAATAGGATTTGGGAATTTGTCTAGCAAATTTCCTTATAATAAAAAATACTTTGATTATTACTATATGGTACAATTTTGGTTGAAAAACCGATGATCATCTCAAGTACAAATTAATCAATTTGGCATTATCCTTTCCCGAGGCGGATATGGTGCCTAGTCGGAGAGCATTGGGGTTGCGGGTTGCAACGTATGTGGTCCGTCCCACTCTCGTCGGTACTGGCCATGACATCGGGTAGGGTCGGGATAATGTCCGAGGGATTAAGATGTATTTTTCTAATTATTAAAATTCGAATTAATACGTATTTTGAGATATTACCATATATGTATTCAAGTAAAATAATCAAGTTTGATTGATTGAATTGGATTGATAATTAATTTAATGTGATTAAATTGATTATGTCCAATTGAAATACTCTAATATGATTAGAGTTATTAATTCTCTTGGAAGAATTAATTATGTGAATGTGATTCACGATAATTAATTAAAATTTGAATATGAGGTGGAGGATCACATAAGTGACATCCATGGTCTCTCGTCAAGGCGAAGAGTTTCGTCGTCAGGGATTGCATATGGGAGACGCCAGTCCGAAGTGACAGCTCCTGTGTGCAAGCGCATCTGGATCGGGCTTTTTGCTTCTCGAAAGAGTAAGGTCGCATGCGTAGTGACCCCAATATCGGATCTTCAAATTATTGGGGTGATATTGGATTGCGCATAGCGAGTATTATTCCTGTTGACGGTTGGTTCAATTAACAACGGGTCAACATCGCCTTAGGGGTGGTGGGCTCGGGTGTTAAAGACCGAATTGGGGAAATGCAAGTTGGACTTGCAAATTGGAATGTGTTCCCGCTTTTCTTTATTGGAGTCACAGATTCTCATATTATTGAGATGTGACAATGATAAAGAGGAGATCCCAATTCTTGCTAGAGATATAGCGGTATGTATATCTCTTACTTTGAAAGTGATTAAGGGAATGAACTTTCGAAGTCGACAATGCAAGAATAATTTGATTTAAAATACCTTAATCAAATGTTATAAATTTGAATATATTTTTGTATTCTAATATAGTGCATTCTTAATTTCAGAAAATGAAGTCTTTGAACCCACTTAGTAGGCTTCTAGAGGTCAACCAATTGATCGGCCCAAATTACTCGGATTGGATCCGAAATTTGGAGCTTGTTCTCTCTGCTGAGCGCATAAGTTATGTGCTATCCCAGGACAAGCATGAGAACCCTAAGTCCAAGGATGAAAAAGCATTTAATGACAAGTATAATGAAGATCATGTCTTGGCTAGGTGCTATATCCTAGGTTCTCTCTCCATTGTTCTGCAGAAGCAACATGTGGAGATGAGTATCTGTCAAGAAATAATGCAGAATCTTAAGGTTATGTTTGGTGACATTAACCGCACTCAGCGGTACAATGTTATGAAAGACCTCATTCGCTGTATAATGCAGGAAGGGACTTCGGTCCGTGAACATGTACTCAAAATGTTTGGGTACTTGTCGGAGCTGGAGACTCTTGGGGCAACGATGGATGTAGACATGCAAGCTGACTTCATTCTGCTGTCATTGCCCAAGTCTTTCAATAACTTTGTAGTGTCATTCCACATGAACAAGCTGGAATTGACAAGTGCTGCTCTCCTTGCTGCATTAAAGTCTGCAGAAGACGTAATGAAGAAGGATGGTCCCACTGGCAGTGCAATGGTTGCACAGGTCAAAGGGAAGCGCGGTCGGAAGCATGGTTCTCGGAAGGGCCCGGCCCAGAAGAGAAAGAAGAAGGGACAAAGTGTTGGCTCTTCTTTCAGTGCATCCACTCTCATGGCGTCGAAGAAAACCGACGTCTGTCACCACTGCAAGAAGCCGGGGCACTGGAAGCGTAACTGCCCAGATTAGCTAAAGTCCTCAGACAAAGGTAAAGCCCCAGCAGGTATGAAATCTACTTTCATCAATGAAACTAGCTTTCTCGTCGGACGAGAAGGAAGTTGGGTTGTAGATTCTGGTGCTTCTGTTCATGTATGCAATTTGTTGCATTTGTTTCAGGAAACTAGGAATCTTGAGGAAGGGAGATAGTCATCCAGATGGGATCTGATGCAAGTGTTGCAGCAGTAGCCGTCGGGACTTGTAGACTATCATTATCTAGTGGAAGAGTCCTTATACTTAAAGAATGTCTTTATGTACCCGAAGTCAGAAGGAACTTGATATCTGTATCTAAGCTTGTTAGAAGCGGATATTCTTTCCTTTTCTGTAATAAATTAGTCATAAGTCGTTATGATAAATATATTGCGGATGGTGTTTTGACTTCTGGTGGACTCTATGAATTGTGCATTGATAAATGTATTATGAATGTGACAACCACTAATAAAAACCCTAAAAGATCCAGAGAGGATAAAAATATCTCAAATGAGATATGGCATCAAAGGCTTGGTCATTTATCTGTTGATAGGATCAATAGATTGATAAAGGATGGTCCTCTAGATTTTCTACAGGTTCAACCTTTGCCCACTTGCAAACAATGCATACAGGGTAAAATGACTAGGACGCCTTTCCGTAACAAAGTTACAAGATGCGAAGGTATTATTAACCTAATACATACCGATGTATGTGGTCCCTTCAGTACCGCGACTCGAAATGGATATCGATATTATTTTACGTTTATTGATGACCATTCGTGATACGGGTTTATCTTCCTACTACGTCATAAGTCTGAAACCTTTGAAAAGTTCAAAGAATTCAAGGCTTTGGTTGAGAACCAAACCGATAGGAAGATTAAACGGATTCGATCTGATCGAGGTGGTGAGTACCTGTCAGATGAATTCAAGGAATACCTTAAGGAGAATGGAATTGTTTCCAATCTCACTCCTCCTGGAACTCCCCAACTAAATGGTGTTGCTGAAAGACGCAACAGGACCATCATGGACATGGTCCGTTCAATGACGAATAAAGCAAATTTACCTCTTAGTTTCTGGGGATATGCAGTAGAGACTGCAATATATATCCTGAATAAGATTCCTAGCAAATCCGTGCCTAAGACTCCTCATGAGCTATGGTATGGAACCAAACCTAGTGTTAATCACTTGAGGGTTTGGGGTTGCTTGGTCTATGCGAAGAACGTGGACGCAAGTAAGGTAGAATCTCGCTCTCGTGAGTGTTACTTCATTAGATATGTTAAAGATGGTATTGGATACCTGCTTTATGACCCTGAGACCCAAAAGGTTTTTGTTTCTAGAGATGTGAAGTTTCTGGAGAATGATTTCCTTAAAGGTCAAGACAATAATGAAGTAGAGGAATTCATTGAATCCCTTGAGGATTCTGAGCTCCCCAGACCAGAAACTGAAGAAGTAAATAAAGATGAAACACACATACCTCTTCGAAAGAGTTCGAGGGTGGTTGCACCACCTGAAAGGTATGGATTCCATGTGTCAGGTGAAACTGACATTGATCCTACTTCATTTGATGAAGCACTCGCGGATCAAGACATGGATAGATGGATGCTAGCAATGAAGTCAGAAATTGACTCCATGCATAAAAATGGTGTATGGACCCTAGACGATCCACCTAAAGGGGTAAAACCCATTGGGTGTAAATGGATCTTCAAGAGAAAGAGGGGACCTAATGGGAAAGTAGAGACTTTCAAGGCACGGCTCGTAGCCAAGGGCTACACATAGAGCGAAGGCATCGATTATGATGAGACATTCTCTCCTGTGGCTATGCTTAAATCCATCCGGACATTGCTAGCTATAGCTGCATATCTTGACTATGACATCTGGCAGATGGATGTCAGGACGGCTTTCCTCAATGGATACCTCGAGGAGGATATCTACATGGAGCAGCCCCAGGGCTTCATGACAGAGGATGGTAAAGTATGCAAGCTGAAGAAATTCATCTATGGGCTCAAGCAAGCTTCTCGTAGCTGGAACATCAGATTCGACGAAACCATAAAGAGTTATGATTTTGTATAGAATCCTGATGAACCTTGTGTATACAAGAAGACTAGTGGGAGCGCCATTGTGTTCATCGTGCTTTATGTAGATGACATCCTTATCATTGGGAATGATACAGGGATGATGACCAGTGTAAAGATTTGGATGTCCCATACCTTTGAGATGAAAGATCTTGGAGAAGCCTCTTATATCTTAGGCCTGAAGCTGTTCAGAAACCGAGAAAAGAGGATTTTGGGATTGTCACAACATGGATACATTAAGAAGATTCTTGAACGATTCCGTATGGATAGTTCTAAGAAAGGATTCCTACCCATAAGACATGGTATCCACCTGTCTAAAGGAATGGCTCCTCAAACTGTTGAGGAAAAGAAGGTCATGGCTGGATGTCCTTATGCATCAGCTGTAGGAAGCTTAATGTATGCCATGATGTGTACAAGGCCAGATATCTTCCATGCAGTGGGAGTGGTAAGTCGTTACCAATCCTGCTATGGAGAACAACACTGGAATGCAATAAAGAACATATTCAAATATCTAAGATGGACGCAAGATTACATCTTGGTCTATGAAGATGGTGATCTCCAAGTCTTGGGATATACAGATTCTGACTTCCAATCAGATGTAGATGATCGAAAGTCGACATTGGGGTTCGTGTTCTTGTTGAATGGTGGTGCTGTGAGCTGGAGAAGCAAGAAGCAAGACACTACTGCAGATTCAGCAACAGAAGCTGAATACATTGCCGCATCGGATGCTGCAAAGGAGGCGGTGTGGTTGCGTAAGTTCGTGCTGGAGCTCGGCGTAGTTTCCTCTGATACTCTCATTCCTTTGCTCTGCGATAACACGGGAGCCATTGCCCAGGCAAAGGAACCCATATGGCATCAAAAGAGCAAGCACGTGGAAAGGAAATACCACATCATTCGGGACATACAAAAGCGTGGTGACATCATCATCACCAAGGTGGCCTCTGCCGACAACGTTGCTGATCCTCTTACCAAACCTCTAACACAGAAGGTTTTCGACCAACATGTAATGAGTATGGGTTTAAAGATTGTACCTGAATGGTTCTGAGGGATAGTGGGAGATTGTTAGCAATGTGAGCCCCGGGCGAACTATTTCTACAATAAATGTTATTGTAATGAATAAATTTTCAATGAAAGTTATTGATTATTTTTCACCCCCTTTCTGAGATTAATGAACGAATGCACTATAGGGTCCCTCTGTACAATAAGGGTTATGTACCATGGCCAACTTGATGATCATACAGCTGTTGATTCATTGGATGGATCATAGAGGCTAATGCTTGGATGAATATCTAAGGAGTTAGATAGAGGACTCATCAAGCATCATCAAATGATCATTGAGTAATGATCTCCAGTCTGAGTAGGAGATGGCAATCCTATCTCATATGACTGATATCTGACTGACCTCTTGACGCAGGTCCTCTGCATGGGAATAGTGATTCAGAGGTGTCAGGTTAGTTAAGTCAATGGGTTGACTTGACGAGATCGAGATAACCAAAGACCTACGTTGAATACTGTCACAACATAGGCATGCATCCTCTGACTAGAGACAGATGTATTGCTATATGTCTGAGTATGTCCATTTGGCAGACCAATAGGTTGATGACCTAATCAAGGTCTATATACCGGCAAGCTGGTGTGCATGTAAGGACTTATGAGTAATGCGATCTCTCAAAGGGATCATACAGGTTCACTTGTGAACCGGGAGACATGAGCTCACTCATGAGGTATTGGGTGTGAAATCCCGTATTTTCTTTTTCCGAAAATCTGAAATATTTTTAACATCTAAAAAATTCAAATAATCACGCCATTGCGCAGATCTCGTCAATATCTTTCCAACGAGCCCAAGAACACCCAATTCCGATATTCCTAACTCAAGATATCGATGTTTTAAGTATAATAGTTGGGACCCATATATGGATCCGAACCATATCCGAAATTGCACCCATTTTCACCTCTCCCTTTATAAATAGAAGGTGATAGGCTACTCTCTCAAAGTCCTAGCCACCACAATCCTTCCCTCTCTTTGGAGCACCACCATCGCCGTCGACGCCGGAGAAGGAGCTCCGATCGAAGATCCGCGACCACCATCACGTAGGAAAGCTCGAGGTCACCACGGTGCACGCCTCCGCACTGCGATCGAGCAACGGAAATACTATTTCCGTGTAGGAGGAGATCCCGAGGGAACATCCTCGGAGGTAACGATAATACCCCCTTTTGCTGTTGGGTTCCACGTACTTTTCCTATACACTAAAATACCTCTAGAGCCTTATGTGTTTGTAATGATGAATACCTTCCTCCTGCTGTTGATTTCCATTTTTTGTGGTCATATGTTTAAGCATGCATAGAGCCTTAGTTATCCTTATGATACGTTGATTGTGGGATTGTTGTTACCTCACGTTAATTCTAATATAGGCAATTACATTCAATCCTTGTATATAGTTTTAAAGGGAGATTTATTTAACTCCTGACGTTACATAGCAGATTTTGGTCTGTTTGTCTTCTTTTGATTATCCGTTATGACCAAAAATATGGTATTAGTTGGTGTTTAAGTTATCATTTATTTTTATCATAGATTTCGAATCTTAATGTATGGGTAATAATTATCATGTAATATCGAAGTTTTTCCTGCACGGACGCTTCAAGTCAGATTTTTACTCTGCTATTACGTGCCTTGATCTGCATTCTTATTGCTTGTTAGTTAGAAATATAATGTTATTTCAATTGAGATTGATCGAAGAAAGTATAGGTACCAAATGACCAATATTAGTATTCCACATCCAAGATCAAATTTTAAATATTGACATCTTTTGTCAACAATAAGATTACCATGTTCCAAATTTGGATTATGTCAAAGTTGCATGTTGCCGGTAATCGTATGATATAAATATTCTAATGATAACACTTTAAAGAAATAGGAAGGTTAAGACTCTAATAGCAAGATTAAAATGGAACGAGAAATTAATAATATGAATGATTTGAATTGGTATGGCTACCGATGTTAGTTCTAAATACATCCATGTATGATAATCATGAAATAAGCACAGCCTCTTATGGTTTTCAGTGAGAAAAAAATAAAACATGATGACATGTGCATCATTGAGTACATCAAAGGATTTAACTCCCCTTATATCGCAGATTATATTTCAATGTTGTGATTATTACTATTATCATCCAGTAGTTTAAGTTCCACGGTAATTGAGTAGATGGAGTTAAGTGCCTCAACGGATTGGACATGCACCCTTGGACCCCGAGAAGATGCCTTGAAGGTCGCGACCCCAATGGACGAGTTGGGTGACGTGTTACACCTAGCAGTCCGGTAGTATCCGGAGTCGCTCGACGGAGTAGGCAGGTGGCGCGGTTGACGTTCTTGGTTTCGCACTTATACACGATATTAGGACTCGAAGTAGAATTAGGTGTGGCCACATCAAATTCTATTTCGAGTAATATTATTGTGAGAGGTGTTCCGGGATATGCTTTGAAGTTGGAGAATTTGAGGTTGAAATACTTGGAGGTTTATCCAAGATGACAAACAAGTTCCCGCGTAGCGGAGGCCTGCGAGTCGCGTACTTGCATGTGCTAAAATAATACGAGAAATGATTATTGATCGGGTGTCGGAAAAATGTATACCGTTGTGGACTCTAATCAATTTGTAGAAATATCAAGATTATGGGGGTTATAATTAAATGATTATTATATAAATAAATAAAAGTAAATAATTATGAGATCTAATGTGAATTAGAATCACTTGGTGTTCTTTCTAATTTTTTTTCAATAGATGCATGTGCCATTAAATAAAGTTGAGTATACATTCTTTTCTTACTCCTGCATTAGTCATTATAGTGTTTGTCTCGTTACTGGGCAATTGCTCATAACGTTACCCTCGTGTGAACCCAACAGGTATACTTGAGCAGCAGCCGCTATAGTAGCGGTCCTTTGAGGAGATCAACACTTCCTACGTGATACTTGCACTAGACAGGGTGCGTCCTATTTAGAGTAACTTATTTACTTCCGCATCATTTTATGTTATTATTGAGAGACATTGTAGTGAGATATGTTGAGAGCTTTTTCTACAAAATTTAAGATTTCATGATGTATCTCTTCTATGGACATGGACTTGATTATCATTATCAATGAGAATGGATGGTGTATTTTACTTTCCATTTCACATTATTCTCCTGTTGTTATTTATATTTCAAATATTAATCTAACGTGCATAAGATGGTTTGCTGAGTATCATAGATCGTGGGCGTATTTGGATCGTAGGTCCGATGCTCCCGTCTCGTCGGTTTTGGTAACCGGCGGGGCGGAGCGTCACAGATGGTATCAGAGCCCGATACTCCATTCTATCCTTTGCATATTAGATTATCTACGGGATTTGAAATATAAATATAGCAACAAAGCTATCTAATTTTAGCATTAGTTAAGGAGAATAATTACAGTCATGTTTAATAAGTCCATTGTCTTTCCAATCACCTAAGTCCGGGAGATCTGTTCGTCGAGATTTCTACAGAGCTCGTAGAGAGCATCGTTTCCACCCAGTGGCTACCACTCCTACCACTAGCAGATTTGCTCCTACACCTATTTTGGGGCAGGGTTTGGCGACTCACGATACTACTTTCTTCCGCTCTTCGACACACTCGCGGGGTCACAAGACAAGAGGTGCTAGCCTTGTCTCGGGAGGCTCATTTTCTCAGTCAGGAGATCGTAGGTGTTTCCACTGCCAACAACCAGGCCATTTCAAGGCCAAGTGTCCCTTACTTATTAGCAGCTTAGGCAGTCATCAACCAAGTGTACGACCAACTTTCTCACTCGCACAATCACATGGATCAGCTTCTCGTAATGGAGGTCGAGGCTTTCAACATCCTCCACCATGACCAACCTTCAGTGTTGCAGGTTCTAACGCCCCATCACACCTGCAGGGACAATTGAATGCAATCACACAGGAGCAGGCCCGCACCCCAGGAGCGGTAGTGCGAGGTATGATTTCAGTGCATGGTATATCCTTACATGCCTTATTTGATTCAAGAGCTACTCACTCTTTTCTAGCACATCGACTAGTATCCAAGTTAGAAAAGAACCAATCTTTGTTTCATATCCTTACTACATCAAGGTCCCAAGGGGTCAATTATTCATCGTGCTACAAGAAGCGAGGGATGTAGCAGTGCAGATTGGCGGGCACCTAATGCCCGCATATCTTTTACTTATTCTGTTAGAAAATTTTGATGTCATCCTAGGTATGGATTAGCTCGAGCAACATCACACATGCCTTGATTGCTTTGAGAAGACGGTAGTGTTCCGTCTCTCAAGCATACCTACCTTTCAGTTTGATGGACGTACCCTAGATAGTGAAGTCTTATATGTATCAACGTTGAAGGCCCAACACTTACTCGATCATAGTTTCATAGGTTTTCTCGCCTATGCTGTGGAGTTACCTGTCCAGGATCGCATGATTGAAGATGTTAGAGTTGTGCGTGATTTTCCTGATGTATTTCTAGAGGAGTTACCTGGACTGCCACCAAGGAGGGAGATCGAGTTCGAGATCACCTTGATACCTGATACACAACCTATTTTCATATCTCCATACCGAATGGCACCAGCCGAATTCAGGGAGCTCAAAGTACAAGTGTAGGAGTTGTTGGAAAAAAAGGATTCATCCTTCCCAGTACATCACCTTAGGGGGCACCGGTCCTCTTCGTAAATATGAAGGATGGGCTTATGCATTTGTGCATCGACTACATGCAATTGAATAAAAGAACGGTAAAGAACTGTTATCCACTTCCACGAATAGATGATCTTTTCGATCAGTTGTAAGGTGAAACGGTATTCTCAAAGATTAATCTACGATCAAGTTATCACCAATTGAGAATCAAGGGCACAGAGGTGCTTAAAATATGCTTTTTGCACCATATGCAACCATTATGAGTTTGTGGTCATGCCGTTTGGACTCACGAACGCACCTGCCGCGTTCATGGATATGACGAATAGAATTTTCTATCCATACTTAGATCGTTTTGTGGTAGTATTCATTGATGATATCTTCAACTACTTACGTGATGAGCATGAGCATGAGCAGCACCTTCATACTATTCTTGAGACACTCAGAGAACGCAATTTGTATGAAAATAAAACAAGTGTTAATTTTGGCTTACCGAAGTAGCCTCCTTGGTCATGTAATTAAGGGAGCAGGTGTTGCAGTTGATCCAGCCAAGATAGAGGCAATAATGTCCTGGGAGCAGTCCAAGATAGTTACCGAGATACGCAGTTTCTTAGGCCTTGCTGGCTACTACAGACGTTTTGTTAGGGGCTTCTCGCAGCTAGATTTACCACTTACTCGTCTTATATAGAAAGATGTCCCTTTCATTTGGAGCGACAAGTGTGAGTTGAGCTTTCGTATGTTGAAAGAGAGATTGACCAATACCCCGATTCTCACCCTCCCTTCAGGATCTTTAGATTTTACGATGTATACTGATGCATCAAAGGAGGGTTTAGGAGCAGTGTTGATGCAACGTGGTCAGGTTGTGACATATGCATCGCGATAATTAAAGAACCATGAAACAGAACTACCCTACTCATAACTTGGAGTTGGCAGCTATAGTCTTCGCATTGAAGATATGGTGTCACTACTTATATGGGGTCACTTTTGAAATTTTTACATATCACAAGAGTCCCAAATATATCTTTGACCAACGGGAATTGAGTACGAGACAAAGACGATGGATGGAACTGTTGAAAGATTACGACTGCATGACCGCTTATCATCCGGGTAAGGTAAATGTAGTAGGAAATGCTTTGAGTAGGAGAGCACATACCGAGGGCACCACATCATGGCTACAGACTTGGGATATGCTCACAACACTCAATGAGTGGCACCCCTTTGGTAGTACTACAGATGTCGTAACTGTTCCTGCTAAGTACAGTGGATTATGGGACAAGCTTGTGCATGGTCAGCAGACAGATCAGAAACTACAAGACTTGCTCCATCGATGTCTGAAGGAGGAGTTTGATGGATTTAGAGTTGTGAGTCCATCTTATGGAAGGGAGACCGTGTCTGTGTCCCTGATGATGATGAGTTAAGGAGAGACATCCTAGATGAGGCTCACTATTTCAGATTATCTATCCATCCAGGAAGCACCAAGGTGTATAAAGATCTCCGTCAACACTTCTGATGGGAAGGGATGAAGAGAGATGTTGTAGAACATGTCAGTTGTTGCCTTACGTGCCAATTGGTGAAGGCAGAGCACAAGCATCCTCCAGGCTTGTTACAGTCACTTCCTATTCCGTTGTGGAAATGAGAGAGTGTCTCTAGGGACTTCGTGACATCCTTACCTCGTACAGTAGGTGGATATGATGCTATTTGGGTTATTGTAGACAGGTTGACTAAGTATGCACATTTTATTCCCTGAACATGACATGCACTCCGGTGGATATGGCCAAACTATATATTCAACATGTTATTCGCTTGCATGGGATTCCCAAGGAGGTTGTATCTGATAGGGACTCTCGTTTCACGTCACATTATTGGGGA
The DNA here is from genome assembly GCA_037367405.1 of Ottelia alismoides. Classification (NCBI taxonomy): domain Eukaryota; kingdom Viridiplantae; phylum Streptophyta; class Magnoliopsida; order Alismatales; family Hydrocharitaceae; genus Ottelia; species Ottelia alismoides. Next base: position 1,152,724 of record JAZKJV010001488.1, read on the forward strand.
GAATTCATGAATGCCCTAAAAACTAAACTGTATCTTAGTTCAGCATATCATCCGTAGACGGATGGACAATCAGAGAGGACAATTCAGACTCTTGAGGACATGCTCAGAGCATGTGCCATTGAGTGGCAGGGATCTTGGAAGGGTCACTTTCCTTTAGTGGAGTTCACTTATAACAACAGCTACCATGCTAGTATTGGCATGGCACCTTTCGAGTCATTGTATGGGCGAAGATGCACTACTCCCTTATGTTGACAGGAAGTGGGTGACAAGGGTATCTATTCCACTCAAATAATCGAGGACACAACAAGAGCTGTGTAAATAGTTAGGAAGAAATTATTGACTGCACAGAGCCGTCAGAAGAGCTACGCTGATCAGAGACGTCGTGATCTGGAATTTGATGCCGGAGATTTTGTATTCTTAAAAGTATCTCCAATGAAAGGTATTCAAGGATGTGGTGTCAAGGGCAAGTTGGCACCACGGTTCGTTGGCCTTTTCGAGATTTTATCTCATATTGGGAAGGTAGCATATCAAGTAGCACTCCCCCCCTCACTTGGCAGGCATGCATGATGTATTCCATATGTCAAACCTCCGGAAGTATATTCGCGACCCTCGACATGTGATTAGCTATGAGGACCTCACGGTTGAACCGAATTTGTCTTTTCCTGAGGCATCCGTGCAGGTTTTAGATCAGGCAGTGAAGAGGTTACGACGCAAAGACATCCCTTTAGTTAAGGTATTGTGACAAAGTCAGAATGTTGAGGAGGCCACATGGGAGCCTGAGGCAGATATGCGACAGAAATACTCCTATCTTTTTGAAGGTATCATCACGAGATCCTATTCCAATCCTCTTTAAGATTTTTATGGGTTTCGTTCTCTTTATGATTTTTATGCCTGATTATACACCACATTAGGAACTTACACGTTAAATCCTACGTCTCGAGGACGAGACTTCCTTTAAGATTTTTATGATGTGAAATCCCGTATTTTCTTTTTCCTAAAATCTGAAATATTTTTAAAATCTAAAAACTTCAAATAATCACGCCATTGCGCAGATCTCGTCGATATCTTTCCAATGAGCCCAAGAATACCCAATTCCGATACTCCTAGCTAAAGATATAGATGTTTTAAGTATAATAGTTGGGACCTATATATGGATCCGAAGCATATCCGAAATTGCACCCATTTTCACCTCTCCCTTTATAAATAGAAGGTGATAGGCTACTCTCTCAAAGCCCTAGCCACCACAATCCTTCCCTCTCTTTGGAGCATCACCATCGCCGTCGACGCCGAAGAAGGAGCTCCGATCGAAGATCCGCGACCACCATCACGTAGGAAAGCTCGAGGTCACCGCGGTGCACGCCTCCGCACTGCGATCGAGCAACGGAAATACTATTTCCGTGTAAGAGGAGATCCCGAGGGAACATCCTCAGAGGTAACGATAATACCCCCTTTTGCTGTTGGGTTCCACGTACTTTTCCTATACACTAAAATACCTCTAGAGCTTTATGTGTTTGTAATGATAAATACCTTCCTCTTGCTGTTGATTTCCAGTTTTTTGTGGTCATATGTTTAAGCATGCATAGAGCCTTAGTTATCCTTATGATACGTTGATTGTGGGATTGTTGTTACCTCACGTTAATTCTAATATAGGCAATTACATTCAATCCTTGTATATAGTTTTAAAGGGAGATTTATTTAACTCCTGACGTTACATAGCAGATTTTGGTCTGTTTGTCTTCTTTTGATTATCCGTTATGACCAAAAATATGGTATTAGTTGGTGTTTAAGTTATCATTTATTTTTATCATAGATTTCGAATCTTAATGTATGGGTAATAATTATCATGTAATATCGAAGTTTTTCCTGCACGGACGCTTCAAGTCAGATTTTTACTCTGCTATTATGTGCCTTGATCTGCATTCTTATTGCTTGTTAGTTAGAAATATAATGTTATTTCAATTGAGATTGATCGAAGAAAGTATAGGTACCAAATGACCAATATTAGTATTCCACATCCAAGATCAAAATTTAAATATTGACATCTTTTGTCAACAATAAGATTACCATGTTCCAAATTTGGATTATGTCAAAGTTGCATGTTGCCGGTAATCGTATGATATAAATATTCTAATGATAACACTTTAAAGAAATAGGAAGGTTAAGACTCTAATAGCAAGATTAAAATGGAACGAGAAATTAATAATATGAATGATTTGAATTGGTATGGCTACCGATGTTAGTTCTAAATACATCCATGTATGATAATCATGAAATAAGCACAGCCTCTTATGGTTTTCAGTGAGAAAAAAATAAAACATGATGACATGTGCATCATTGAGTACATCAAAGGATTTAACTCCCCTTATATCGCAGATTATATTTCAATGTTGTGATTATTACTATTATCATCCAGTAGTTTAAGTTCCACGGTAATTGAGTAGATGGAGTTAAGTGCCTCAACGGATTGGACATGCACCCTTGGACCCCGAGAAGATGCCTTGAAGGTCGCGACCCCAATGGACGAGTTGGGTGGCGTGTTACACCTAGCAGTCCGGTAGTATCCGGAGTCGCTCGACGGAGTAGGCAGGTGGCGCGGTTGACGTTCTTGGTTTCGCACTTATACACGATATTAGGACTCGAAGTAGAATTAGGTGTGGCCACATCAAATTCTATTTCGAGTAATATTATTGTGAGAGGTGTTCCGGGATATGCTTTGAAGTTGGAGAATTTGAGGTTGAAATACTTGGAGGTTTATCCAAGATGACAAACAAGTTCCCGCGTAGCGGAGGCCTGCGAGTCGCGTACTTGCATGTGCTAAAATAATACGAGAAATGATTATTGATCGGGTGTCGGAAAAATGTATACCGTTGTGGACTCTAATCAATTTGTAGAAATATCAAGATTATGGGGGTTATACTTAAATGATTATTATATAAATAAATAAAAGTAAATAATTATGAGATCTAATGTGAATTAGAATCACTTGGTGTTCTTTCTAATTTTTTTTCAATAGATGCATGTGCCATTAAATAAAGTTGAGTATACATTCTTTTCTTACCCCTGCATTAGTCATTATAGTGTTTGTCTCGTTACTGGGCAATTGCTCATAACGTTACCCTCGTGTGAACCCAACAGGTATACTTGAGCAGCAGCCGCTATAGTAGCGGTCCTTTGAGGAGATCAGCACTTCCTACGTGATACTTGCACTAGACAGGGTGCGTCCTATTTAGAGTAACTTATTTACTTCCGCATCATTTTATGTTATTATTGAGAGACATTGTAGTGAGATATGTTGAGTGCTTTTTCTACAAAATTTAAGATTTCGTGATGTATCTCTTCTATGGACATGGACTTGATTATCATTATCAATGAGAATGGATGGTGTATTTTACTTTCCATTTCACATTATTCTCCTGTTGTTATTTATATTTCAAATGTTAATCTAATGTGCATAAGATGGTTTGCTGAGTATTATAGATCGTGGGCGTATTTGGATCGTAGGTCCGATGCTCCCGTCTCGTAGGTTTTGGTAACCGGCGGGGCGGGGCATCACATTGGGACTGAACAAATTCCATGCATGGTCGTCGTGCTTTGGAAGCATGACATGAATTTGAAGGTAAGATATATGCTTTGCGAAAGCATATGATCTATACCAAATCCCAATGACCAAGATTGAGAAACTTAAATGATCTAACTCTGAAAATGACAGTGCAAAAGTGATCTTTATCTTCAGAATTATCATGAGTCTTCCAGTATGTAGGATGTGCAGGTATTGGGAATACCTGAAGGGTGATTTGATCATATACGATTGTATAACCATGACGCTTTCATTCCGAGGGAGTGATGAAACAGGATTGGATTTTAGTGACTCCTCTCATTAGAGAAGTGACCTAATCTTAGTCCATGAACTGGACATTGATCTGAATGAGATTCAGATGCAATGAGAAGATTAATTCTACGGTCTTGATTTGATCAAGCATCAGTGGGAGGTCCATAGGATCTGGATTTGAGATATGATCTCAACATCCAAGTCACTATACGTGGAACAATACAATCGCCCTGTCCTTATCTCCAAGTATCTGAGGAGAAATAGCATTGTTCTTAAATCGTTTAAGAACAATTCCATAAGATCTAAGCAAAGAGAAATTGGTAATTAAATGTGATTTAATTATCATGATGTATGAGAAATTATCCAATATGATTAAATATGATTTAATTATTTTGGATAAGAATAATGTGGATAGAAATATCCAATTATTCATAATATATTATAAATGTGATTTATAATGTATTAGAGAGAGTTAATTATAATTTATATGGGTTGATTAATTATTATGTGTATTGGATACACATTGTGTAATTAATTAACAGTATGAATTATATGTTATTTTGGGTTGTGAATATGATTCACAATTTTTTCCATGGCAAGAATGCAATATTCTCAAAGATAATTGTGAATTATTTTTGAAGAATAAAACCCAATAAATTAGTTGAGAATAAATAAGAGAGACTTCAAGGAGATGTGCAATCTCATGGATTTCCATGAGATTGCAATCTCCATGCAATCCCCATGGGCGGCACACCATTCCAATATGGATTGTGTGGCCGCCCACTTGGAAGGTACATGGAGATGAAATCTCCATGTGTCTTCTCTCCTTATTTGTTAGGTTGATTTAGGATTGAATTATATTTGATTTTGTCAAATATATTTTAACCTAAATTTGTTGTTTTTGTCAACAACAATCTTAGCCATTGGATAAACATAAAATCAATCTCATCCATTGATTTTATGTGTCCCATGGATTGAGATCCATGGATCCCAAAACCCTATAAATAGAGAGGCATACTTGGCTCTCTCTTTACACATGCTATTGTAGCACAAACTCTCTCTCTCTCTCTTTCTCATACTCGACAGCCCTCTCTCTCTCCCTCTCTTCTTGGTGGCTTCCACCTTGGTGGAGAGAATCGTCGACGCCCGTGCCATCGTGCTGCCGCTTCGACTCTCTGCGGTTATTCGTCTTCTTGGAGTGCTTCACTCACGAAGGAGACGTTTGATCTCGTACGATGAGATCAGGAGCAACCGCGCTTGGATCAACTTGGATTGCGAGGACACCGCGACTCATCTCCTCGCTTGCAAGCCGTTAATCCGATGATCGGACTTGAGACAGGAGATCTCTCTTCGTAGAGACTTGATCAACCACGCTTCAAGAGGTATTGCATTATACTTGCTGTGGTTATAGATGAAACGATTTGAGAATGGTTCTCGGATCATGTGGTTTCATCGGTTTAAAATTTTTTAAATTCCGCTGCACCGAACAACTAGTACGACTAGTCGTTCTTCGTCGTATCCGATACGACGATCACGCTTCCGTGATGCGCTTGAGGATTTCTCCATATCCTTTAGATCTCTCAAAGGGATCGTACAGGTTCACTACTGAACCGGAAGACATGAGCTCACTCATGAGATATTGGGAAGAATCAAATTCCGTGCACGGTCGTCTCGTTTTGGAAGCTTGACTGAATTTGTAGGTTTGATATATACTTCTGGAAAGTATATGATCAAGACCTAGGTATGATATATGCTTTTGGAAAGTATATGATCGATACCAAATCCCAATGATCAAATGAGAAACTTAGTGATCAAACCCTGAAGAAGACAGTGTAAACTTGATCTTGATCTTCGGGTTGACAATGGGTCTTCCAGTATGCACGATGTACATGTATTGGGAATATCTGAGGGTGATGTGATCATAAACGATTGCATATCCATGACTCTTCCATTCCGAGGGAGTGATGAAACAGGTCTGGATTTTAGTGACTCCTTCCAGTAGAGAAGCAATCTGATCTTAGTCCAAATGTTGGATATTGCTCTGAATGAGATTCAGATTCAATGAAGATTAGATTTGCGGTCTTGATTTACTTAAGCATTTGTGGGAGGTTCGTTCGATCTGGATTTCAGATAATACATCAATATCCAAGTCCCTATACATGGAACAATACAATCGCCCTGTCCTTATCTCCAAGTATCTGCGGAGAAAGCACATTATTCTTGAAAGGGTTCAAGAATAATTCATTTGATGAAATACATATCCAAGCAAGAAGAGCTTGATGATTAAATGAGATTTAATTATCAAGTCTAATATGAATATGATTCATATTGTGAGAATGATTATCCAAGATAATTAAATGGGATTTAATTATCAAGGATTAGAGAATGTGGCATTATTATCCATAATATTTGTGTATTGTAAATATGATTTATAATATACAAATATTCAAGAGAGAGAAATTTAGTAAATAACATTTGTTAATTATTAAATGTGGATTGGATTCACATTTGTTGATTAACTGGAAATGTCATTTACAAATTAGTTTGGGATGTGAATATGATTCATATAATTTTCAATGGCATGTTTGAAATATTCACAAATTAATTTGGAATTATATTGGTGGATATTTTTGCGATAATTGAGAGATAATATAATATAATAAAAAGCAGAAATAGAGCCACCAAATTAAGAGGTGGCGTCACCCATGAAAAAGTCATGGGTGACGCCCCTTGATTTTAGGAGGCTGTGTTGACTCTATTTTATTATGATGATTAATCTCTCAACTAACTTATTTATGTTAAATTAAAAATGTGTTGATAATGTTGCAACATATATTTAATTTAATCATAAATAAATGTTGTTGGTTTTAACCAATAACAATTATAGCCATTGATTTTACATGGACCAAGCCTGGCCGTTGGATCCATGTGTCCCATGGATTGAGATCCATTGGATCCTAAACTAATATAAAAGGAGGGCTAGGATAGCCTTCTAAGGTACATCATTAAGAGTTGTACAAGGGTTACAACTCTCTCTCCCTCTCTCTCTCTCATATTCTCGCCCTCTCTCTTTCTCTCCTCCAAAAGATGGTCGTCCATCTTGCGTTGAGAAAGGAGAGACTCTCGGCCTTCGTCTTCGACGACTCGTGGATCTCCATCTTCTTTGGAGTTGCTTACTCTAAAGGAAGATGACGGATTTCATTTGACGAAATCGGGGGAGCCATAGCTTGGATCTTCATCGAGGATTGCGGGAAGGAGCGTGACTCATCATCGCGCCCGCAAGTGCGTTCTTCGTGGATCGGACTTAAGACAGGAGGATCTCTACTTTGGGATCTCACGATCGCAACCACGCTTCAAGAGGTATTCCTTATACTTTGTGGTTTGATGAAACGATCCGAGAAATGTTCTCGTGATCATGTGGTTTCATCTTTAGTTTTAAAAAATTTTAATTCTGCCGCATCTAGCGACTAGTGCGACTAGTTGCTTCGATTGCATACGATGCGATAAACACTCTTCCGTGATGCGCTTAAGGATTCACAATATCCTTCAATTGGTATGAATGAGATTCAAATGCAATGAAAAGATTAGATTAGCGGTCTTAATTTAATCAAGCATCTGTGGGAGGTAAGTAAGATCTGGATTTGAGATGAGATCTCAACATCCTAGTCACTATACGTGGAACAATACAATCGCCATGTCCTTATCTCCAAGTATCTGCGGAGAAAGTACATTATTCTTGAAGCGGTTCAAGAATAATTCATTTGATGAATTATGCATCCGAGCAACAAGATAATGATAATTAAATGAGATCAAATTATCAAGAATAATATGAATGGGATTCATATTATGAGAATGATTATCCAAGATAATTAAATGGGATTTGATTATCGAGGATTACAGATTATGGATAGTGTTATTAATAATATCAGTGTATATTATAAATGTGATTTATAATATATCAGAGAGAGAGAGAAACTTTGTAAATAACATTTGTTAACTATTAATGTGGATTGGATTCACATTAATTAATTAATTGGAAATGTAATTTACAAATTAGTTTGGGTTGTGAATATGATTCACATATTTTTCAATGGCATGATTGAAATATTCACAAATTAATTTGGAATTAATTTGGTGGATAATTTTGCAATAATAGTTGTTGTAATTTCTTAAGGAATAATAAGATAAAATAAAGAGGAAATAATCACCACAAAATAGGTGACGTCACCTATAGATCATGCCCCCTATTTTTGGGGGGGGGGAGGTGATTAATTATCCTCTCTTTTGTTATCTTGTTATCTCTTAATAATTGATTTATGTTAAATTAAATTGTATTGATGATAATGCAACATATATTTGATTTGATATAAATTAATGTTGTTGGCTTTTAACCAACAAGAATCATGGTCGTTGATTGATACATAGATCAACCTAGCAGTTGGATCTATGTATGCCGTGGATTGAGATCCATTGGATCCCAAACTAATATATAAGGAGGACAACCCTTGCCACTTCAAGGTATATCAAGAGTACACGCCTACTCTCTCTCTCTCTCTCATTCTCGACGTCTCTCTCTCTCTCTAAGGAGGACGTCCATCCTATGAGTTGAGAGAAACCTTCTCGCCTTCGCCTTCGACTACTCGAGGACCTCCATTTTCTTTGGGGCTGCTAGCCCTAAAGGAAGACGACGGATTTGTTGGACGAAATCAGGGGATTCGAAGCATGGATCTTCGTCAAGGATTGAAGGAGTCACACGTCTCATCATCGCGCCCACAAGTGTTGTCTTCATGGATCGGACTTGAGTCAGGAGGATCTCTTGCTTTAGAGATCTCGTGATCGCAACCACGCTTCAAGACGTATTTCAAATACTTTGTGGTTTGATGAAACGATTAAGAAATGTTCTTGTGATCATGTTGTTTCATCACTTAACTAAAAATTTTAATTTGTGTCGTATCTAGCGACTAGTGCAACTAGTCGCCCTGATTGCATGAGATGCGATCAACACGCTTCCGTGATGTGCTTGAGGATTCCTCGTATCCTTCATGATCGCCTCATCTGGGAAGGTCTCAGAAATGGGATCAGTCTGCTCAGATTCCTCAAGATGATCTAATCGGGAGAGATGATCCACCACCACATTCTTAACTCCAGATTTATCCTTAATCTCAATATCAAACTCCTGGAGTAGAAGGATCCATCTAGTCAATCTCGCTTTCGCATCCTTCTTTACAATGAGGTACTTGATGGCGGTATGATCAGTAAAGATAGTCACTCTGGATCCAATGATATACGATCTGAACTTATCCAAGGCAAAAACTACGACTAGCATCTCCTTCTCAGTGACAGTGTAGTTCTGCTGCGCGACATCCAATATACGGCTAGCGTAGTGAATGGCAAAAGGCACTCCATCCCTCCTCTATCCCAACACTGCCCCTACGACAATCGAAGGCATCCGTCATGATATCGAATGGGAGAGACCAATCAGGCAGCTGAAGGATAGGAACCTCAACAACTAGACTCTTGAGAGTCTCAAATGGCAACAGAGACTTATCATCTACAACGAACTCGGTGTCTTTGGTCAGCAAATCAATCAACGATTGGGCGATCCTGCTAAAATCATGAATGAATCGTCGTTAGAAACTGACGTGCCCCAGAAATGATCGTAACTGTCGTAGGTTGGATGGTGGATTGAGTTTTCTGATGATATCCACCTTGGTCGGATCAACCTCCATGCCCCTATTGGAGATGATATGACAAAACACCGTCCCTTGAGTCATTATGAAGTAACTCTTCTCCCAAGATACAACAAGATGGACCTCAATGCAGTGTTGAAGGATACTGTCTAGACAGTTAAGACAAGCATCAAACCCATCGCCATAGACTGAAAAATCATCCATGAAGACCTCTAAGCAGTTACCCACCATGTCTGAAAAGATGGACAACATGCACCATTGGAATGTCAGCGGAGCGTTACATAGACCAAAGGGCATCCGTTTGAAAGTATATGTCCCAAACGGACAGGTGAATGTAGTCTTGTCCTGGTCTTCAAGCACAATGGCCACCTGATTGTAGCCGGAGTACCCATCAAGAAAACAATAATGACTCTTCCCAACTAGCCTCTCTATAACTTGATCAATAAAAGTTAGCGGGAAATGATCCTTCTTGGTAGCATGGTTCAATCGTCTGTAGTCCACACAGAACCTCTAAGAAGTGGGTACCCGGGTAGCTATTTCCTCTCCAGACTCACTCACAACTGTAGTGATACCCGTCTTCATGGGCACCACATGTAATGGACTAACCCACTCGGAGTCGGAGATGGGGTAGATAAAATCGGTGCTCCACCATTTTGAGATCTCCTTCATGATAACCTCTCGAATGTTTGGGTTTAGCAGTCATTGGAACTCACATAATGGCCTAGCGTCCTCTTCGAGATAGATATGGTGGGAGCACAGGGTTAGACTTATACCATGGAGATCAGCTATAATCCATCATGTCGCCTTACGGTTCCTTTCAAGAACCTCCATCAATCGAGATTCTTGCTCTCTAGTCAAGTCTGCTGAGATAATGACTGGGTACATCTCATGTATTTGCGCAAGGGCTTCATCAACTGCGGCAAGGGCTTCAACTCTGGACAACTGGGAGCTGGCAAATCTGGCCTCTGAAAAGTCTGAGTGAAGGCAACCAAATCTGCATGGGACAACCCTCGCTGATCATGAAAATCCGGTGTAGACTACTCTACTGATGTATCTGTGCTCTGTATCGAATCAATCTCCACCCTAGATGTTGGCTTTGTAGGAATAAGACACGGTATCAACCCATCAAACTCTGCCCAATCGATATCTGACTCCGAGGGATCTAAATCTGAATCATTATCCGGAACGTGGTCTGCAGCCTCATTATCTGGAACGTGGTCTGCAGTCTTCAATATGTCCTCTACTAAGAGTGTGCTCTCCAAGCCCTCCTCTACTGAAATCTGTGACTCGACAACATCTGAATGTGAGAGTACGGCTCGTGAAACGGGATCGGACCAAGCGGCTTCATCATCAGTAATCACAAAATCGCACTCCTGGTAGACGTGTCACTTTGCCTCTGTCACTGCTCTAACTTGCTGAGCTTCTCTGAACATGATGAATCTCACGCTCTAGCCTCTTCGATCGTCTCTATTTGTATACTCTCGCCCTCGACGTGAAAGTACACCTTCCCACTATCATGATCGGACACTGCCTTCGCTGTACCCAAGAATGGGCGTCCTAAAATGATGGGGGTATCAGTCACAAACTCAATGATCACCATGTCCAACACAACGAAGTCCACGGGGAATTGCAGGCCCTGAATTGTGACGACCACGTCCTTTAACAACCCCTTCGGCCTCTTGATAGATCTATCAGCAAACTGAAGGACTGTCTTAATCTATCGAAGAGGGCCAAACTCGAATCGGTCAAGTAAGGATGCCGAAAGTAGGTTGATGGAAGAGCCACTGTCTAATAGAATCCGATCAAATCTTTACTCATGGATATGACATATAACATAGGGAGCTCCTGCATCGGGCCTCTTGGCTGACAGACGGTTCTGAATGACGAAGCAGGTGGCACTAGTGAGCACATGGATCTCGACATGATGGTTCCTCTTCTTCCTATGAATGGTAGTCTTCTCCCTAAGGTTCCTCTGGAAGAGAGGGATGTGCTCAAGCGCCTCGTGTAGAGTCAGCTGAATTTGAAATCTGTCTATCATCTGTTGGCTGAACTCTAACTGCTGGGATTTTTTTGGATTTTCTTTTTTATTCCCTTAGACAAACGGAGTGCTTGGGGAAAGGGGATGGCTGGGCCCTCCTCAAATAGAGGGCTAGGAACGGGTCCCTGTTGTTGAGATGAAACATAATCCATACAAACATCACAATCATCGCATATGGACTCGAAGATAAAGAACCCTTTCCTTTATTATATTTTTTGGATTTTTCGAAATAGTCTTGAGATACAGAAACAATAGGAAATGCAATCAAAATAGAATGGGCGGCCTCAATATCACCCATGGCATCACGAACTTCAACATCAACACCGCTCTCTGGCTCAACATCTGAACGGCTGGTGGCATCTGCACCACCTCCTGCAACTGGTGAAGCGAATGCCCATGAGAACCGAACAGGTTGTCTCTCTAGAAGTGAGGCTGTTGCTAGGATGGATGAGGGGGATACTGTTGAGAGTATTGTTGAGGTTGCTGCTGCTACTGCCTCCACGGTTGTCCCTGCTGGTAGGGATGAGGACCTTGCTGATAATGCTGTTGTGGCTATGGGTACTGGGGATGCTGTTGCTGGTTGTACTGCCCACCCTGAACTAGAGGCTGCTGTTGGGAAGAGGCACCTCCGGCTGACCATCGGAATCCTGAATGGTCTCGGCGGATCCCAGGCTGTGGTTGGTCGTACCAAATCCCTTTCACTTCCATCAACGGCTCCTGCTCATTAGGAGGTGGGGGAAGGACTACCAGGTGCTGATCCTGCTGGTAGACCACAATCTGAGTGTCCTGAGATCGTGGTGGCTAGAGGTACTGATGATGCAACTACTGGAAAGACTCCTCCTGAACATGGTGGACCTGTCTGTGCTGGGAGAAGTGCTGGGTCGAGCGGCTGCTACTAGGATCTGCCCGTGACCTGAGACTAGGCTGAGGAGTCGTATGTGCCTCCTGGAGACACATGATCTAGGTCTTCAGGTTACTCAACGTCTGTGCCATCTGATCCATTTGTGATATAACCTGACACTATTTCTTCTCAATGAGCTCGATGCAGTACAACTTCTCGCTGATGATACCCATATCAACAGCCAATGACTCTGCCTGTGCTGTGGCTGTTGATGAAGTGGATGGACCTGCATCGATCTGTGTGATCCTCTGGTAGGACACGCTCTGGGGTGAGGGCCTGAAGGATATGGTTAGATCCTCAAGCGCATCACGGAAGTGTGAGCATCGTACTAAATACGATGAAGAACGACTAGTCTCACTAGTTGTTCTATGCAGCGGAAATTAAAATTTTTTTATGCGACGAAACCACAAGATCCAAGAACACTTCTCGGATCGTTTTGTCTAAACGACAAACAAATAATAGGATTATCTTTTGAACCGTGGTTGCGATCGAGTCTCTAAATAAAGAGACCTCTTGTCTCAAGTCCGATCCGACGGAGGAGACGCTTGCGAGCGCGGGGATGAATCGCGTGCTTCTTGCAATCCATGTTGATGATCCAAGAGGAGGATCTCCTGATCTCGACACACGAGATCCGACATCTTCTTCACGAGCGAGGCGGACTGAAGGAGATAGAGATCCACAAGCAAAGGGTCGGGCAGCATAACGACGCTGCGGTAATGGAGACTCTCTCTAGGGCATCCATGGTGGACAACCATGAGAGGAAGAGAGAGGGCTAATGTGTAGAGAGAAAGAGAGATAGAGAGAGAGAGAGATGTGCTTCAAAAGTATTACTCTAGAGAGCATGATATGCCTCTCTATTTATATGGTTTTTGGATCCATGGATCTCAATCCATGTGACACATAAAATCAATGAATGAGATTGATTTATGTTTAATCCAATGGTCAAAATTGTTGTTGGTAAAAACCAACAACTTATGATTTAATTTAGATCAAATATATTTGATAAATCAAATACAAATCAATCCCTAATTAAATCAATCAAATAAGGAGACAATCAACATGGAGATAACATCTCCCATGTCAAAATGGTGGACGGCCACCAATTCCATATAGGACTTGGTAGTCGTCCACATGTTTCCATGTGGAGGCAATCTCATGAAATCTCATGAGATTGCATATCTTCGTGGAAATCTCCATTATTTTCCCAACAACTTTTTGTTGTGATTTATTCTTAAAAAATAATTCATCATTAATTTTGAGAATATTGCAATCTTACCATTGGAAATTTGTGAATCACATTCACAACCCAAAACAAAATACAATTTACATTTTCAATTAATTACACAATATGTATCCAATACACATCAATAATTAATTAACAAATATAAATTATAATTGTCTCTTTAATACATTATAAATCACATTTATAATATATATATATATATGATTAATATGGATAGTACTATCCACATTATTCATATCCATGATAATTAAATCACATTTAATCATCTTGGATCTTTATTCTCATGTACCCAAATAATATGATTCACATTCACATTATTCACATCTTTTGATAATTAAATCACATTTAATTATCTTAGCTAACTCTCCATATAATATGAATCGAATTCATATTAATCATGATAATTAAATCACATTTAATTATCCATTTTCTCAATGCTTGGATACACATATCAACAATGAAATTATCCTTAACTCTTTCAAGGATAATATGCTTTCTCCGCGGATACTTGGAGATAAGGACAGGGTGATTGTATTATTCCACGTATAGTGACTTGGATATTGAGATCATATCTCAAATCCAAATCGCGGGCCTTCCATAGATGCTTGATTAAATCAAGACCGCAAATCTAATCTTCTCATTGCATCTGAATCACATTCAGATCAATGTCCAACATTTAGACCAAGATCAGATTACCTCTCTACTGAGAGGAGTCACTAAAATCCAGACCTATTTCATCACTCCCTAGGAATGGAAGCGTCATGGTTATAAAATCGTTTATGATCACATCAGCCTCAGGTATTCCCAATACCTGTACATCCTGCATACTAGAAGACCCAGAATAAACCCGAAGTATTAGATCAACTTTATACTATCTATTTCAGGGTTTTATAAGTAAGTTTCTCATTCGATCGTTGGGAGTTGGTATCGATCATATACTTTCCAAAAGCATATATCATACCTAGGTCTTAATCATATACTTTCCAAAAGTATATTTCAAACCTACAAATTCAGTCAAGCTTCCAAAGCGAGAAGACCGTGCACGGAATTTGATTCTTCCTAATATCTCATGAGCTCATGCCTTCCGGTTCAGTAAATGAACCTGTATGATCGCTTTGAGAGATTGTATTACTCATATGCCCTTATATGCACACCATCGCATCGGTGTATAGACCTTGGTTAGGTCGTCAACCTATTGGTCTGCCAAATGTACATACTCAGACAAATAGTAACACATCTGTCTCCAGTCAGAGGATGCATGCCTGTATCGTGATAGCATACGATGTAGGACTTTGGTTATCTCGATCTCGTTAAGTCAACTCTTTGACTTTACTAATATGACAACTCTGAATCTCTATTCCTATGTAGAGGACCTGCATCAAGAGGTCGGTCAGATATCAGCCTAATTGAGAAAGGATTGCCATCTCATTCTCTTGCAGGAGATCTTCTCTTAACAATCATTTGACGATGCTTGATGAGTCCTCAATCTAACTCGTTAGATATTCATCCAAGCACCAGCCTCTATGATTCAATAATTAAGATGGCCATGGTACATAACCCTAATTGTACTAAGGGACCTATTATGCAAATTATTCATTCTTTATTTCAAATCAGGGAATGATATTCACAATAACATTTATTGCATAATGGCTTGTCGTGGGCTCGCATGTCCAACAATCTCTCATTAGCACAAAGAGCCATTAATGGGCTAATCATTTAAACCCACACTCATGTGACAATCATAGGCTATTTAGAAAATAGCTAGGTAAGTTGATCAGTCACTTTGTTCTCAAAAGACTATGCCAAGTCCTTTTATGGCACTTGCATATCTCCTAGTAATAATACTCGCATCCAATACGAATGTTGCATCTTATGCAACCAATACTCAATATTGCTAAATCTATTATAGCTTAATAATTGTTATAACCAGTATTTTCATAATCCTTATCAGAATACCCTTATTCATGGAGATCTCTATCTCCAAAGGTATTTGCAGTTCAGACCTTTTAGATCACTATCTATAAAGTCTTGATCATTTGAAGATAACATTCAGAGATCACTATCTCGAAAGTCTTGTCATCTTTGAAGATATAGTTATTATTGCAATCAAGTGTTTTATCTTCATAGTAGGATTAGCAACACTTTACTACTCCCACTACATGGCAGATATCTGGCTTTTGTACACATCTAGCATACACTCTGAGATGCCCTTAGGATCCGGGTACTCGGCAAACCAATCCACGCATATAATTCCACATTCGAATAATTGACATTCACAAAAGCAGGAGAAAAAGCAACATGCAAAGGAAATAATTTTTTTTCTCATTGCATTCAACCTGTTTACAAGCACATGTATTTCCATTCACCAATTCCATTACAATCTATTATCCATTTCCATGTCCACAAAAATTACATGTAAGCATAAATATAGATGTCCACAATTATACATTACATGCCATGTGTCTCAAAAAGAAACTACAAGTAAAGAAGACCATAAAAACTACTACCAATTGTGATACAAGAAGTGTAGTGAAGCTGCACTAAAAGTGATGTCTCCAAACTGCTCACTGTTGAGGACCTGTGGATCCATACGTATGTACGTTATGAGCAAAGTTGCCAAATACGAATTAGATAAAACTATACAACAACAAACAGGATATAATTTAAATGTGTGCAAAAGAGAAAGAAACTACGTAATCAGATCTCACAAGAATCACATTTTTATTATGGTTATTACATATGGATATAAGTAACCAAGCTTCTGGATAGTCTGTGGTCTTGATCTGGATGAGACCTCACACTATGACTCTAAGGCAAAAAGAATACCTTAGGGTTGGGGTGCCTCCGTAGGAATGCAGTGGGGTACAATGCATCCTAACTAAATTCCCAACACGTCCACTTAGCTCCACTTCACTATTGTACTTTTGATTCACAAAATATATTCCAACCCGCGAATCTTCGCGACTAGCCCAATCTTCCTTATGCACAGGAGATTCACATCTCATTCCCAACTTCATTAACCACATTTCCCGGAACTCCACTCTTAGTGCTCCCACTCGGAATACCGACCAACGTGGCCTACATTGGCATGTACATGAGTATTAACTCTACGTGGCAAGTGAAACACTAGCCGACCAACCATGACTACTTGGCACGCGCTCGAGCATCGGGCTAAAGCACGCAAGTGCCGAGGCTAGCACCGTCAGATTAGCACCTCGGTGTGCCAAGCAACATGTCCCCCAACCATCGCAGCTACAATAGCAGTTGGGATCGCGGTCATCTAGGCTTCTACCCGGGACCCCAAGGGTGCATGCCCCTCCCTTGGCGTCAACTACTCTGCTACCCATATACCCCTTAAGATAATCACCGTGACTTGATCTTATACTTGATAAAACATGCTGACAGAAGAGTGATCAGCATTCTGGCTAGATTCTTGCACCCATTTCGGTCCATCTAAAGCTATTAAATTCTCATTTATATATGATATCCCCTCCTTGCAAAATTGAGGTTGTGCATACAACACCTCTGGATACATAGTTAAACTTGTTGATTAAAGAGGATATACAAACAAAGGGTCACATCTAAATGATGATAATCCATATCCTAAAAATTATTTTATGGAACTAGATTAATTACCTATCATAAGACGAATTCATGTATGAGCCATAAAAATTTACACAATGTCTATATATAATGTCAAACCCGTTGAATAGCAGTACACCTTGAACCAAAGGGAAGAAGGCCATAAATGAGAACAAGATACAGAAGCAGTGACCATGAGTTATCACTACAATAAACAACTTACTTCATGACAGAATACATCCACTCAGAATTTTGTATGTCAGTTACTCCAACTCTACTTGCTACCCTCTCAGTCACCTTATCTCATCTTTCTCCGGTATCGCATTTGGTAATCATTCTATCACTCCTGACAGTAGGGAATTTATAATGCATGCTTTCTCCTCTAGGACCTCCCTGGCAGCTTCTACAATTATTTGATGGACGCAACTGCTTTCCCTATCTGCACACAAAGTCCAAGCACAATGTCCATTTCCAGAATTTGCTTTAGAATAGCCTCTTGCTCTACCCTATCACAAGAATTAATAGTCCCTGCTGTTTCCCCAATTGCTTCGTGACTGGAGTGCAAAGAGTATTAATGCAACTTATATGCCACAAAATCTCTCAATACCTATCAAATCTATCCTCCCCATATTTACCAAAAATATAAGCAATGGATTTCAATTCTTCAGTGGTTGTAATTGCAGAATTCCCACCAACGTTTTTGGACTTTTCAAGCATTTATTTATTGGTGCAGGTAGGATACCATCATTACATTTATCTTTGGCAATCTACCTGTTGTACCAATTTCAGATTATTTCAATGGCTGGTCAATGGTCAACTCACTGAATTTATCAAATGTCTGCAGGGAATGCATAGATCCAAAGAAAAATTCAGAGAATTATTTTATTGCAGAATCTTCACCAACCTATATTAGAATCTAAAGGGGTATCTCTCTTAATATGAAGTCTGCCTTGTCCTTGCTGGATAAAAAAGTCACAGTACACAAATTTGAGAATATAGTGCCTTTGCATCCATATTTGAAGGTAAGGGTCCATGTAACTTTGGATCCATCACTCCGATCATTATCATCTGACATAATCATTAGCACTTTGTACAATACTTGATCTCCAAATTTAAAAATATATTTTCCACTTCACAGTTAATCATCCAAAAATCCAGCTATTCTGAACAAACAAGCATATGTTCCTGGATCACTTCTAGAATGCAAATGGAATTTAAAACCTGCACACGTTTTTCCATCACATATGCAACCCTAATGAAATTTCAACAAGGAAATAGGAGATGATTAACTCATATCATACCTTCCAGAGTCAAATAAATCTAAAATCTCAATTCAAAGGTAAAGAGGATACGGTTACGAATCACATCCAGACGTAGTTTTTGTTTAAATATGATCTTAAATTGCCTTCCATATGCCTATAGAGAACACAATAACTTATTGAAATATACTGAAACAAATCCTAAAAGGCTCGACAACAACCAACTATTTAGATCGTGCACAAAGATGTATGATGAACTGATCCTTCGGGTATTTTAAAGTTCAGCAAACCTGAACAAAAACTGGAAAACGCGGATCATGACACAAGTGTATAGGTTAAGAATCGTGTGGGAACCCACAACAAGAGTAAAGGAGAGTATAGTACCTCAAGGAAACTCACACCTCGGTTTCTCCATCCATGAAGAACGACACGATCAACGCTTCGTTTGCGATGAGAACCGCACACAGGGACGCCTTGCAGCTTCTCCACGAGGGGTGGTCTTGGATCGTCGATCCGAGGCGATTCGGCGAGCTCCGATGGAGCTCCGGCGAAGAAAAATGGATGAGGGTTAGGTGTTGATCGAAGGGCAAGGGGTTTGGGCGTTTTTGGGGGAGATGGGGATGGTTTTATTGGGTTGAACCCGAGTTCGGATCCGGATTCGGATCCGAAATTAAACTGGACCCTGTCTCACTAATAAAAAATCTATGGGAGACTCGAGATCGGATTTGAGAGGTGATCTCAATATCCAAGTCACTATACGTGGAATAATACAATCGCCATGTCCTTATCTCCAAGTATCCGCGGAGAAAGAGTATTAAATATATATATATATATATATATCCAAGCATCGGGAAAATTGACAATTAAATGTGATTTAATCATCATGTATAATATGAATGTGATTTATATTATAAGGAGAGATATCTAAGATAATTAAATGTGATTTAATTATCAAAGATATGAATAGTGTGAATGTGATTCATGTTAGTTGGGCACATGAGAAAAGAGATCCAAGATGACTAAATATGATTTAATTATTATGGATATGAATAATGTGGATAGCACTATCCATATTAATCATATATCTTATAAATGTGATTTATAATATATAAGAGAGAGCATATTGTGATTTATATTTGTCAGTTAATTATTAATGTGAATTGGATTCACATTAGATGATTAATTGAAAATATAATTTACATTTTTTTGGGATATGAATGTGATTCACATTTTTTAATGGCATGATTGTAATATTTCACAAGATAATTGTGAATTATATTTTTGGAATAATTTACAATATTTGTTGTTGTAAATTTTGGAGATATATCATGACATAATGAAATCTCATGAGACAATGAGATCTCCTGAGATAAATGAGATCTCATGAGAAGAGTGGTTGTCCCCTATTTTTAGGGGATATGGTTTATCTCCTCATTATCTCCAAGGATAATTAATTGATTTGATTTGAATTTAAATATATTGAGTTATCGATATATATTAAATTAAATTAAATTAATTGTTGTTGTGTTTTTCACAACAAGATCATGGTTGAAAGAAATACAAATCAATCTCAACCATTGATTGTGTGTTGTCCATGGATTGAGTTCCATGGACTCCCAAAACCCTATATAAGAAGAGGCACCCTTGCTCTTCAAAAAACAAATGTTAGATGATTATAATGAATACTCTCTTCTCTCTCTCTCTACGTGTCATGTGCCTCTCTCCATCTCTCTCTCTTATGGCCATCCACCATGGAGCCTTTGAGAGAATCGACATCGCTGCAGCATCGTCATTATGCTGCTGGAGTTCTTACTCGTGGATCTCCATCTCCTTCGGTGTGTCTCGCTTGTGAAGAAGATGTTGGATCTCATGTGAAGAGATCAGGAGATCCGCCACTTGGATCATCAACATGGATTGCGAGGAGCACGCAATTCATCCCCGCGCTCGCAAGCGTCTTCTCTATCAGATCGGACTTGAGACAGGAGGTCTCTTGGTTTAGAGACTCGATCGCAACCATGCCACAAGAGGTAATCCTATTACTTGTTTGTGATTTAGATGAAATGATCCGAGAAGTGTTCTTGGATCATGTGTTCTCATCACATAAAAAAATTAATTTCCGCTGCATCGAGCAACTAGTGCGACTAATCGCTCCCGATCGCATTCGATGCGACCATCACGCTTCTGTGATGCGCTTGAGGATTTTTCCTTGTATCCTTCAAGTGGTATCAGAGCCAGGTTGATGAAGGTTTTGGATTAGATCCCTGAACCTACAAAGATTTTGGCTCGTTTGGGTTCGTGAAGATTTTAGCATTTCAATTTTCGCAGCCCTGTCTTGTAATAAAATTTTGACCTGTTTAAGATGTTTAAATATGAAATTTTAAGATGGATAATGTTTCTCGTTAATTAAGGAAACAACAAGATTTGATTTTGCGTGATTTTGAATCCGATAACTCAAGATATGATGTTTCTAATAACCATATGTCCTGTGTTTCGGGGATGGCGATTAGTGACTAATTAAAGAGTTAATTACGGATCTTAAATGCTTGAATTGTGTAATTATCACTTGAATTCTGTTTTAAATCAATTTCGAACAAAATAAATTTAGTTTGCATTAATTGGATTTAAATTGATCGAGTTATGTTAATTTTAGTGAGTAGGGGTCACTGCTGGAGATTAACGAACTTGATCATAAACCTTGTGATAGTCATTCAAATAAATTGATGAAAATTAATTGTTAATTTTCTGAGATGATTATTGATAAAGATTTGTGAAATGTTTAAAGATGATAATTGTTTCCTTGAATGATATTTTACTAACCAAAATGATAAGATAGTTGATCTTGATCATAATTGGTTGATATGAAATCTTCAACAAACATTGTTTTCATGCAAAACCCTAGTTTATCCTACAATAGTTGTAGGACAACTTTTACACGCAAAACCCTATTGCTTGAATAGGATTGGGGATTTGTTTAGCAAATCTCCTTATAATATTATAAAAATAGTTTTGATGAATATTATATGGTATAATTTCGGTTGAAAAACCGATGAGCATCTCAAAGTAAATAATGATCTATCTGGCATTACCCTTTCCTGAGGTGGATATGGTGACTAGTCGGAGAGCATTGGGGTAGCTGGTTGTAACGTATGTGGTCCGTCCCACTCTCGTTGGTAGTGGCCATGACAACAGGTAGGGACTCGATAATGCCGGAGAAGTCAAAGTGTATTTTTCTAATTATTAAAATTCGAATAATATGTACTTTGAGATTATACCTATTATTCAAGTAATAATCAAGTTTGTTGATTGAAAATTAGATTGATAATTAATTTAATGTAATTAAAATGATTATATCCAATTAAAAGCACTCTATTATGAATAGATGTGAATTTCCCTTGGAAGAATTGATCGTAATGAATGTGATTCATGATGATTAATTAAAATTTGAATATGATATGGAGGATCACATAAGTGACATCCAGGTCTCCCTTCAAGGCGAAAGATTCCGTCGCCAGGGATTGTATGTAGGAGATGCCTGTCCGAAGTGACAGCTCCTGTATGGAAGCACATCTGGATCGGGTTCTTTGCTTCTCGAAAGAGTAAGGTCGTATGCGTAGTGACCCCAATACCGAGTCCTCGCATTATTGGGGCGATATTGGATTGTGCATAGCGAATTTTAATCCTGTTGACGGTTGGTTCAATTAATAATGGCTCAACATCGCCTTAGGGGTGGTGGGGGCCCGGGTGTTAAAGACCGAATTGGGAGATGCAAGTTGGACTTGCAAGGCGGAATGTGTTCCCGCTTCTTTTTATCGGAGTCACAATTTCTCATATTATTGGGATGTGACAAAGATAAGGACGGAGATTCCAGGTCTTGCTTGAGATATAATGGTAAGTATATCTCTTACATTGAAAGTGATTAAGGGAATGAACTTTCGTGTTGACAAGGAAAGACAACTTTGATATAAAAACTCCTAAATCAAAGTAATATATATATATACACACTTATGCAAATTTCTTATTTCAGATTATCCTTCATTAAACCCACTAAATGTTATAATCAATAATAACTAGTAAAATATCATGGATTAGACTCATGATCTAGATATTGTACTTGCAGTTGGACACATAATGTATGTGGTTGTGCAAGATTCCTCAACATAATGATGTATGACAATTAAATAAGACAATAAGACATCACCTTAGGGTATGTATGTCTCTATAGTCTTGATCTTTCATCGAGTGTACTTTGGAAGTGACATGTTGATGGTGATCGTAATTGTCGAATAATCCTTATAAAATCAAAGAATATATTTTGGCATACATGTGTGCTCTAGACATTTAATCGTGAATGACATGGTTCTCTGCATTATGCAGAATGGTCGCTCGAAAGAGATGATGTATTCAGAATGTTTGAATACCTAACTGAACCATTGTTTTAAGAGTCCAGATGGATGTAGAAATGATGAATGTCGTCATTCTACTGTCTATACTCAACTCATTCATGAATCTTCATAATATTCATTTTGTATGAATTAAATGAAGCATGTATAAACATTGAAGTTCTCTTATATTGAAATCTTTTGAGTTCAACATAAGAGATCCTTTGTCTTGAGCAATGGTTGTTCATAGATAAAGAGAGCGCAGTGGAATCTTGGGTCTGACCCAAGCAAGAAGGAAAGTCAAAGAGTTGACCTACTTCTGTGACTTCCATATGGCATCCAGATAGTTTGATAAATGCCAATCCTGCAATGAGTCGATGTATTGATAGTATGACTATCTGGACTATCTAGAATCCTTAGAGAAGGACTTGGATAGTGCATCGAAATAACCTACATCTTATCATTGAAATTGACTTTCTTATGAGATAAGATTAAAGTCTAGTAATTGTATCTCATTCTTCTAATGACACTTGCAATTGTTGCATATGTTTTAGAAGACTGAAAATTTTGATCTTAAGGTTTATAGTTATCCACATGGATATTGATGCAATTGTTGCAACAATCTCTATTGGATTGATAGACTTCAAAGTTTCAGTAGGAGAGTCTTAGAGAATGTCTCTATGACCTAGATATTATAATACACTCATTGTTTGTTTTTAAATGTTGGAAATAAACATGTTATGATGGATATATTTCAGATAGTAATCTAACATCTAGTGGACTCCACAAAATTAGAAAAATTAATGAATGGTTCATTAAGATTTCTAATACTGAAAATTAAACCTTAACAGATCAATAGGAGGATGAAGATCATTTGACAATGATCTGGCATCGAGTCTTGGACTTATATCTATTGACATGATCAATAGACTAGTAAGATATGAAAATTTAGAATGTCTGAAATTTCAAATCTTACATACTTGTGAATATACTATTAAAAGTAAAATGTCCAATACACCCTTCTCTGGGAAAGGTCTAAGATGTCAAGGTATTTGGGATCTCAGAGATATTGATGTATGTAGATCATCTATATCATAGTGAACATCATGGATATATGATATCTATTGATGATTATGTATGATATGAGATTTCTTCTCTTCACCTGAGAAACCTTTGAAATGTTCAAAGATTTTACAATTTTTGTTTAGAGATATTCAATGTTCAAAGTTTGAAGGAAGATTAAATGAATTTGATCTAACCAAGGTAGCAACCTATTGGATGAATTCAAAGAATACCTCATGAAGATACAAATATCATTTCTATCTTACTCCTGACAAACCCGAACTCAATCAGAGTTGTAGGGAGATACAATTGGATCATGTGTGACATGATTTGATCAATGATGTTTTTTAGCATAATTACCTCTTAGTTTCCAGGTATATATATAGTAGAGACTACACTATATATCCTTAATAAGATTCCATGCAAGTAAGCTGGAATTAAGCACTACATAGTGCTACTTCATTAGGAAAATAAAGGATGGTATGGGATACCTACTTTATGACCTTGAGATTCTTAAAATATCTCATCTCTGAGATTGTGATTCTTAGAGGCTGAGACTCTTGAGAATCAAGAAGAAAATGAAGTAAAGGAACTCTTTTAATCTTGAGATGATAATGAGGCTCCTAAAATTGGAAAATAAAAGGATAATTAAAGATGAAACATTAATACCTCTTCAAAAGAGTTTGAGGATGTATTCTATGTGTTGATTAAGTCTGATAATGATCGGACTTCATGTGATGAAGCTCCTAAGGATCATGACATGGAAAGATGGATATTAGCAATAAAGTCTAAAGTAGACTTCATATACAAGTATTCTATATGGACCCTCGAGGATCCACCTATAAGGGTAAGACCCATAAAGGTGTAAATGGATCTTCAAGAGAAAGGGAACCTGATGAAAAGGTAGAGGCCTTCAAAGCTCGTTTCGTAGCCATGAGCTACACACTGGAAGAGAAGACATTGCTTGCGATGAGACTTGATCTTCAGTAACCATGCTTAAACCCATCGGATTATTGCTAAATATAGCTACACAACTTGGCTTTGACATCTTCGAGATGGAAGTCAAGATTGCATTCTTCTAAGAATACCTCTCTGAGGATATTCACATGAAGTAGCCCCAGGGCTTCATGATTTGGGAAAGTAAGCTGTGAAAGCTAAAGAAACTCCATCTATGGACTCAAATAAGCTTCTTTTAGTTGGAACATAAGATTTGATGAAATTATAAATGTTATGATTTCAGATAGAATCTTGATGAACCATATGAAGCTTAGTGGGAGTGCCTTTGTGTTCACCATGCTAAAAGTATATAATATCCTAATTATTTGGAATGATATAAGGATGATAATAAGTGTTTTATAGACTGGCTATTCCATACCTTGAGATATGATCTCGAAAATACCTCTTAGATCTTAGTTCTTAAGTTGTTCAGAAGAAAAGAAAAGAGGGTATTGGGACTGTACATGTTCCATTTTTGGAAAACCCCAAGGAAGGTTTCCTTTCCTTAAGATATGGTATTGACCTATCTAATGGGATAGCACCTCAAAGAGTTTAGGAAGTGAATGCTAGAACTGCTAGCACTTGTGCATCAGTTACGAGAAGCTAAGTGTGTACAAAATCCAGATATCCGCCATGTAATGGGAGTAGTAAAGAGTTGCTAATCCTACTATGGAGAGAAAACACTTGATTGCAATAATAATAAATATCTTCAAAGTTGACAAGGCTTAGAGATAATGATCTCGAAGCCTCATCATCAAGTACCTAAGACTTTATAGATAGTGATCTATAAGGGTCTTAACTGTAGATACCTTAGGAGATAGAGATATCCAGGACTAGAGGTATTCTAATAAGGATTATGGAAAAACGGGTTATAATAATTACCGAGAAATAGTGTCAAGGACACTATAACTGCTTTATCAAGATTAAGTATTGGTTGCATAAGATGCAACATTCGCATTGAATGCGAGTACTATTACCTAGCGATATGCAAGTGCCTTAAAAGGACTTGGCATAGTCTTTTGGGAACAGAGTGACTAATCAACTTACCTAGCTATTTTCTAAATAGCCTATGATTATCACATGAGTGTGGGTTTAAATGATTAGCCCATTAATGGCTCTTTTGGCTAGTGGGAGATTGTTAGACATGCGAGCCCACGGCGAGCCATTATCCAATAAATGTTGTTGCAAATATCATTCCCTGATATGAAATGAAGAATAACTAATTTGCATAATAGGTCTCTTGGTACAATTAGGGTTATGTACCATGGCTATCTTAATGATCATACAGTTGTTGATTCAATTATTGAATCATAGAGGCTGGTGCTGGGATGAATATCTAAAGAGTTAGATTGAGGACTCATCAAGCACCATCAAATATTGTTAAGATGTGATATCCAGCCGGAGTAGGAGAAGGCAATCCTTTCTCACATAGGCTGATATCTGACCGACCTCTTGATGCAGGTCCTCTGCATAGGAATAGAGATTCGGAGGTGTCAGATTAGTTAGGTCAAAAAGTTGACTTAACGAGATCGAGATAACCAAAGTCCTATGTCGTATGCTGTCATGATATAGGCACGCATCCTTTGATCGGAGACATATGTGTTACTATATGTCTGAGTATGTACATTTAGCAGACCAATAGGTTAATGACCTAACCAAGGTCTGTACACCAGCGCGCTGGTGTGCATATAAGGGCATATGAGTAATACGATCTCCCAAAGGGATCATACAGGTTCACTATTGAACCAGAAGACATGAGCTCACTCATGACATATTGGGAAGAATCAAATTTCATGCACGGTCATCTCGATTTGGAAGCTTGACTGAATTTGTAGGTTTGATATATACTTTTGGAAAGTATATGATCAAGACCTAGGTATGATATATGCTTTTGGAAAGTATATGATGTATACCAAATCCGAATGATCAAATGAGAAACGTACTGATAAAACCTTGAAGTAGACAATATAAAGTTGATCTAATCCTTCGGGTTTATTCTGGGTCTTCCAGTATGCAGGATGTACAGGTGTTGGGAATACCTGAGGGTGATGTGATCATAAACGATTAACCAGGACGCTTCCTTTCCTAGGGAGTGATGAAACGGGTCTGGATTTTAGTGACTCCTCTCAATAAAGAAGTAATCTGATCTTGGTCCAAATGTTGGACATTGATCTGAATGTGATTCAGATGCAATGAGAAGATTAGATTTGCGGTCTTGATTTAATCAAGCTTATATGGGAGGCCCGAGATCTGGATTTGAGATGTGATCTAAATATCCAAGTCACTATACGTGGAACAATACAATTGCACTGTCCTTATCTCCAAGTATCCAGGGAGAAAGCGCATTATCCTTGAAAGAGTTCATGGATAATTTCATTGTTGATATATATATATATATATATCCAAGAATCGAGAAAATTGATAATTAAATGTGATTTAATCATCATGTATAATATGAATGTGATTTATATTATAAGGAGAGATATCTAAGATAATTAAATGTGATTTAATTATCAAAGATATGAATAGTGAATGTGATTCATGTTATTAGGGTGCATGAGAAAAGAGATCCAAGATGATTAAATATGATTTAATTATCATGGATATGAATAATGTGGATAGCACTATCCATATTAATTAATATATATTATAAATATGATTTATAATATATAAGAGAGAGCATATTGTGATTTATATTTATTAATTAATTATTAATATGAATTGGATTCACATTAGATGATTAATTGAAAATATAATTTACATTTTGCTTTGGGATGTGAATGTGATTCACATTTTTTTAATGGCATGATTGCAATATTTCACAAGATAATTGTGAATTATATTTGTGAAATAATTTACAACAATTGTTGTTGTAAATTTTGGAGATATGTCATGAGATAATGAGATCTAATGAGACAGTGAGATCTCATGAGAAAAATGAGATTCATGAGAAGAGTGGTCGTCCCCTATTTTTAGGGGATATGGTTTATCTCCTTGTTATATCCAAGGATAATTAATTGATTTGATTTGAATTTAAATATATTGATTTATCGATATATATTAAATTAAATTAATTGTTGTTGTGTTTT
Organism: Ottelia alismoides; assembly: GCA_037367405.1. Classification (NCBI taxonomy): domain Eukaryota; kingdom Viridiplantae; phylum Streptophyta; class Magnoliopsida; order Alismatales; family Hydrocharitaceae; genus Ottelia; species Ottelia alismoides. The sequence goes on from JAZKJV010001488.1 coordinate 1,180,792, forward strand.
TCCCAACAAGATCATGGTTGAAAGAAATACAAATCAATCTCAACCATTGATTGTGTGTTGTCCATGGATTGAGATCCATGGACTCCCAAAACCCTATATAAGAAGAGGCACCCTTGCTCTTCAAAAAACATATGTTAGATGATTATAATGAATGCTCTCTTCTCTCTCTCTACACGTCATTTGCCTCTCTCCATCTCTCTCTCTTATTGTCGTCCACCATGGAGCCTTTGAGAGAATCGACATCGCTGCAACATCGTTGTTATGCTATTGGAGTTCTTACTCGTGGATCTCCATCTCCTTCGGTGCGTCTCGCTCGGGAAGAAGATGTTGTATCTCATGTGATGGGATCAGGAGATTCGCCACTTGGATCATCAACATGGATTGCAAGTAGCAGTCTCCTCCGTCGGATCGGACTTGAGATAGGAGGTCTCTTGGTTTAGAGACTCGATCGCAACCACGCTTCAAGAGGTAATCCTATTACTTGTTTATGGTTTAGATGAAACGATCTGAGAAGTGTTCTTGGATCATGTGGTTTCATCACATAAAAAAATTTAATTTTCGTTGCATCGAGCAACTAGTGCGACTAGTCGCTCCCAATTACATTCGATGCGATCATCACTCTTCCGTGATGCGCTTAAGGATTTTTCACATATCCTTCACATGGTATATTTCATGATGTAGATCAAGAACCAGCACTAGACCCCGATCAGATCAGTTCCTATGAGTTAGATTCAGAGATGGCTCCTGAAGGGAATGGAAGGTATCGAACTAGCTAGATCAGGGCCAACTCAATCAGAATGATGTGAATGCACAACTACTAGCATCTATTTATTTTATCCAACAGCAACTCAAAGATCAGGCTCTATCCCAGGTTCCCTTCCAAGATATGATGAATGACATGAGGAGATAGACAGAGAGAGAACAAAGGAGGAGGAAGAGGAGGAAACAGTGGTGATGAATATCGAGATGGATAATGTGGAGGGCCCACAGATGAGGTGAGAAGAAAGTCTCTAAAACCCACTCTGAAAGAAACCTACAATCATGGCATGTGGCATATGACTGAGTGCATCCAGATCGCTCTAGTCCATGGACATTTTGAGTTGAAGTCACGGTTCTTAGATTTTCTTCCCTTCTTCCACGGGAACACCAACAAAGAGTTGTATATCCATCCCCAACAGTTCTCTCATATCTGTCACACCACTCACTACCCTAATCTGTTAGGTATAGTCAAGAACTATATTCCCCTTCAGCCTTCATGACAAGGCTTTATACTGGATCAATCACTTGGGGAAGGTCGTGAATACCTGGGAGGAACATGAGTTTGCGTCCTCTAGAAATTCTATCCTTTGGATCGTCTTAATCAGATGCGAGCACACATTAGTAACTTCTCCCAAGGACCACACAAGTCAATTCGTGAAACATGGGAGAGATTCATATATTTACAGGAGAAGTACCCCAACCATGACTTCCCTCAGACCAGATTGGCCTAACATTTCTTCTAGGGCCTGACTCCAGAGGTCTAGAGGATTGTAGATACCACATGTGGTGTCTCTCACTTCAATAAGGATGAGGATGTTTCTTGGTAGATCTTTGAAGAGATGGTTGAAGGAGAGACCTCTCTATCCTCATCCCCTGCTTATCAAAGACAGTTCCAGATACACCATAAGCCCGTCAATATGGAAGCATCCAATGAGTAGTACAGGGATGAGAGCTCCAACCTCAACATCATCAGGAGGCACCTGCCCAAAGTAGATATAATTGAGAAGAGATTACATAACTTGGAGAAGTTGTCTATAATCGAACAAAGGACCCAGCACTTGGACAAGATGGATCAGATTTCAAAATACATGGAGCTACTTGTGAGCACCATTAACGTTGTGTAATTCATGAGTCATGCAACCATTACTCCCACTAAGCTGAAGGAAGCATCATCTCCATAGTATCCTTAGTCGAGTTCTGGTCAACCTTTAGTCCAACACGTATACTATGTGCAGACACCTAACTAGGCACCTCCACAACCATCTCACAGATTATGTTTTATAAGCATGAAGCCCCAGCCCTATTCATTTGCAGATACATTTTCCCACCACCACTAGTCATTCAAGTGGTGAATGACATCTGGAAAAACAATGCCCAATTGGCCCATCCCTACATATAACAACATGGCCAATCTTGGGCTATTTGGCCTTATCACGAGCCCTCCGGTGGGAGGTTTGTCCAGGGATCTCACCGGCCTCTACAATAATAGCCTCCTTCGTACCAGAAAATTGGATCCGAAATCAACAATACCAGCTGCCTGCATACCACCACTGCCAGACGTATTACAATTATGCGGCTGCTTCTCGAAATCAATATCCTCCTCCTTCATAATTTCGTCAACAACAATTCTCTCCTCCTTACCACAATTCTCGGTATTCCTAACAACCTACACCTTATCATTCCTTGTTTGGTCAGCGCTGAATCATCTGAGACTGCTCCTATGAACCAAACACTTGACTGCTTGGCCCAACTAGATAAAGGCCTCACAGAGATGTCCTAGAAGCTTGATGACCTCACTACAACCAAAACTTAGATTCCAGCACAAGTTCAAGCAAACCCCAAAGCACAAAGAGCAGGTTGTTTGTAATGTTTCCATCGATCCACCCAAGTTAGGTAGTTCATATTATATGTTGTCTAATTTTGTGACACTCATGAGCGGTAGAGTATTGCAACCATCAACCACTGCCACGAAGAAGAATAAAATGTCTTTTAGTGAGTCATCTTCTACATCAACTGGGTCAACAACAAATCCGGGTGAGGAAGACAATGGAGGAGAAGCACATGCCACCAACCAACACCATCATCAAGAGAAAACACAAAAAAATTTAGCAAAATGAAAAATTGCAAAAAGAAAAGAAGATCTGAAGCCCAGAAGAACAAACCCAGGAGGAGCCTTCACCAGCAGCACTTTCAGCCTAGTATGACAAAGCCTAAGCTCATGTTGATACATTTTTGCATGTTTTGCATGGAGGCATACCTTCTAGATAGCCATTTATACAAAATGATGTAACTAAGAACTCTGAATTTTCTTCTATGAATATTCTATTTCCTAAAGCTATGAAAAATACCAAAAAATTAGAAATTAAAAATTGCATTCTCTGACCCAAGAACTGTTAAAATCATTGAAAATCTTATTTTAAAAATGTTGTTGATGAAGGCCATGAACTACATGCTAGATGTAAAGAAAGTATTAAAATAGGCATGTACCTCCAAGCATCAAAGTTGTAAGAAAAGACACAACAGAGGAGACAACCAAATTTTGACCATGGCCATTGTCAATGCTATCAATGACCTCCCACAAAGAAAGATAAGGGAGCCCTAACATCAGATGCAAGATTTTTGACCAAGTTTTTTAGCACACTCTGCTTGATAGCGGGTCTTCAATAAGCCTCATGCCCTCCTCACTATTGAAAGAATTTGGGCTAGAACCTCTTCAGCAAACAAGAATGATCCCGTAATTTGCAGATCGATATGTTAAATGGCCCAGAGGTCTATTGGAGGATGTTATCGTAATCGTGCAGGACATGCAATTCCTAGTTGATTTCGTTGTCCTAGATATGGACTCTCCTACACCATTGCTCCAGACTCCCATTATTCTTGGTCAATCGTTCCTTTGAACAGTCGAGGCAGTCATTAACTCTGGGTCTGGGAAGATTACCTTCTGCTCATTCATTGATAAAGTTACCATGGACATGGTCAACGAGTCGAAAGCCACATCTGATGGAGGGAAGCCAGAATCTGTTGAAGACTGTGATATTGTGTATATCAAAGATTCCTCAATTTCTCTGAATGATGTTTTCAAATAGGAAATCCTATCTTCAAAGAAGGACCTGGAGAGCATAGTCAGTCCACGCTTCCTTATCTGTTGGGAGTTAGAGTCTGAATCGTGATCATCATGTTTGAAGAGTATTCATGCTAGTCTAAACATGAATAATTCATTACAAATATGTTCGACATCTTTATTTCAGAGCTAGCAGTGACGGAGATGAGCAACACCTCATTGCCCTTAGCAGAACATTCATCTATCAGCATAGTTTCTGAAGTGTCTCGAAGAAAGCTCAATAGATATAAGAACTCAAACTGCTCATGATAGGTCTGAAGTACGCTTTCCTTATGGGCGAATAACACATGTATCAGGTTATCATCAGTAGGAGGCTGACCTCGAATCAAGAATCTCAACTTCTTGAGATTCTACAAAAGAACTGCAAGGCACTTGGTTGGAAAGTCTCAGATTTCCATAAGATAAATCTAGCTCTATATTCACACCACATATACCTTGAAGATGATTGCAATCCATCCTGACAATTCCAAAGAATAAGGAATCTGAATGTACATGATGTAGTGATGAAAGAAATCATGAAGTGGTGTGAAGGAGGTTTTATTTACCCCGTCTCCGATTCCAAATGGGTGAGCCACTTGCATGTAGTTCATAAGAAATCATGTCTCGTTATGGTGAAGAATGACTAAGGAGAGGAGATCTCTACGTGAGTACCGACATCTTGATGGGTGTGTGTTGACTATAGATGTCTGAAATCAACGACAAAGAAGTACCACTTCATGCTTCAATTCATTAATCAAGTTCTTGAAAGATTGGTTAAGAAGGAATACTTCTGCTTTTTAGATGGGTAGTCAGGGTACAACTAAGTGACAATTTCCCCTCAAGACCAAGATAAGACAAGGTTCACTTGCACGTTTGGCACATATGCATTTCGAAGAATGCCTTTTGGACTCCGCAATGTCCCAACTACTTTCCAAAGGTGAATGCTTGCCATCTTTGCTGAAATGTTTGAGAGTTTTCTCGAAGTCTTCATGGATGATTTCTCCATCTATGGTGATAGTTGTGATTCTTGTCTTTAGCAACTAGGCAGTGTACTGCAGAAATGTCGTGAAGTTAATCTTGTTCTTTCATGGTAAAAGAGCTACTTCATGGTTACAGAAGGAATTATGTTGGACCATGTCATCTCCAAGCGTGGCATGGAGGTCGACCTGGTGAAGGTGGAAGTAATTGCTAAACTCAAGCCACCTCAGAACATGAAGAATATGAGGTTATTTCTTGGACATGTAGGCTTCTACTAGTGATTCATCAAGGACTTCATCAAAACTTCCCAACCTCTCGTAGAGAAACTTTACAAGGATATCAAGTTCATTTTAGATCAACATGTTCTCCTATCATTATATCAGTTGAAAGAGATAGTCACTCAGGATCCAGTCCTACATCCACCAGATTGGTCTCTTCCTCTTAAGATCATGGTCGATGCTTCTGATTTCACGGTTGGGGCCGTTTTAGGACAAAGAAGGGACAAGATGCCCTATGCCATCCATTACACTAGCAAGACACTTGATGAAGCTCAAAGAAAATAAACTGTAACGAAAAAAAGAATTGATGGCGATAGTAATTAATTCATAGAAGTTCATATCCAACTTTCTTGGATCAAAAGTCATTATTTTTACTAACCACTATATCATTTCATATAGCTGAAGAAGGATGCCAAATCCGCCTACTCAGATGGGTCCTCCTCCAGGAATTCGATTTCGAGTATTAAAGACAAGCATGGAGTTTAGATTGTTGTGGCAGATCATTTATCCATAATAGAATGCACAGATACTCAGTTGAGTAGTGTACCAATCATAGAAACTTTCCCTCATGAATCGATTCTCAGTGTGTCATCTCTCACTTAGTATGTAGATATTGTGAACTACCTCGTATTTGAGGTGTTTCCACAAGATTGGACGCATATCAAGAAAGACAAATTCATGCCTGATATTCATTTCTACTAATGGGAAGATCCACACTTGTTCAGGGAAGGGGCAGATTGCATTTGGCATCGGTGTATTCCTCACGAGGAGTACACAAGTGTCCTCGAGCATTGCCTTGATGTTGAATCTGGTGGATACCATTCTGGAAGTAGAATGACATCAAAGATATTGTAGTGTGGCCTCTGGTGGCCCACACTATTCAAGGATGCAAATGCATATGTGAAATCATGTACGGATTGTCAAGGAATGGGAAATCCCCTTGGTGTTAAATACAAAATGCCTCTTAAATTTATCCAGGTGTATGATGTATTCGATGCTTGGGGCATTGATTTTATGGGTTTGTTACCTAGCAGTCTGGGCTTTGAATACATCTTGATTGCCATAGACTACGTGAGTCGATGGGTTAAAGCTATCGCTGCTCGTGCCACAGATAGGAGAATAATATGTAGATTCTTGAAAGATAACATAATTTTGCAGTTCGGGATACCGAAGATACTGATATCATATGGGGGTAGCCACTTCATTAATAAAGAGGTAAAGAAATTAATGAAGGAGTACAACATTGATCACCGATTTGCATCTCCTCATCATCAAACAAATGGACTGGCAGAATTATCAAATTGAGAATACAAGACGGTCCTACAAAAACTTGTGAGGTCAAATAGAAAGAATTGGTCGCAATTTCTAGACTCGATTCTTTGGGCATACCGAATGACCTACAAATCTCCTCTGGGCATGTCCCCCTATCATATTGTATATGGGAACCCATGCTACCTGCTTGTGGAATTAGTTCACAAGTCACTTCAGGCAGCAAATATTTGCAATCTCGACTCACAAAAAGGTGGTTAGTAGAGAAAATTAGATCTGAAAAACTCCTGGAATTCATAGATTAGACTAATGACAATAGCTTAACGTACACAGAGAAGGAACACTGACGCGATAATCATATCAGAAGAAAGTCGTTCGAACCTTTACAAGAACAGTGGTTGTTCCACAAGAATTTGAATATTTTCCAAAAAAACTAAAAAGTAAATGGACAAGACCATATAAAGTTAGAATTATGCATCACAACAGATGTGTCTTGATATCATAATTTTTAGCTCACGCACAACCTTTCATCGTCAACAGTCAGTTGCAAAAGCTGTATTTAGAGCATGATACATTCTCGGTCGTTGTCGATTTATTTCAAGTAATTTTTGATGAAGAATTCACTACTTCAACAGCTTCGTGGAGCCGGACAATACTCCTCAAAATATCTTTGATTTATTTTCTTCTTCTCTTCTTTTCTTCTTTTCATTTCTATTTTTCAAATTCTTTCTTCCTTATTACACTCATCCCAGTCATCTCGACTATACTTTGGATATGATTCATCCTAATTATAGAAGGCGAGTGTATTCAGTTATTCATTATATGTTCTCTTGCTTGTCTCTCAATTTTTTATGCATTGTCTATACTTAGGGATATTTTACCCTTAAGTATAGGGGAGACAAGGTGAGTCCATTGATTTTGTAAATTATGTTCCTCGATCATCTCCATTTTGTATACAGTTTATATACTTAGGATTAATTGATCCTAAGTATGGGGGGATGACTGACTTCTCATTCTTTATTCATCCATTATAGTATAGACTTTCATATACTTAGTACGAGTTATGTCTTCCTTTTTCTATCTAAACTATGAAGACATAGCTCTAGCTAAGTATGGGTGTCGTATACATTGTACACACTTCAGCCATAACTCATACTTGCATATTTTTAATAATATGACTAAAATACTATATGAATCAAGAATGTACAATCAATCGACTATATAGAATATACATGTATGAACTTGTATACATTTTTTCATAAATTATTTAATAAAGTGGTTTAAAAATACTTTGCAAAATTATTTGAAAAATGTTTTTGAACATATTGAAAAATCTTTTGAAAACCATTTGGAAAATCTTTGTGAAATGTTTTCAAATCTTTGTAAAAATATTTTTCAAATATTTGTAAAAAATTGTTTCATTTGTTTGAATAAAATCATTAAAAATTCATTTGTAAATGCTTTGAAAAATGGTTGAAAAAATATTTTGAAAAATCTATATATATATATATATATATATATATTGTTTAAAAAATCTTTGCAAAATGATTTTCAAATTTTACAATGGTTTGCAAAAATTGTTTGTAAAAGTTATCTCCAAGATAAGTTTTAAATATGTTGTTAAAATATTTTCAAAATATTATGAGAATCTTGTAAATATCCTTTACCTACAAATTATAGTGTACATTCTTCGCCTAATTCTTGTATATGTTCATGCACTCTAGTGTAATTATCTGCATATTATTCTTTCACTAACATTTATGCAAAAATTCCTAAAAATTTTGAAATTTCAAAACACATAAAAATTTGCAAAATGTTTCCAAAATTGCATAAAAATTTGCAAAATCTTTTCAAATTTAAAAAATATTCAAAACCAAAAAATTGCTTCACAAAAATATTTTCTGCATTGTACATAGCATTTGCATTTTTCGAAATGATCAAGACAATTGAACAAGTCTTAAACAAGTATGAAGATTGGATCTTGGTATAGACCTTAATCCACCTAATTTCATTGGAACCCATTAAGGACTAGTATTGAGATAATTTAGGTCACCTTGAATTAATTCTTTAGGTTCCATGAGACTATCTTCATGAATCAATTCAATGTGTCTAACTAGAACCTTTCATGTCATATGTACAACTTTTGAGACATTTTCTTGACTAGAAACCTCACACTTAACGCTTAGCTCAAACGCGATGGAATATTGAGATATCTTGGAGTCTAAGTCTAGACGATACTAGACCGCTTTGTCAGGGGTAGCTCAGGAACCATTCTTGGGGACTGCTGAAATTGGTACTTCAACCTACTTCTTCTTGTAGCAAGGACATCTAGTGACTGGATATTGGATTGAGACAATGCTTCCTATGAGGAATGGTATGCTAGCACAAATTTTTCCAATACCTCAAAACATGGGCGGACCAAAAGGTTCAACATCCATAGGGACAAAAACATGAATGTAGTGCAATGCAAAGCAAAAAAATATCCAAAAGAAGCCAACACCAAAAAGTCCATAAAAATTTGAGCTTCATAAGAACATGCTTCTTTGTGAATATTCGGTAACATTAACCGAGCTTCACAAGGGAATGCGACTACACTGGTTCATTCCCACTTCTAGCTTATCCCCCATTCAGTTGTGAAAATAGCATACACCTGACCTTAGAAGGAAATATCTATCTCCACGAGGACGATCTACTAGAGGAGGAGACTCTTTCATAGCTCAGCGATTTGTTTGGGAAGAGCTAGCAAATTCACACACATGGTTCTATCATTTCAAGGTTGTGAGAATATGCGACTGATAGGAAGTTCTGACCAGAATGTATATTGAAGTGAATAATAGGATTATGGAACCTAAAGGTTGATGTGTCACACTTCCAAACCCTAATGTGGTTCCAAAAAAATTAGAATCCAAACGCCTTAACTGAGCTCCAAACTTTGATTTTATTAAGACAAGTTCAAGAGTGAAAAATTATTCCAAGTTCTTTATTTTCTTTTCTTTATTTTCTTTCTCTACACTTATTAGCATGGGTGTTTTCTGAGGAATAGCAAAGGCAAGTATGGGGGGTGATGAATCTCCATTTCATCACCTTTGTTCTTTCATTTTTGGCCTTAAATCCCTAGCTAAATGCTTGTATGTAGCATTAGTTTGTGAAAAATAATATTCAATAATTCACATAAAATAGTGTATAAAATATTATACAATATATTATATCTAATTCCAAAATAAAAGAACAAATGAAAAAAAGAAAAATAATGAAGTGTCAAATAGACTGAGCGACCTTAGATCTCGAGCACAATCACCATGATGACTTGATCAACAAGGAATAAAGTAGGGGGAGATAGGGTGACCAATTGTACATAAAACACAGCCTAAAACCCCTAATTTTAAAACCCAACAATTACATTTTGGGACCTATTTTTATTTTCTTTTTTATATACCTTAAATAAATAAACTTTGAACATGGAACTTGTGCGTAAAAATACAAAGAAAAATATAAAATTTATTTCATTCAAAAATAATGACAATGTGCCTGAGACATACAAAGTAAAAAGTCCCAAAGAAAACTTCACGGACATGAATCTTCACCATACAAACTAAAAATTCGCTAAACTCACTGATGAATCTCCATTTCATCACCTTTATTCATTCATTTTGTCCTTTAAACCCTAGCTAAATGCATGTAAATACCATTACTTTGTATAAATTAACATTCATTATTTATTGTATAATTATTGTATAAAATACTGCATTTAATCCAACATAAAAGAATTAAATAAGAACAAGAAAAGAAATTAAATGTCAAAGGTATTTTATGACCTAAACCACAAGACCTAGGCATATTCATGACAAGGTCGACAAGGAATAAAGTAGGGGGAGATAAGGATCAAAAACACAAGAAAACCCCTAATTTTTGTTCTCTAATATTGCATCTTTAGCACCCATTTTATTCTTTAGTAGTTATTTCCAAATGTAGAATCTTTTCACATGAAAGTTGTAGATAAAAATATATAGAAAAATACATTCACACAAAAATAATATACAATGTACTTTTTATACTCAAAATAAAAGGCCAAAACCCAAACTTCCCAGATACATATCTTCTCCATATGAACTCAAAATGCATCAAAATCATTTTTAATTGTATATAACTTTTAATTAGATATTAATGAAGGTAGTTTTCACTTAATTTAGAGTTAAGATGCAAAAGTTAAGTTTTACATCACTATTGTACACATGTATATATACAAAAGAGGGCAAATTATTCTTTTATTGTTTATTTATTTTATATTTTTATTCCCTTGTAAATATTATTTACATTCCATTAAAATATAAAAATAAAAAAACCATAAAGAAATAATAAAACAGAATGGATATAAAAATATATAGATGAATATACTATACTTATACATATATAATAAATACCCCATTTATTTAAGTGTACAAAATACATTAGAAAAATATAAAAAAATATTTATGTATCTTTAAATAAGTTATAAATATATAAATTATGTAAATAAAATAATAAAATCAAGATACAGAATTAAAATAAAATACATAATATATAGGTAAACATACCTATAAATATACCCATAAAAAGTAACTTGTAATAAATTAAGTAATAAAAAATAAAAATCGGATTAAAATAGTACATAAAATAATAAGCATTTTTTATATTTTAAACTGATAATTAAATAAATGATTTATTATCTATTTTCAAATTATTTTGATTTTTTATCATTGTTTTATCTTTTTCAGGGTGATGTGGCCCTATCAGGGCATGCCCCCCATTGACTTGGGTCAACTTCTCTAACTCGAGTCGTAGGTCTATCAGACCTTGGTTTGAGCCCTCCTTCTCCCTTTTTCTCTAATCGATGCATTCATCGACACGGATTGATTCCTCTTTGACTTTCCTACCTCGATCCTAGATTTATTATGCTAGCATGATTCATCGAGCTAAGGGCATTTGAATCGAGCGTTCCGCTTCGATCTTCACCTCCCTGTCGCCATCCATGTACATAAGCTCCACCTCCTCTTCCTTGAATTTCGAATAACCTTGGATCCATTTCTTCTCCTCCTTTTGTGCTCTAAGGATTGAGCACCGTCACAGGGATTTCGCCCAACATTTGGTTGGATCGAGGAGGTTGTGTAGGGTTTGATTCCACAATCTCCAACGGTCCACCGTTGTTAGGTATCCATCTCGCAGCTCCAGCTGCTTGAGGTCTATTTTCTCTACTTTTTAGATAGCCTATAGTCTTAGATTTTATTTGATGTCATTAGTTTTAGGTTTCATCAATTTCCATAGCGTAAAAACCACCTCCTGTAGTTTGCCAAATATCTGCTCCGGCAAGCTTTCTTCTATCCTTTGATTGTGCTCCGACTTACCAAATGTCTCCATTTTCTTCCCTCACGCTTCTTCTACGCCCCGCATCACTCTACTCACCTAGTTATACTATGGATCTGGAAGTCTATGCTCCACCTTTATCATTCGTTGGAGCACCTCCGTCCCCTTCCATTTCGCTACCATTCCACCAGCTAACGAGTTGAGGCAATTTGCCCTCAACCCAACTATCTTTCTATGCAGGTAGCTAGAGCTAAAAAGCTAGCAAGAAGAGCTTTTGGATTCAGAGCAAGCTCCCCGGTTGCCTGAGCTCTTCAAACCTCTAGGGACTCCTCTGATGCTTCCTAGAATTTTTAAGGTCTCCAGCACACAAAGACTGGAGAGGAAAATTTATTGAGCACCTGAACATTGCTTGAGATGCACTGAGTCGGAGGGAATCGAAGATCGGAGTTCAACTCCATGGTTGTTCTTCCTCATTCTTAGTGAAGAGTAGCTGCCGACCGATCTCCTTCTCGTGCCAGATTGAGCAGCCACCATTAGATCTCGCACACATCAGCTCTTGATCTCATCTTTGGGATATAATCTCCACTAAAGATCCAAAAATCGTTATCACTCCGACAGAAGCTGACACATGGATAAGTGGGTGAGTCTCACCGCTCGATAAGGCATATGTGGGGATATTTTGAACTTTCCACACACTTCTTTCTGTCATTGTATTAGTTTTTTGCAAGTGACCCGTGTCTTTATTTTATATTACATTGGGTTCGTGCCACGTCGCCTCATGTGTCGTCCCACGTGAGGTGGTTATTTTGCACATTAACCTACAATGTTTGTATTTTTTCTTTATTACATAAAGTTTAAATATTAGTTGTAATATTTTGGGTATTTTTCCAAAACAACCTTATCTTTATTTTTTTATAATTATACCCTCGTAAGTTCATTAATTGTTGTGTTTTTTCTATTTATTGAAAATAACGTCCGTGCTCCAAAAAATGTGCAAAAAAGGGTTAAGTGCCTACTAGAATACACTTTTACACCATATTTTTAGAATAGCATTTTAGGTATTTTTTCTATTTTCTAAAAATCAAAAAGAGATATTTTGACCTAGTTTGAATTAAAAATTACCAAAAAAATATAAAATATTTTTAAAAAATCTAAAAATATATATCACGTGTATTTTTGTATCTACAGACCAAAAATCCTTAGAAAAGGAAAAAGATAAAAATTAAAAAAACTCCAAAATCATTTACAAAAATATAAAAAATCACTAAGCAAGAATATTAACTTCTATTCTGCATTTTTTTATTTTATATATTTATTAATAAATTTGATTTGGAGAATTTTTTGCTTTTTTTATTATTTTTAATCTTTAAATTAATTCAACCTTTTTATTTATTTCCTTTTTGGGATTTTTTAAATTTAAAATATATAAATATTAGCATAAATTTCTAAAAAATCGCAAAATAGTAGAAAAGTATATAAAACACAAAAACAATTTATTTTGCACTTTTTGTTTGTTTTATTAGTATTTATAATTGTATTACCTTGTATTATACATATAGTTATAGATATTCCCATATTAATATATTAAAAATAAAAACGAAGATAAAAACCAAAAAATTATAAAAAGAAAGTAACAACTATATGATTAAAAATAAAAAATATATATAAAAATTAAAATCCATAAAAATATAAAATTAAAAACCCACAAACAAAAGACAAATAAAAAGATAAGAGAAAAGGACAAAATTTTGGTATTCAATTTCCAAATACTCCATGTATTCGACCTCTACAATACTTGCACCTATACACAAATTTGTAGAGTTATAATAAATTTTAAATCCATAATTTTATTTTCATTGCTATATTTTTTGTGGAATAATTGTTGAATTATTCAGGTAAGTGGTCGCTTCAATGATAGTGTAGTTCTTGCCTTCTATAGAGTACATTTGATCCTCGTAAAATTCGAGTTTTCAAATGGTGTCGTTGCCAGGGAGCAACACCACATAGATATCGAATCTTTATCTCATTGTTTCTTCTCCCGTGTCTACTTCTTTGTCCTTATTTTTGAAATGTTCTGACTTCTTCCTCTGTTTGATCTTATTGCATTGGACCGCTATGTGAGGGAGGACTTCTTAGGAGGACATGTGCACCCTAGCAAGGCGGAGCCAGCTTTCTGACTTAGTTGGTAAGAGAGAACAACAAGGGAAGACTTAGTAAATGTTTAAAGAGCAGTAGACTTTTAATTTACTTTTATTTTTATTTTTAGTTTGAAGTGATAGTGACACATATATAATTGTAATAATTTGGACTATCTAGGACGCCGACACTTCATAAGGTCCACTACCCGAGTGATTGTTCACTTGGGGGCCTTGTCAGTTTTTGTCGTGTTTTCTTTGCTCTTTTTTTCTTTGTTTCATGATTTTATTTTTATTTGTTTTGTGTGATTGGTCCCTAGTTCTAGGATTGATTGACGATAAATTAAGTCCAAACACTTAACTATATTTGCATGTACCAATATATTCGTGCTTGGACTTTGTTAAATATAACTGTTGATTATTTGGACTTGAGATCATGTGTCGCAAGAAACCTCACACACTGCTTGCAGATCCCATTATGGTGGGCACCGAGAGGTTTTTCAGACTGGACCTTATATCTCTTTTCTAGATAATTAGCATTTGTTGCTTCACGATGATAGCATATTCTGTCTCGGGAGATTTCATCAGTTTGCATTTCATATATATAGCTTTCAATTCTGCCTAGCATCTTTGCATGAAGAGAGGTGGAGGCAAGGTGGGCATTTCTACTTAGCATTCGTTATTGTTTTTGCCTCACTCTTTTCTGACTCTCTCCCTTTGATTTTTATCACAAAGGATTGCAAAGGAATTGATGCCTCGTTAGGACTCATACATTTTTATTAAAAATACAAAAAAGTGATAACCAATAAAATTGGGACTACTAACATTACTCGGTCCTAAAATTAAAAAAAAATCTTTTCCTTGGGGAGAGTAACCCCCTCATTGTATTTGCATTTTATTTTTGATACGTACACACTAAGGATTACTACCCCAATCCCTGACCTACCTATGTAATTGTATAACTTTGTGAAATTCACCTAACTCTAAAATTGAAAAGATAAAAAGACCGAACTTTCACGGTCATCGCAATGTCGAGTTGGTGAATTTAGGGTTTATTGTTTGTTTATAATTGATTTTTTTGTGCATATTTGATCTTCTCTACGCATTTTCTCGTTTTTCTTGCATATGTTGATTTGATTGGTGTGATCTCTCGATCCTTTTATTTTGTTTCGGAGATGACCGACTAGAGTTATTTCTATTCAGATTTTGTGGATCCCTCATACTCTCCAACTGGTCCACCTCCATTTTATCAGAAGGACTTTGATCCTGATTCTTATTTTTTTACATATCCTCCTAAGCCATTGTTTTAGGCATCGGATTTTGAGTTTTACCCACCACCACCCTCACATTTCCCACCATCTCACTCAACGATGCTGAGTTGTGGGTGTTGCCTCTCATGAATGCCACTCTTGAGCACATGACCTAGATAGTGGAGCACATGAAGGAGAGGATTGATGACCTCACTAGTATAAATAAGAACCACATTGACCATTCACCGTCTGATGGTATGTATTCATTTGAGGACACCCATGAGAGCATGCAATCACCCAAAATACAAAAAATGGGAAAATTTCAAAAATCCAAAAAGATTTTGGGAGACACACAGTTGAGTCAGCTTTTGAGGAGAGGGCACCCTTGCCAGATCCTTTGACCACACACATTAACACCACAGTTCCACCTATGACCCTGAGGATGACAGTGTACAGATTTCTCTTAGTCATCCTTGTGTAGAAGATGATTCTAATCTCCTCCCTTGTATGGAGGGGATCCAAAATCTTAAAAATTGTTGACTGAACCTGAAGTGGTGGCAGCTATTCACGAGATTATTGAAGCCCCACTTCGTCAGGCCATGATCCAATTTTCTATGCCTTCACCCAAAAAGAGAAAGTAAAGATGCGAATTTGAACGATACATTTTAACCATGGCCACTGCCCACGCTATCACTCACCAATCACATATTAGGAAAGGGAACACTAGCACACTCCTTGTTAGATGTGACATTTCTGACTATTCTTGTGATTACACTCTCCTTGACGGTGATGCATCGGCTAATATAATACCATTCTCCTGGTATAGTCTCTTCACTTATGGAATTTCAAGAATATCATGATGATTTGTCAATTTACTGATGGATCAATAAAAAGGACAAAGGGTATTCTAGAGAAAGTCATCATTCAGATTCAGGGCATGAGCTTCGCTATTGATTTGGTTGTATTTCCCATGGATATCTCCACCCCTGTGGGGGCACTCCAATCATCCTAGGATGGACTTCCTAGCCTCTACGAGAGCTACTACTAATTATGGATCTGGGGAGATACCCTTTGTTCAGACAATGAGAGTGTTTTGATTGAAAAAATCACAACACCCACCATCGACCAAAAACCCACATCTGACGAGAACGTGCCCATGTTAACCGGCCATGAGGGCTATGACCTATCTGATGATATTAGAGAGGTTTTCTTTTTAATGGATGATACTGAAACCCGAGGATTCCTCTTTGGTGAGGAAGACTCGGAAAGCATAGACCTTGGACTTTTCCCTTCCGGTGAGTGGGCATGTATTGATGGCATCTGTGGTATTTACACCATAGACAATTTAGAATGGAGGGCAGACTTAGTAGAGACTACATAGGCCAAGACCTTACGTCTTTCATAAAGGAATTCGAGCCTTTTTGTTCTGACCTAGCTGAGACTTCCCAGGCTGAACCTAACCAAACTGCTTCCACTGACTTGCTCGTACCTTTTCATTCTAGGACTGTTGAGGATCTACATCAGATCGTTCCTGATCAATTTGTGTTTGATGATTATCTTAATCTTGACCTACACCTTGTTAGGTCCATTCCTCAACGATCACACAAGAAGGTCCATTTTCTACGTTCTTGATCTTTTTATATCCATATATTTGTACATATAATTTCATTTTACTCCCTTTCGACTATAGTTTTTGCTTATCCACCTCATTCCGTGTGTTATCTTTCTTAGGACATACTTTGTCCTAAGTATAGGGGAGATGGATGAGTTGAGTGATGTTTCTTTTCTTCTTTTCATTTTCATTTTCTTTTTCTTCAAAAAAGGTGTCACTCCTTTCATCATTGTTATGCTTAGGATGTACTTGTTGGACATGTGAGCCCACGACGAGCCTTTATGCAATAAATGTTATTGCAAATATCATTCCCTGATCTGAAATGGAGAATAAATAATTTGCATAATAGGTCCCTCTGTACAATTAGGGTTATGTACCATGGCTATCTTAATGATCATACAGCGGTTGGTTCAATTATTGAATCATAGAGGCTGGTGCTTGGATGAATATCTAAAGAGTTAGATTGAGGACTCATCAAGCACCGTCAAATGATTGTTAAGATGTGATCTCCAGCCTGAATAGGAGATGGCAATCCTTTCTCACATAGGCTGAAATCCGACCGACCTCTTGATGCAGGTCCTCTGCATAGGAATAGAAATTCGGAGGTGTCAGATTAGTAAGGTCAAAGAGTTGACTTAACGAGATCGATATAACCTAAGTCCTATGTTGAATGTTGTCACAGCATAGGCATGCATCCTCTGACCGGAGACAGATGTATTTCTATATGTCTGAGTATGTACATTTGACAGACTGATAGGTTGATGACCTAACCAAGGTCTATACACCGGCGCGTTGGTGTGCATATAAGGGCATATGAGTAATACGATCTCTCAAAGGGATCATACAGGTTCACTACTGAACCGGAAGACATGAGCTCACTCATGAGATATTGGGAAGAATCAAATTCTGTGCTCGGTCGTCTCGCTTTGGAAGCTTGACTGAATTTGTAGGTTTGATATATACTTTTGGAAAGTATATGATCAAGACCTAGGTATGATATATGCTTTTGGAAAGTATATGATCGATACCAAATCCCAATGATCAAATGAGAAACTTAGTGATCAAACCCTGAAGAAGACAGTGTAAAATTGATCTTGATCTTCGAGTTAACCATGGGTCTTCCAGTATGCAGGATGTACAGGTATTGGGAATACCTGAGGGTGTTGTGATCATAAACGATTGTATATCCATGACGCTTCCGTTTCGAGGGAGTGATGAAACAGGTCTGGATTTTAGTGACTCCTTCCAGTAGAGAAGCAATCTAATCTTAGACCAAGTGTTGGACATTGGTATGAATGAGATTCAGATTCAATGAGAAGATTAGATTTGCGGTCTTGATTTAATCAAGCATCTGTGGGAGGTCCGTAAGATCTGGATTTGAGATGAGATCTCAACATCCAAGTCACTATACGTGGAACAATATAATCTCCATGTCCTTATCTCCAAGTATCGGCGGAGAAAGCACATTATTCTTGAAAGGGTTCGAGAATAATCCATTTGATTAAATTCATATCTAAGCAAGAAGCACTTGATGATTAAATGAGATTTAATTATCAAGCTTAATATGAATATGATTCATATTATGAGAATGATTATCCAAGATAATTAAATGGGATTTAATTATCAAGAGAATATGGATATTATTATCCATAATATTTGTGTATTATAAATATGATTTATAATATACATATATTCAAGAGAGAGAAATTTAGTAAATAACATTTGTTAATTATTAAATGTGGATTGGATTCACATTTATTAATTAATTGGAAATGCAATTTACAAATTAGTTTGGGTTGTGAATATGATTCACCTAATGTTCAATGGCATGATTGAAATATTCACAAATTAATTTTGAATTAATTTTGTGGATAATTATGTGACAATAGTTATCACAAATTATTAAGAGATAATATGATATAATAAAAGGAGATAATACGCCCCATTTTTAGGAGGCTACATTATCTCCATTTTATTATCTTGATTAATCTCTTTCATATTCTCGCCCTCTCTCTTTCTCTCCTCCAAAAGATGTCGTCCATCTTGTGTTGAGAAAGTAGAGACTCTCGGCTTCTTCTTCGACGACTCGAGGATCTCCTTATTCTTTGGAGTTGCATACTCTAAAGGAAGATGACGGATTTCGTTTGACGAAATCAGGAGAGCCATTGCTTGGATCTTCATCAAGGATTGCGGGAAGGACGCGACTCATCATCGTGCCCGCAAGTGCGTTCTTCGTGGATCGGACTTGAGACAGGAGGATCTCTACTTTGGGATCTTGCGATCACAACCACGCTCCAAGAGGTATTCCTTATACTTGTGGTTTGATGAAACGATCAGAGAAGTGTTCTCGTGATTGTGTGGTTTCATCTTTAGATTAAAAATTTTAATTTCCATCGCATCTAGCATCTAGTACGACTAGTTGCTCCTATTGCATACGATGCGATCGACACGCTTCCGTGATGCGCTTAAGGATTCTCAATATCCTTCAAGTACTTTGTCCTAAGTATAGGGGGTGTATACCCCGAGTTGTTCTTCCTCTAATCCCTCACCTGTTTCCTCAACTTTTGACACGTTGTTTATGCTTAGGGATATTTTATCCTAAGTATGGGCGGGACAGGTCGAGCCGATGATTTCATACATTTCCACCATTGATCCTCCCTGCCTTGTGTACAATCTGTTATACTTAGGATTATTTCATCCTAAGTATAGGGGGGGTAATAAACTTCTAATTCTTATTCATTAGTCATTATAGTTAGACTTCTCTATACCCGGTATGAGATATGTCTTCTCTTTTTTTCTCTGATTTATGAGGACATAGCTCAAACTAAGCATAGTGGGTTGTATAAACTCCATATATACTTTATCCATAAGTCACACTTTCATATTTTCAATAAGCATGGCTAAAATAAAATTATTTACATACTTGTATAAAATTCATTAAAATTCTTTGTATATACTACTTAATAAATCATGTTAACATTTTTTTGCAAAATGTTTGAAAAATTAATTTCAAAACCCCTTTGAAAAAATATTTGAAAATTTTTTTGTTAAATTTTTTTAACCTTGTAAAAATGTTTGTTTGTAAAAAGTTATTTGCTTTGTTTGAAATAAAATGTTTTGAAAATCTATTTGCAAATAGTTTAGAAAATGGTTGCAAAAATAATTCGAAAAATCCATATATACTTTTTCAAAAATCTTTGCAAATTGGTTTTCAAATTTTGTATTTTTTTGTAAAAATATTTATCAAATTAGTTTGCAAAATAAATTTTTGAAAATGTTTATAAAAAATATTTTCTTACTATTTTGAGAATTATGTATGAAAATAAAGATTCATTACAAACCTATAAATATCTGGTGTAAATCCTTTACCCTAACTTTTGTAAATAATAAAAAGCACTCCTGTATAAATATCTACACATATCCCTTCTTTTAAAAACTCTTCAGTTTTTGAAAAATCCCTAAAATTTTGCATACTCAAAAATCCCAGAAATATTTGCAAGATATTTTCAAAGAAATGCATGAAAATTTGCAAAACCTTTTCAAAAATCCATAAAAATATCAATATCAGAAAATTGCATCACAAAAATATTTTCTACATTGTACATAGCATTTACATTTTTTGGATTGATATTGATAATTAAACTAGTCTAAGTAAAAAACAAAGATTGGATCTTGGTTGGACTTTAAATCTACTTAATCACAAGAACCTTATAGGAACTTAAATTGTGATACTTTAGGTATACTAGACTTAATTCTTTGAGAACGCGAGACTTGGTTCAATGTCGTATTGGCTGCCTAAGTAGAATATTTCGGAGCACACACAATTCTCTTATTAATAATGACCTAGCTTGCACACCTGCACCTTCATTTTGCTCACTTCAGTTGAAGTGGTATAGGGATAGATTTGCCTGTATGAGACACAAGCCAATGGAAACATCGGAAGTCATAGATTTGTGGCCATTGTACCCCAACCCGGTTCAATGGCAATGAGGTTAAAAGATAGAAGTTGTGGGTTACAATAATGCTTCAAAAGAGGGATAATCTAATGTCTCAAGAGGAAAAAGTCCTTATGTAAATGTTGTTGTATATAGTAATTAAAAAAATGCAAAATCAGAACTCCAAGAAAGTGGGCATGCCTAGTTGAAAATAAAAAGCATGCTGGAATGTATATATTTGTATAGTCAAATAAGCAAGATTGAGCATCAAAGTCATATGTATGTGAACCTCCTAGCAGATGACTTGGCTACACTGGTCAAGCATCCTAGGATAGGTAGATACATTAGCTACCTTCCATTATTCTCTCCACCTCTTCTTAAGTTGGTTGTACTTGAACTTAGAAGGGAATACTCCGCTTCTCAAGGAAAGAGTTGTTTGATTGGGGAATTAGGGTCACCATGTTGGAGAAGATTGACTTTTACCTCTTCAACTGAGGCGAGCTACATATCACACAATTGTCCATGATAGATTCATAGTCACAATGGTTTGCATAGGAGTTGATTAATTCTGACCTGGCAATTGAGGAGACTTGAGCAAAGTCTCATGATTCTCAAAGGATGCTGTGTTTCAAATCTGTTTCAAAATAAGGTTCCGACTGCACCTAAAATCCAAAGGTCCAAATTAAGATATGAACTTTGATTTTATGAAGACAATCAATCTAAGTTCTTTCTATTTCTTTTCTTTATTTTCTTTTCGGCACTTATTGCAAAAGTATTTGCAATGGACTAGTAAAGTCAAGTATATGAAGGATATGGAGAAATCCTCAAGCGCATCACGGAAGCGTGATCGTCGTATCGGATACGACAAAGAACAACTAGTCGTACTAGTTGTTCGGTGCAGCAGAATTTAAAAAAATTTAATCCGATGAAACCACATGATCCGAGAACCATTCTCAAATCGTTTCATCTATAACCACAGCAAGTATAATGCAATACCTCTTGAAGCGTGGTTGATCAAGTCTCTACGAAAAGAGACCTCCTGTCTCAAGTCCGATCGTCGGAGTAACGGCTTGCGAGCGCGGAGATGAGCCGTGGTGTCCTCGCAATCCAAGTTGATCCAAGCGTGGTTGCTCCTGATCTCGTCGCAAGAGATCAAACGTCTCCTTCGTGAGTGAAGCACTCCAAGAAGACGAAGAACCGCAGAGAGTCGAAGCGGCAGCACGATGGCGCGGGCGTCGTCGATTCTCTCCACCAAGGTGGACGGCCACCAAGAAGAGAGGGAGAGAGAGGGCTGTCGAGTATGAGAAAGAGAGAGAGAGAGTTTGTGCTACAATAGCATGTGTAAAGAGAGAGCCAAGTATGCCTCTCTATTTATAGGGTTTTGGGATCCATGGATCTCAATCCATGGGATACATAAAATCAATGGATGAGATTGATTTATGTTTATCCAATGGCTAAGATTATTGTTGACAAAAACAACAAATTTAGGTTAAAATATATTTGACAAAATCAAATATAATTCATTCCTAAATCAAACCAACAAATAAGGAGAGAAGACACATGGAGATTTCATCTCCATGTGCCTTCCAAGTGGGCGCCCACACATTCCATATTGGAATGGTGTGCCGCCCATGAGATTGCATGGAGATTGCAATCTCATGGAAATCCATGAGATTGCATATCTCCATGAAATCTCTCTTATTTATTATGCAACAAATTTATTGGGTTTTATTCTTCAAAAATAATTCACAATTATCTTTGAGAATATTGCATTCTTACCATGGAAAAATTGTGAATCATATTCACAACCCAAAACAACATATAATTCATATTGTTAATTAATTACACAATGTGTATCCAATACACATAATAATTAATCAACACATATAAATCATAATTAACTCTCTCTAATACATTATAAATCACATTTATAATATATTATGAATAATTGGATATTTCTATCCACATTATTCTTATCCAAAATAATTAAATCACTTTTAATCATATTGGATAATTTCTCATACATCGTGATAATTAAATAACATTTATTACCAACTTCTCCTTGCTTAGATCTTATGGAATTGTTCTTAAACCATTTAAGAACAATGCTATTTCTCCTCAGATACTTGGAGATAAGGACAGGGCGATTGTATTGTTCCACGTATAGTGACTTGGATGTTGAGATCATATCTCAAATCCAGATCCTATGGACCTCCCACTGATGCTTGATCAAATCAAGACCGTAGACTTAATCTTCTCATTGCATCCGAATCTTATTCAGATCAATGTCCAGTTCATGGACTAAGATTAGGTCACTTCTCTAATGAGAGGAGTCACTAAAATACAAACCTGTTTCATCACTCCCTCGGAATGGAAGCGTCATGGTTATGCAATCGTATATGATCAAATCACCCTTCAGGTATTCCCAATACCTGCACATCCTACATACTGGAAGACTCATGATCATCCTGAAGATAAAGATCACTTTTACACTGTCATCTTCAAGGTTAGATCATTAAGTTTCTCAATCTTGGTCATCGGGATTTGGTATAGATCATATGCTTTCACAAAGCATATATCTTACCTTCAAATTCATGTCATGCTTCCAAAGCACGACGACCATGCATGGAATTTGTTCAGTCCCAATACCTCATGAGTGAGCTCATGTCTCCTGGTTCACAAGTGAACCTATATGATCCCTTTGAGAGATCGTATTACTCATATGTCCTTACATGCACACCAGCTCGCCGGTATATAGACCTTGATTAGGTCATCAACCTATTGGTCTGCCAAATGTACATACTCAGACATATAGCAATACATCTGTCTCTAGTCAGAGGATGCATGCCTATGTTGTGACAATATTCAACGTAGGTCTTTGGTTACCTCGATCTCATCAAGTCGACCCATTGACTTAACTAACCTGACACCTCTGAATCACTATTCCCATGCAGAGGACCTGCATCAAGAGGTCAGTCAGATATCAGTCATATGAGATAGGATTGCCATTTCCTACTCAGACTAGAGATCATCACTTAATGATCATTTGATGATGCTTGATGAGTCCTCTATCTAACTCCTTAGATATTCATCCAAGCATCAGCCTCTATGATCCATCCAATGAATCAACAGCTGTATGATCATCAAGTTGGCCATGGTACATAACCCTTATTGTACAGAGGGACCCTATAGTGCATTCATTCATTAATCTCAGAAAGGGGAGTGAAAAATAATCAATAATTTTCATTGATAATTTATTCATTACAATAACATTTATTGTAGAAATGGTTCGCCCGGGGCTCACATTGCTAACAATCAACACTAGCCCTCAGAACCATTCCAGGTACAATCTTTAAACCCATACTCATTACATGCTGGTCGAAAACCTTCTATGTTAGAGGTTTAGTAAGAGGATCAGCAACGTTGTCGGCAGAGGCCACCTTGGTGATGATGATGTAACCATGCTTTTGTATCTCCCGAATGATGTGGTATTTCCTTTCCACGTGCTTGCTCTTTTGATGCCATCTGGGTTCCTTTGCCTGGGCAATGGCTCCCGTGTTATCGCAGAGTAACGGGATGGGAGTATCAGAGGAAACTACGCCAAGCTCCAGCACGAACTTGCGCAACCACACCGCCTCCTTTGCAGCATCCGATGTGGAAATGTATTCGGCTTCCGTTGTTGAATCTGCAGTAGTGTCCTGCTTCTTGCTTCTCCAGCTCACTGCACCACCATTCAACAAGTACACGAACCCCGATGTCGACTTTCGATCATCTACATCCGATTGGAAGTCAGAATCTTATATCCCAAGACTTGGAGATCACCATCTCCATAGACCAAGATGTAATCTTGCGTCTGTCTTAGATATTTGAATATGTTCTTTACTGCATTCCAGTGTTGTTCTCCATAGCAGGATTGGTAACGACTTACCACTCCCACTGCATGGCAGATATCTGGCCTAGTACACATCATGGCATACATTAAGCTTCCTACTGCTGATGCATAAGGACATCCAGCCATGGCTTTCTTTTCCTCAACAGTTTGAGGAGCCATTCCTTTAGACAGGTGGATACCATGTCTTAAGGGTAGGAATCCTTTCTTAGAACTATCCATACGAAATTGTTCAAGAATCTTCTTAATGTATCCATGTTGTGACAATCCCAAAAATCCTCTTTTCTCGGATTTCTGAACAGCTTCAGGCCTAAGATATAAGAGGTTTCTCCAAGATCTTTCATCTCAAAGGTATGGGACATCCAAATCTTTACACTGGTCATCATCCTTGTATCATTCCCAATGATAAGGATGTCATCTACATAAAGCACGATGAACACAATGGCGCTCCCACTAGTCTTCTTGTATACACAAGGTTCATCAGGATTCTGCACAAAATCATAACTCTTTATGGTTTCGTCGAATCTGATGTTCCAGCTACGAGAAGCTTGCTTGAGCCCATAGATGGATTTCTTCAGCTTGCATACTTTACATCCTCTGTCATGAAGCCTGGGGCTGCTCCATGTAGATATCCTCCTCGAGGTATCCATTGAGGAAAGCCGTCTTGACGTCCATCTGCCAGATGTCGTAGTCAAGATATGCAGCTATAGCTAGCAAGTTCGGATGGATTTAAGCATAGCCACAGGTGAGAATGTCTCATCGTAGTCGATGCCTTCTCTCTGTGTGTAGCCCTTGGCTACGAGCCGTGCCTTGAAAGTCTCTACTTTCCCATCAAGTCCCCTCTTTCTCTTGAAGATCCATTTACACCCAATGGGTTTTACCCCTTTAGGTGGATCCTCTAGGGTCTATACACCATTCTTATGCATGGAGTCAATTTCTGACTTCATTGCTAGCATCCATCTATCCATGTCTTGATCCGCGAGTGCTTCATCAAATGAAGTAGGATCAATGTCAGTTTCTCCTGACACATGGAATCCATACCTTTCAGGTGGTGCAACCACCCTCGAACTCCTTCGAAGAGGTATGGGTGTTTCATCTTTATTTACTTCTTCAGTTTCTGATCTGGGGAGCTCAGAATCCTCTTGGGATTCAATGAGTTCCTCTACTTCACTTTTATCTTGACCTTTAAGGAAATCATCCTCCAGAAACTTCACATCTCTAGAGACAAAAACCTTTTGGGTCTCAGGGTCATAAAGCTGGTATCCAATACCATCTTTAACATACCCAATGAAGTAACACTCACAAGTGTTGAGATTCCAGCTTACTTGCGTCCACGTTCTTCGCATGGACCAAGCAACCCCAAACCCTTAAGTGATTGACACTAGGTTTGGTTCCATACCATAGCTCATGAGGAGTCTTAGGTACAGATTTGCTAGGAATCTTATTCAGGATATATATTGCAGTCTCTACTGCATATCCCCAGAAACTAAGAGGTAAATGTGCTTTGCTTATCATTTAACGGACCATGTCCATGATGGTCCTGTTGCGTCTTTCAGCAACACCATTAAGTTGGGAGTTCCAGGAGGAGTGAGATTTGAAACAATTCCATTCTCCCTAAGGTATTCCTTGAATTCATCTGATAGGTACTCGCCACCTCGATCAGATCGAATCCGGTTTAATCTTCCTATCGGTTTGGTTCTCAACCAAAGCCTTGAATTCCTTGAACTTTTCAAAGGTTTCAGACTTATGACGTTATAGGAAGATAAACCCGTATCGCGAATGGTCATCGATAAATGTCAAATAATATCGGTATCCATTTCGAGTCGCGGTACTGAAGGGACCACATACATCGGTATGTATTAGGTCAATAATACCTTCGCATCTTGTAACCTTGTTACGGAAAGGCATCCTAGTCATTTTACCTCGAATACAATGTTCGCAGGTAGGAAAAGATTGAACCTGTAGGAAATCTAAAGGTCCATCCTTTATCAATCTGTTGATCCTATCAACAGACAAATGACCAAACCTCTGATGCCAAATCATATTTGAATGATTTTTATTCTCTCTGGATCTCTTAGGGTTTTTATTAGTGGTTGTAACATTCATGACATTGTCATTAATGCACAATTCATAGAGTCCTCCAGAAGTTAAAACACCTTCTGCAATATATTTATCATAATGATTTATGACTAATTTATTAAAGAACAGGAACAAATATCCACTTCTAACTAGCTTAGATACAGATATCAGATTCCTTCTAACTTCAGGTACATAAAGACACTCTTTAAGTACTAGGACTCTTCCACTAGATAATGATAGTCGACATGTCCCGACGGCGACCGCTGCAACACTTGCATCAGATCCCATCTGGATGACTATCTCCCCTTCTTCAAGACTTCTAGTTTCCTGAAACAAATGCAACAAATTGCATACATGAACAGAAGCACCAGAATCTACAACCCAACTTCTTCTCGTCCGATGAGAAAGCTAGTTTCAATGATGAAAGTAGATTTCATACCTGCTGGGGGCTTTTCCTTTGTCTGAGGACTTCAGGTAATCTGGGCAGTTACGTTTCCAGTGCCCCGGCTTCTTGCAGTGGTGACAGACGTCGGTTTCTTCGACGCCATGAGAGTGGATGCATTGGAAGAAGAGGCAACACTTTGTCCCTTCTTCTTTCTCTTTTGGGCCGGGCCCTTCCGAGATCCATGCTTCCGACCGCGCTTCCCTTTGACTTATGCAACCATTGCACTACCACTGGGACCATCCTTCTTCATCATGTCCTCTGCGGACTTTAATGCAGCAAGGAGAGCAGCCCTTGTCAATTCTAATTTATTCATGTGGAATGACACCACAAAGTTATTGAAAGACTTGGGCAATGACAGCAGAATGAAGTCAGCTTGCATGGCATCCATCGTTGCCCCAAGAGTCTCCAGCTCCGACAAGTACCCAAACATTTTGAGTACATGTTCACGGACCGAAGTCCCTTCCTGCATTCTACAGCGAATGAGGCCTTTCATAACATTGTACCACTGAGTGCGGTTAATGTCACCAAACATATCCTTAAGATTCTGCATTATTTCCTGACAGGTATTCATCTCCACATGTTGCTTCTGCAGAACATTGGAGAGAGAACCTAGGATATAGCACCTAGCCAAGACATGAACTTCATCATACTTGTCATTAAATGCTTTTTCTTCCTTGGACTTAGGGTTCTCATGCTTGTCCTCAGGATAGCAGATAAACTTATGCGCTAGCAGAGAGAACAAGCTCCCAAATTTCGGATCCAATCCGAGTAATTTGGCCCGGTCAATTGGTTGACCTCTAGAAGCCTACTAAGTGGGTTCAAAGACTTCATTTTCTGGAAATTAAGAATGCACTATATTAGAATATGAAAATATATATTCAAATTTATAATATTTGATTAAGGCATTTTAAATCAAATTGTTCTTGCTATGTCAACCTTGAAAGTTTATTCCCTTATTCACTTTCAAAGTAAGAGATATACTTACCAATATATCTCAAGCTAGAACTGGTATCTTCTCCTTATCTTTGTCATATCCCAATAATATGAGAACCTATGACTCCAATAAAGAGAAGCGGGATCACATTCCGCATTGCAAGTCCAACTTGCATTTCCCAATTTGGTCTTTAATACCCGGGCCCACCACCCCTAAGGCGATGTTGACCCGTTATTAATTGAACCAATCGTCAACAGGAATACAACTCGCTATGCGCAATCCAATATCGCCCCAATAATATGAGAACCCGATATTGGGGTCACTACGCATACGTCCTTACTCTTTCGAGAAGCAACGAGCCCGATCCAAACGGATCGTATGCAGGAGCTGTCACTTCGTACATGCGTCTCCTTCATACGATGTCTGGCAAGGGAACTCTTCGCCTTGACGGGAGACCATGGATGTCACTAATGTGATCCTCCATCTCATATTCAAATTTTAATTAATTATTATGGAATCACATTCACATAATTAATTCTTCCAAGGGAATTAATAACTCTAATCATATTAGAGTATTTCAATTGGACATAATCAATTTAATCATATTAAATTAATTATCAATCCAATTCAATTAATCAAACTTGATTATTTTACTTGAATACATATATGGTAATATCTCAAAATACGTATTAATTCGAATTTTAATAATAAAAAAATACATCTTAATCCCTCGGACATTATCCCGGCCCTACCCGCTGTCATGGCCAGTACCGACGAGAGTGGGACGGACTACGTACGTTGCAACCCGCAACCCCAATGCTCTCCGACTAGGCACCACATCCGCCTCGGGAAAGGATAATGCCAAATTGATTAATTTGTACTTGAGATGATCATCGGTTTTTCAACCGAAATTGTACCATATAGTAATAATCAAAACATTTTTTATTATAAGGAAATTTGCTAGACAAATTTCCAAATCCTATTCAAGCATCAAGTTTGAAAGATTGTGGTTTCCAATTATGATTTAGATCACATCTTAATCAATTAATTGGTTGGGTCCAAGTCAATTAGGCAAATAATCATGTTTCAATATTTCACAAATATTTTTCAAGATTATTTCACGAAATTAACAATTAATTTCTCTAATTGACAATCACTTGGTTCTAGATTAGGAATGCAATTTCAGTAAAGACCCCTATTCACTAAAATTGACATATCTCAATCAATTTAAATCCAAATTAAGCAAACTCAATTTTCATAGATTGATAACTTGATTTAGAACAGAACCTAAGTGGATTTGCACGCATTTCGAGGCAGATGATAACAGTAATTAACTATTAATCATGTTAAAATCTACTGTTCCCGCAACAGTGCATACATGTCCATTAAAACAACCATAACTAGAGCATACGAAATTCGATTTACGCAAACTCAGTTTCTATGGTTTCCTTATTTAATGGGGAACAAAATCCAAGTATTAAATTCGTGTTTAAACAATTTAAACACTGCCGAATTTATTTACTAAACAGATCTGCGAAATCAAATGCGATGAAAACTTTCGCGACCTAAACGAACCCAAGTCGTCCTCGGTTTTTCGAATCATATTCGAAACCGTCGACCTAAGGATCTGATACCACTTGAATGATATGGAGAAATCCTCAAGCGCATCACGGAAGCGTGATCATCGTATCGGATACGACGAAGAACGACTAGTCGTACTAGTTGTTCGGTGCAGCGGAATTTAAAAAATTTTAATCCGATGAAACCACATGATCCGAGAACCATTCTCAAATCGTTTCATCTATAACCACAGCAAGTATAATGCAATACCTCTTGAAGCGTGGTTGATCAAGTCTCTATGAAAAGAGACCTCCTGTCTCAAGTCCGATCGTCGGAGTAACGGCTTGCGAGCGCGGAGATGAGCCGCGGTGTCCTCGCAATCCAAGTTGATCCAAGCGCGGTTGCTCCTGATCTCGTCGCACGAGATCAAACGTCTCCTTCTGAGTGAAGCACTCCAAGAAGACGAAGAACCGCAGAGAGTCGAAGCGGCAGCACGATGGCGCGGGCATCGACGATTCTCTCCACCAAGGTGGACGGCCACCAAGAAGAGAGGGAGAGAGAGGGCTGTCGAGTATGAGAAAGAGAGAGAGAGAGTTTGCGCTACAATAGCATGTGTAAAGAGAGAGCCAAGTATGCCTCTCTATTTATAGGGTTTTGGGATCCATGGATCTCAATCCATGGGACACATAAAATCAATGGATGAGATTGATTTATGTTTATCCAATGGCTAAGATTGTTGTTGACAAAAACAACAAATTTAGGTTAAAATATATTTGACAAAATCAAATATAATTCATTCCTAAATCAACCCAACAAATAAGTAGAGAAGACACATGGAGATTTCATCTCCATGCCTTTCAAGTGGGCGCCCACACATTCCATATTAGAATGGTGTGTCGCCCATGAGATTGCATGGAGATTGCAATCTCATGGAAATCCATGAGATTGCATATCTCCATAAAATCTCTCTTATTTATTATGCAACAAATTTATTGGGTTTTATTCTTCAAAAATAATTCACAATTATCTTTGAGAATATTGCATTCCTGCCATGGAAAAATTGTGAATCATATTCACAACCCAAAACAACATATAATTCATATTGTTAATTAATTACACAATGTGTATCCAATACACATAATAATTAATCAACACATATAAATCATAATTAACTCTCTCTAATACATTATAAATCGCATTTATAATATATTATGAATAATTGGATATTTCTATCCACATTATTCTTATCCAAAATAATTAAATCACTTTTAATGATATTGGATAATTTCTCATACATCATGATAATTAAATCACATTTAATTACCAACTTCTCTTTGCTTAGATCTTATGGAATTGTTCTTAAACCATTTAAGAACAATGCTATTTCTCTTCAGATACTTGGAGATAAGGACAGGGCGATTGTATTGTTCCATGTATAGTGACTTGGATGTTGAGATCATATCTCAAATCCAGATCCTATGGACCTCCCACTGATGCTTGATCAAATCAAGACCGTAGACTTAATCTTCTCATTGCATCTGAATCTTATTCAGATCAATGTCCAGTTCATGGACTAAGATTAGGTCACTTCTCTGATGAGAGGAGTCACTAAAATCCAAACCTGTTTCATCATTCACTCGGAATGGAAGCGTCATGGTTATACAATCGTATATGATCAAATCACCCTTCAGGTATTCCCAATACCTGCACATCCTACATACTGGAAGACTCATGATCATCCTGAAGATAAAGATCACTTTTACACTGTCATCTTCAGGGTTAGATCATTAAGTTTCTCAATCTTGGTCATCGGGATTTGGTATAGATCATATGCTTTCACAAAGCATATATCTTACCTTCAAATTCATGTCATGCTTCCAAAGCACGACGACCATGCATGGAATTTGTTCAGTCCCAATACCTCATGAGTGAGCTCATGTCTCCCGGTTCACAAGTGAACCTGTATGATCCCTTTGAGAGATCGTATTACTCATATGTCCTTACATGCACACCAGCTCGCCGGTATATAGACCTTGATTAGGTCATCAACCTATTGGTCTGCCAAATGTACATACTCAGACATATAGCAATACATCTGTCTCTAGTCAGAGGATGCATGCCTATGTTGTGACAGTATTCAACGTAGGTCTTTGGTTATCTCGATCTCGTCAAGTCAACCCATTGACTTAACTAACCTGACACCTCTGAATCACTATTCCCATGCAGAGGACCTGCATCAAGAGGTCAGTCAGATATCAGTCATATGAGATAGGATTGCCATTTCCTACTCAGACTGGAGATCATCACTTAATGATCATTTGATGATGCTTGATGAGTCCTCTATCTAACTCCTTAGATATTCATCCAAGCATCAGCCTCTATGATCCATCCAATGAATCAACAGTTGTATGATCATCAAGTTGGCCATGGTACATAACCCTTATTGTACAGAGGGACCCTATAGTGCATTCATTCATTAATATCAGAAAGGGGAGTGAAAAATAATCAATAATTTTCATTGATAATTTATTCATTACAATAACATTTATTGTAGAAATGGTTCGCCCGGGGCTCACATTGCTAACAGTATAGGGGGTGATGAATCTCCATTTCATCACCTTTATTCTTCAATTTTATCCTTTAAACCCTATTTAAATGGATGTAAATACCATTATTTTGCATAAATTAACATTCATTGTTTATTCTATAATTATTGTATAAAATATTATGTTTAAAGCCAAAATAAAATAATAAAGAAAATAAAAGAAAAAAGAAATTAAATTCCAAAGGTATTTTATGACCCTAAACCACGAGACCTAGGCATCTTGATGATTGGGTCAACAAGGAATAAAGTAGGGGGAGATAAGGGTCAAAACACAAGAAAAACTAATTTTTATTCTCCAATACCCATTTTATTCTTTATTATTTATACCTTGAATAGAGAAACTTTGTATTGAAAATTGTAGATAAAAATATATAAAAAATACATAATTGATTTCACAAAAAGATAATATATAGTGTACTTTTTCACTCAAAATAAAAAGCCAAAGCCCAAACTTTCCAAACCATATCTTCTCCATATGAACTCAAAATGCACCAAGATCACTTCTCTTTGTATATAACTTTTAATAGCTATTTAACGAAGGTGGTTTCACTTAATTTGGAGTTAACATGCAAAAGTTAGATTTTGGACCCCTATTGTACAATATACAATAAAAGCAAAATAAAAGCATAAAAATACAATAATATATATATGAATATATATGAATATAGTATTTATACATATATAATAAATACCCTCACTTATTTCAGTGTACAAAATACACTAACAAAATATAATGAAGATATATTTATGTATCTTTAAATAGGTCTTAAATATATAAATTATATATATATATATATTAGTAAAATACAAAATACAAAATAAAAATAAAAGACCTAATATATATGTAAATATACCTATAAATATGCCCTTGAAAAGTAATTTTTAATAAAGTAAGTAAGAAAAATAAATAAAAATCATATTATAATACTACATAAAATAGAAAAAAATTTTATGTTTCAACTAAAAATTAAGCAAATCATTTATTATTTATTTTGGAATTATTTCAATTTTTATCACTTTTTGTCATTTTGCAGGTGGCGTGGCCCAATCAAGGTACACCCCCCGTTGACTTGGGTCAACTTCTCCGACCCGAGTCGTAGGTCTGTTAGACCTCACTTTGACCCATCCTTCTCCCTTTTTATCTGATCAGTTCATCGATAGGGTTGATTCCTCTTTGACTTTCATCCCTCAAATCTAGCTCTATCACGCTAGTGTGATTCCTCGCGCTTATGGCGTCTGAATTGAGCATTCCTCCTAGATCTTCACCACCATGTCTCCATCCATGTAATAAGCTCCATCTCCTCTTCCTTGAATTTTTGAATCCCTATGGCTCCATTTCTTCTCCTCCTTTTGTGCACCAGGGCTTGAGCTTCATGATGGGGAGTTTACCCAGCCTTTGTTTGGATTGAGGAGGAGGGTGTAGGGGTTGATTCCACCATCTCCGATGGTCCACTGTCATGAGGTATCCATCTCACTGCTCCATCTTCTATAGGTTTATTTTCTCTAATTTTAAGATAGCTTGCAGTCTTAGACTTTATTTGTTGTTGTTAATTTTAGGTTTCATCAATTTTCATAGCGTAAAACAACTGCCTATAGTTCGTCGGAGCTCTACTCCAGCAAGCTTTCCTCTGTCCTTCGATTGTGCGCCAAACTCGCCAAAAGCCCCCATTTTCTTAACTCACGCTTCTTCTATGCCCCATGGCACTCCACTCACCTAGATCCTTCGTGGATCTGGAAGTCGGTGCTCCACCTCCATCATTCGCCAAAGCACCTCTGCCTCCTTCCATTTCACCACCATTCCACCCACTAATGGGTCAAGGCAATTTGTCTTCGACCCGGTTGTCTTCCTGTGTAGGTAGCTGGAGCTAAAGCACTAGCATGAGGAGCTTTTAGAATCAGAGGAGGGTCCCAGGTCGACTTAGCTCTTCAGACCTCCGGGGATTCCTCTGATGCTTCTTGGAGATTTTTAAGGCCTTCGGTAGATAAAGATCGATGAGGGGAACGTATAGAGCACCTGAACATCACCAGAGATGCATTGAGTCGGAGGGAATGGAATATCGAAGTTCAACGCCATGGTTGTTCTTCCATGTTCTTGGTGAAGAGCAGTTGTCATCTGATCTCTTCCCGTGCTAGATTGAGGAGCCATTGTTGGATCTCACATACATTCGTCGTTGATCTCATCTTTGTGATACAATCTCCACCACATATCGTTGAATCATCATCGTGCCACCAGAAGCTGACACGTGGATCAGTGGGTGAATCTCACCTACTCGATTAGGCACACATGGGGGTATTTTGTACTTTCCAACCCCCTTCTTTTTGTTTTTTATTATTTAGTATCTATGCTTTCATCTATCGTTATATTAGTTTTGTAAAAATTGCAAGTGATCCATGTTTTTATTTCATATTATATTTGGGTCTGTGCCATGTCACCTCATGGGTCGTCCCATGTGAGGTGGATATTTAGCAAATTAATCCCTACAGGTTTCGTATTTTGTCTTTAGTAAGGAATGTTTAAATATTTGTTGTAATATCTTGTGTATTTTGTAGAAATAACCTAGCCTTTTTTCTAACTGCAATTAAACCCTTGCTAATTCAGTAATTTTTGTGATTGTTTTCTATTTCTTAAAAATATCATCCGTGCTCTAAAAATTATGAAAAAATAGGGTTAAGTATCTTCTATCATACTTATTGACACCATATTTTTATAATTGCATTTAGGTATATTTTCTCTAATTTCTAAAAATCAACAAGCATACATTTTTTCCATGTTTGAATTAAAAATACTAAAAAATTATAAAATATTTTGAAAAATTCCAAACAATTATATTGTGTATCTTAATATTTTGTATTTCGAGACAAAAAAATCTCTCAAAAATAGAAAAAAGAAAAATACTAAAAATTAAAAAGCTCCAAAATCCTTTATAAAATTATAAAAAATCATGGAAATTTAAAAAATATTTATTTCTATTCTATATTTTGTATTTTATATATTACTTATTAAAATTCATTTAGAGAAATTTTGGCACTTTCCGCTATTTTTAATCTTCAAATCAATTCGACCTTATTATTTATTCCCTATTTTGGGATATTTTTAAATTTAAAATATAGAAAAATTAGCAATATATAAACTCACACAAATAGTATGCAAACATATAAAACACATAAAACATCTCATTACTTATAATTTTGTTACCTTATATTGTATGTATAGTTATATATATTCCTATATTAGTATATTAAAAAGAAAAAAGAAATTGAAATCTGAAAAATAAAAAACAGAAAATATAAAATATAAAATTAAAAATAATTAAGACAATGTAAAAATTAAAATCCATAAAAAATATAAAAGTAAAAACCCACACACAAAAGACAAATAAAATACAAGAGAAAAGGATAAAATTTTGGAATTCAATTTCTCAATCTATTGTTTGCTCCTTGTGTTCGATCTCTACAATACTTGCACCTATACACATCATTTACAGAGTTATTATAAATTTTAACTCCACAATTTTATTTGCATTGCTATATTTTATTTGTGGGTTAATTGTTGAATTATTTGTGTTTCGTGAGTGGTTGCCTCAGCGACAGTGTAGTTCTCTCTTTGTGTAAACTACATTAGACCCTCGTAAAATTGGAGTTTTCACTCACCTTTATTGTTCATAAAATAAAAAATTCTATTTAATATAGGTGTTTTCATTTAATATGGAGTTAGGATGCAAAAGTTGGCTTTTGGACCCTCATTGTGCACTGCACTTGTATATAATATTCAATTAACTTATTCTTTATATTTTTGAATTTATTATATTGTTTATAAATTTGTAATTATCATTCAAAATACATATATACAATAAAAATAGAATAAAACCATCAAAATTGCATTAAAATAAATAGTGTACTTCAACAAATAAATGAATTATACACACAAAGTACCTATAAATAGACCTAAATATTTAAGTACATACTTAAACCCCAAAGAATACAATAAGAATAGGTCTATATGTATTTAAATAAGTTATAAATATATAAATTATCTGTATAAAATAATAAAATATAAAACATAAAAAAATAAAATATACAAAAATATTTTTATATTTTCCTATATATACACATGTAAATATGAACATCTAATAAATTAAATTGAAAAAACAAAAACTATAATTAAATACTACTTAAAATAAAAAAATTATGTTTCCACAAAGGATTAGTAAGTTTATTTACGATTTTAAATCGATCTGATAAGGAGTTTATAAATCCATGATTCCCGGTTGGTCCACATGGACCAAACAAGCACCTCTTTTTGGTTATCGGGCATGTCGATTGTACATCCCACAACTCTCGCCAATGCTTAAACCTCACATACCCCCTCTTCTCCATTTTTCACTCCAACCTCCATGCCTCTATCTTCCTCAAGACCTGCTCTAATCCGCATCTCCTTCGTCCTTCTTCTTCGCCCATACCGGAATCCCTACCTACTACAGTTCTTCCTCCTAGCATTCTCTCTACCTGTTTTCCCTCACAACTTCTATAAATAAAGATGCTTAACTTCCTTATCCATTTTGATACCCATCCTTAGCATGTAACCCTAAGAGGAACATCCATGTTCATGCTCCTCAGTGATAAATCTGAGCTTCATTTCTCCACAGCATGGAAAAAGGCGAGGCCAGTGTGATCCAAGTGCTACTGGAGCTCCTCTAGCGATGCCTTTTCTGTTCTAAGCTTCCGAGCTTGTTGAGCTTCTACGTAACTGCATTTTACTTGCATTTTGTTATAGTAGTTTGAATGAGATCTTATATATTAGAGTAATTTTAGGATCTAAGGTCGCTAGAGCTTCAAGATCCAGCTCTAATTCCAACATCTTCCGATTTTTCTTTGACCCATTTCCACCTCAAACCTCAACATTTTCTCCATATTTCCCTCAATGTTTCACTTCTGATTAAGCCACAAATCAGAGGATCGGAGCTCACTCCTCTGCCTCCATTGGAACTCCCCCACCCCATCGATTTCATTGCAGCTCAGTTTCAACAGAGGGACGAGGAGATAGCCCGTGATCCCTCTATATTTTTTGTGAAGAAGAGTGATCAAGATGAGTGCTTGAGTAGCATTAAAAGTCCAAACCAAAGGCAATTGACTTTGAAGGGTCCTGCAAGTGCGAAAGGATGTTAGAAATCATAGGAAGACGTTGGCTATGAAGGAGGAGGTCGGGACAAGGAGATAATCAAGAATGAAGCTCTCTGGAGCTTTGTTCTTGGGGAGTTCTTGAAGACCCCTCGAGGACTGTCAAATCGAACCTTCAGTCTAGATCTAATCTGGGTCATTGAATCGCAACTGACAAAAAGTACCTCTTTATCGTTCATCAAGGCACATGGAGCACACATAATGCTTCGACCCACGCCACTTAAGTGGGTTAATTGCATTACATACCCCGCCTCTTTTTTTTAGTAAATAGTCTTGTAAATACTTGAAGAAGTTCAATATTTTGCTTAAAATTGCATCTGGGCCCCTACATTTGATGTAAATCACAACCATGTCTAGTACTACATCAGCTCATGTGGTCTCCTATGTGAGTTGGATAAATTGCAAGGGACCCCCTCCAGATTCCTTTATTCAATTTTTGTATAAAAAGTTGTAATTTCCCCTCTGATTTATTTAGAATTGTGAATCTTCCCCTATTAGTAAAGTCTAAATTAATTAGTTTCTTTTATTTTTGACTAAATAGTTCCCGTGCTTGTAAATTCGTAAAAAAATCATAGTAATTCCTTGATATTGTGCATTTCCACACCATGAATATTATTTAGCAATTACTTATGTTTTACATTTATTAAAAATAGAGTAGGAACCATTTATTCCTTGTTTAGATATAAAATACAAGAAACTTATAAAAATGTATCTAAAAATTCCAAAAATAATAGATATTATACATTATCATATAATATATAGATCAAAAATCACAAAAACAAAAAATAAAAAACAAAAAATTAAAAAATCCCTCTAACCCTATAAAAATCAGGAAAAAATCAAGTTTGAAATTGGTAATCAAAGGTCATGTGTTCCACTCCCGCTACTATTATTATTTTATTTCAAAAATTAGAAAAAAATTTAAAAATTACAAAAAAAATTGTTCTATATTTTATATATACATATTTCTACATGTTAAAATAGTTTTGAAAAATTTTGGACTTATTATCTATTTTTCTAACTCAAACAATTAGGCTTATTTATTTATTTCAAGTTTTGACATATTTCAGAACTTAAAAATATATAAAAACTAAAAAATAACCAAAAATTCACTAAAATAGATAAAAAATATATAAAAGACCAAAACATTTTTATTTTAGAATTTTTAAGTATATATTAATATACTTATAAATATAAATGCATGTATTGACTATATATACATATACTTATATACTTATTTATATTATAATTAGTATTCTTAATACCTTAATTGTATTTCAAAATCTTTAGAAAAATAAAAAGAAAATTTTCTATTTATATTTATTGATTTTATATATATTTATTATATATAATATATATAGTACTCATACTATACATATTATCACATATATATTTATTATATCTTAATAAAACAAAATAGAAATTAGAAAATAGAAAATAGAAAAAGAAAATAAAAATTTTAAAATGAAAAATATAAAAATATAAAACATTAAAAAATCCATAAAAAATATATTTAAAACCAAAAAAATAAAAAGTAGAAAAACTACACAAAATATTTGTTGTTTATTTTGTAGACAATAAATACTCAACCATGCAGCTTTGTGTGGTTCAACACTCTACATTTATTCACTATACACTTATGTTAGAGTTAAAAAAATTAAATTTTGACTCACATTTTCATAGATTTATCTTAGATTGTGGGTTGATTGTTTGTTTGAGTGATTGTTCGCATTTCGAGTATTGCGAGAGCGACTAATAAAGCAATTGTCGGACCAGACTTGTCAGGCATCGCATGCCCTCTAAGACTAGGCATTAGGAACCTCTACCAATTACGTCAATCAGCTGCTCACCAAAGTACCTCTGCTACCTCCATTCCACCCCTTTTTTACGTAACCCAAGGGTTGAAGATAATCATCTTCGATCCATGAGCTTACTGGTGAATGTCTCGGCCCAGGAGAAGGCCACATGAAGGGAAACAAATCAAACTTCATCTGCAAGCAGACCAGATCTTTCTCGATCTCCGGATCTCATCTCAATGAGATTCAGACATCATCCAGGAAGCCATAGAGAAATCCTCGAGTTGTATCCACTAGTAGAATCGGAGGATATGATAGAGGAAAGGAATCCGGGAACTCAGTTCTTCCCCATTCTCCATGAAGAACAGGGACCATTCGATCAAGAACCTCGCTTCTGTGTTGATCCCGTCTGTAGGATCGCAATCAAGCTCTGTCGTTGATCTAGCTCTGTAATCTAATCTAAAGGTCCCATCTGCAAAATAGTAGAGAACCATCTGAAGCGTCCATCGTTCAGGTGAGCCACGTGGAAGCATTATCACCATCCATCAGTGCGTGGGGGTATATTAAAGGTCTCCCCCACCCCTGCATTTTTGTATTTTTTGAGCATTTACTATTTCACTTGCAGTTTAGTTATTTTTGTAATATTTGCAATTAGGACTTGAGA
Source organism: Ottelia alismoides (assembly GCA_037367405.1). Classification (NCBI taxonomy): domain Eukaryota; kingdom Viridiplantae; phylum Streptophyta; class Magnoliopsida; order Alismatales; family Hydrocharitaceae; genus Ottelia; species Ottelia alismoides. The sequence goes on from JAZKJV010001488.1 coordinate 1,220,598, forward strand.
TTTCTATATTTGTACTTTTGTCCAAACCACGTCACCTCGCGTGCTTGTGCGCGTGAGGGGGTAGGATTCTTGTGTGAACACCTTTGCAAGTTTGTGTATTTATTTCAGTTCCAAGAACTTTAAATATCGATTGTCTTATTTTTGGTAACATATTAGGCCTTGCTATTTTTTAAAATTGCATTTATACCCCTATTAGTGCGGATCAAAATATGGAAAGCTTTCATGTATGCCCTGGATTTTTTAAATTATTATTAAATGCTTTGAATATTTGAGGAACTAATATATAGGTCCTTCTATTGCATATTTAATTTTGCCTTTGTATTTTAATTATCAAAAATTGAATTTTGCATCAAAAAATTTTAGGAAAATTATTATAAGTGCTTGGAACCATGTTATATCACATATGTTTTTTATAGGTAATTAGAATGATTTTCCTATTTATAAAAATACAAAAAACATTGAATTTTCTCCTATTTAACATTTAGAAATCCATTAAAAATAAAATGTTTTGAAAAATTCCAAGAAAAATTCTAGAGTGTTTGTTTAGCTATATTTGATTATCTGACATAACATTTTTTTCAAAATACTATTAAAAACTTCCTAAAAATCGAATAATACAGAAAATTTTATAAAACATCTAAAAATTTACAAAAAAATCACAAAAATATTGTTTAAGTTTCTTAATTTTTTTAGATTATCTATTATTTAGGAGAATTTTTAGAGATTTTGAAATAAGGAAATAAGAAATGTAAACAAAATAATAAAATAAGGAAATTTAGAGAAAATTCTCAAAAAGTATCAAAAAATCCCCATAGGAGAAAATTTTATAAAACCTCAAAAAAATAATTTTTGAATTTTTTTCTATTTTTTGAAAATCAAAAACATCTCTTTTATCCTTTTTATCTATATATTATATATGTGTATCCATTTTTAAATTTATTATATATAAAAAATTAATATTTTGCAAATATTATAACATAAAAAATAAACAAAATAAACAAAACCCCTCAAAAAACATGTAAAAATAAAAATACCCAAATTCCCTAAGTTCTTTACTCAATTTTGTTGCTCTATCTTGTGTGCTCCTTTGTGATTTGTCCCCCACTATTTACGTACTATACACATTCTTTGTAGGGTATAATAAATTTTATCTCGCATACATTTATTGCTTAATTATTGTTGTTGGTTAATTGTTAATTACACTTGGGTTGAGTGCTTGTTGCGCCGAGAGAGCATTCTATACAGGGATTCTCGAATCCGACATGTCAGACACCATAGACCTTCCAAGACCGAATGTTGGTGTCTCGATCCTTGTGTAAATCAAATGGCACCATTGTTGGGGAGCATTGGTTTGTAGAGTATAAATTAGACACGTGTTGCTTTTACCATTATTGATTTCATTGTACATTTCTTTTTATTCTATATTTATCTGAGAATTTTCTGACGATCTTCTTGTTTAAATTTGTTGTGAGGTATCACATATCGAGGGTGGATTTCCTTGGAGATTCGATGCACCCAAGAGCCATGGAGACTGGTAGTTCATTAACTACTGGTAGGAGAGAATGCAAAAAAGACAAGAAGCTGAGCAGTTTATTCTTAGAAAAACCTTAGTTTATTTTTTGTCTGAGAGAGAGATTTATTTCATTAATTTGTAATAATATAAGACCTTGGACACTTGAACTCTTCACAAGTATATTTCACCAAGCGATTTTTCACTTGGGGGACTTGATCAATTTTATGTTGTTTCTTCATCGTCTACATTTATTTCTTTATATATTTTTAATGTTTTATAGTTTTTTTTATTTTTACTTTCTTTTTCTATTTAGATATAATATGTATATATAATAGTATGTATATTATAACACTATATATGATATGTATATAATAAATATATAAGAATTCAGGAAATATAAATAAGTATGTTCCTTACTATTTTTAAGGGTTTTAAATATAATTATAGGAATTAAAAATTAATAATAATAATAATAAATATATAAGTATATATAGTATAAATGGACTATATAGTGTTTTCTATTTATAAAAATAGTTATATATAATCAAAAAATATAAATTAATTTTTTGTTTTAAATACTTTTTCTCTATTTTTGTAATTTTTCAGGAAATGTTCACTAATTTTTCGGTATTTTTAATTGATTTAAAATGTTGAAATAGTGACTTGTAATAATATGCATAATGTTTTGAGTTATAAAAATAGGCAAATATCCAAATTACTAAAAACTATTTTTAATAAATACTATATAAAATAAAGAAAATTAGATATAAGAATTTTTTTAGATTTTATATGTTGTTGCAAATTTTATAGGGATTTGAGGGTTTTTTTAATTTTTTTTGATTTTTATTTTGTATTTTTTGTGATTTTTGGTATGGAGTTATAATATATAGTATAAATATACTATATTTTTTTAACTTTTAAAAGTGATTTTATATTTTTTGTATTTTCGAATATAGAAAAGAATAAATAGCTCCTAAAATATTTTTAATAAATGGAAAATGCAAGTGAAATTCTAAACTAAAAATATGGCATGAACAAATATCAGAAGAAGCATTTACTATGATTTTGACAAAAATTTTCAATAACAGGTGTTATTTAAAAAAAATAAAAATGCAACAAAATAAATATAATATATTAGCAGGTTTATATTTGCAACAAAAATATCTCACAAGTGCAAGCCTGCAATTATCGCCAAAATATTACACTAATATTCATATTTAATGGACTAAATATAAATACTATAAACCAAGAGGGCATGCCTGCAGAATGACCACCTCACGTGGGGTGCCACGTGAGGTGTCCTAGCGTGGACTCATACGTAATATCAAATAAGTGTGAAGGTCCACTTGTAATCATTCCACAAAATTTAAAATGTGACAATATTTGCAGGACCGAATTGAACATACAAACAAAAGAGGGGTCCTATGTAAATTACCCCTTAAAGTTTCCTGATCAGGTGCTCCTTCGCACGACACGTGGCTCAACCGACGGCAGATAGAGACTTCATTTCGCTTAATGGTCCAACTGTGAAGCAAATACCTAGAGCCTAGTCCTAATCGGACGATCTGAAGGTGGGAGGAAGAACTTTGAAGAAGGTTAGTTAGGCCGACCTTTGATCGCTTATTCTGGACACGTCCAGCCTCAATGGACTTGAAGATGGACTCCTCCCCTTCCTGATGACCTTCCACTCTTGCAGGGTTCTTCAAATGTGTCCAAGCCACATCATATGGGGTTGGAGTGTAGCACAACTTGGAGCTCTGTTAAGAGCTTGGAGGTTTGCTCCAGGTGGATTCCTTGATCATGATCCTACAAAAAATGAAGGGAAGCACGAGGGGGTCTTCCTCGACTCAAAAAATGATGGAGGACAACATAGGAGTGAAGGGGTCAGACTCGATCCATGCAGGTTCGAGATGGAAACTTGGGAGATAAATGGAAAACAGGGTGAGGATGAATGAGGGTGAATGGGGGTCAGAACAATGGGTGGAGCATCATGAATTTGAGCTGGAGCACGAAGTGCCAACAAACTTAAATCTACAAATTAAGCTAACCTAGTAACGATTTAAAGAAACTAACACTACATCAAGTCTAATATAAGTAAATGCAAGAGAAATAGCCATGGCAAGTGGCTCATACCTACTTGGGAACAAGGGGTCGAGGTCATTCGTCGGAGGAGCTCTGGTTAGGGGGATCACCACCTCCACCACCTCGCCCGTGTTGTACATCACTTGGAAAGAACGTTTTTACCGATCTCAACCTAAGTGTGCAATGGATCTAAGGGTTCTAATGAGTAAAAGGTGATCGAAATTGGAAACAGGGGTCGGAGGCTTTATTTATAAACATGGTGGCGGTGGGTTATTGTTGAAATGAAGTTTTTGTAGGTTTTAATATTTAATGGAATTTATTCACAAGTGAATTGTCATCGCAACACAAAGAAGTTTTAAACAAAAATTATTTTTTATTTTCTCAAATATAAATATAAGCGACAGAAATGTGCTACTTATTTACCTATATAGCGTGGACGATTGAACTCATGGAGGCTACAAATACATAGGGTAATTTAATCAATGAAAAACAACGGATAGAAGAAGATTTTTTTCCTTTTTTAACGAATGGTGTTTTATGGGATTTTTATATTTTTGTTTTTTATGAATTTTTATATATTATATTTGTTTATGATTTTCTATTTTTGAATTTTTAATGATTTTTTATTTTGCAAATTTTATATTTCTTATTTTAAAAGAAAACAATGAAAGGAATAAAGAACAAACAATCTTTTTGTATTTTTCAAATATAGAAGAAATATGAATAAATCAAATAAATTTATTTTTGTGTTTTTCGATATTTTTAGCTTTTGTGATTTTTTCAAGAATTTTTAATTTTTTAATGATTTTCAAATAATTAAAATTAGGAAATAAACTAAATAGAAAATCAAACATATGTTTTTTTGGATTTTTAAAATATAAAACAAAAGTAAAAATAAGGAAAATATACATAAACAAAAATAATGATCGTACAAGCTTTAGAAAAAACTAATTTATGTATTTTTCAGAATTTTCTGTGATTTTATATGAAATTTTCAGTGTTTTATGTATATTTCTGTTTTTTGTTTTTTGTAAATAATTTGAAAATAAAATTTGTCCAATTAGTAAAACAAATCAAAATAAGCTCACACATTTTTTAGAATTTTTTAAACTATTTTTCGAATTTTTATTAATTAATTACTGTAAATTGGGTAAATTCAGGAGGTTTTTAAATTTTTGATATAATAAAACAAATTATTTTGGGATTCAAGCGCCCTCATTTCCGACATAGCTTCTATGAGCTTGGGCTCAGGCACGTTCTCTATATGGATCTTGTCAGTGTTAGAGCAGAATGAGATATCTCCAATGACGCAGTCACCTACTGCTTTGATCTTTCGAAGGAACGGTTGGCCAAGGATAATCATGATACAGAGCAGTGGTGTGGAGGTGTCCATATCTAGGATAATGAAATCAACAGGAAATTTCATCCCTTGAACAATGATGATCACATACTCCAACATGTCGCTAAGCTGCTTGACGGAGCAGTCTGCAAACTATAGGATCATCTTGGTTGGCTTGAGCGATCCTAGCAAAATTCTATGAGTAGTGATAGTGGAAACAGGTTGATAGAAGACCCACTATCAATCAAGGTACTCTCGAACTCCTGATTAAAGATTGTGCAGTTGTGCACCCTTGTCTTCTTTTTTAAACGAGAGATTAATGATGGCATTGATTGTGGCCATGGTGAGGATATGCTTTTCAGATCTTCTATGTCTGATTTTGCGGAGCTGATGCTTCATTGTACATGCTTATTTAAGTCCTTTCTTCACACCAGGCATGTACTCCATGGATTTCAGAAGATGCATCTCAAGCATAATGTTTTGCAAATTTTCAATGATGCCAAGATTTCAAAGCATTTTTTATTTTTTATTATTTTTGATTTAATTGCAGAAGGAAAAGGAATATGTACATCATCAAAAAAATTCATTTTCATTCAAGCTTCTATCCATATCTTTTTGTACATGTAGATGGCAAAATGAATCAAAATCATCTACATGTTGTGGATCAAAAATGACAGATTCGGCTCCATTGGTTGGCTTTGGTTTTGCAGCTGGTGCTTGCATCTCCAAGGCTAGCACGCTTCATCGAGACAGTTGCTTTCTTTTTGTATTTTTGTATTTTCTTCATTTTTTGTATTTTGGTATCCGGTGTTGCTCCAAAATTTTATGATGTCCCTAATGTCAGCGTGGAGGATGACTCGTCGTCACATGCTTTGTTCTTACCTTTCGTCGTCGTAGATGGATAAAGTGTCCTACCGCTCCTAAGATGACAGAATTAGATAAAAATAAATTATTTTCACATGAATCGAGTGGGCCACCGCAGGATACCTACTCCTGCGATGGAAGTTGTTCATATTAGCTCGGACCTGAGCAGGAATAGTAATCTCGGTGGCTGTCAAGTCATCTATCTTTTGGCTTATCTCAGCGATGTTATTCACAAGCTTAGCCAAACAATCGAGGGTTGGGTTAACCAAGGAAACATCATAAGGTTCATCCTGATGAGATTATTGATTCTGCTGGTTGGAGGGAGGCCATTGCTGGTAACCTTGAGAGTAGCGAGGAGGAGGAGGAAAAGAAAGGTGGTGTTGGTACTGTTAGAAGGAGTACTGGTGCTGGTATTGAGCAGTCGATTGTTAGTACTGCTGGTTCTGGTATATGGACTATTACAGGTAGTTGTTCTACCTCCAGTTGTAAAAATGCTACAGGGGCTACTCGTGTTGGGTCGAGTGGAATAGAAAGTTTGCCCTCCATGTTGTTGGTGAAATGCTCGGTTGGCCTGGTTTTGACCCTACGATTTTCGCTGTGGACGGGTCAATTGTTGATCATTACCCTAAATGGCATTCACCTCTTGGATGTGAGGGTGAGATGGAAAATAAGGATCGAGGAACTGTGGTTGTCACTCAAGCAGCTGGTAGGCAACCATTTGTATCTGTAGATGTGGTGGTGGCTACTCCGGGGCCTATACATAATATACGTGTGGGACAGGAGGTTGGTTGGGACTCGATTGAGGAATTTGTGTCTGTGTCCGTTCCCTTTTCTTAGATGGAGGCTCATACGCAACAGTCACTGCATTGCAGACGATGATGGTGTTCACTAGTAGCTCCAATTACTGAGTGATAATGTTGAGCTTGTCAAAGCCTTTCATTCTCTGCTTGATCCCGATGAGATTCTCTAGGTTTTGCGATCTCTTCTCAATGATGTCAAGCTTCGATAGGTGATTTCCAATGATGGTCAAGTCAGAGTTGTTACACGTGTAGACTTTACGTGTATCTGCCATGTTTACATTCTTACGGAGGATCTGTGGTGGCGGTTGGATCTGGAAGGAATGAGATGAGGATAACACGGCTTCTCCTTCAGTCATCTCCTAAAAAATCTGTCATACTACATCCTCATCCTGTTGAAGTGGGATCCTCTGTAGGAGGCATCAACCATACATAGACTAGCTTCTGTGAAACCCCCAAAGAAGTGTTGGACCAAGCTGGTCCTCGATATGTCAAGGTGGGGGCACCTCTCAGTCAATTCTTTGAACCTCTCCCAAGTCTCATAAAAGTGTTCTTGAGATCCCTAAGAGATGCTAGCGATCTTTGACCTCATGAGATTGAGACGACCGAGAGGATAATACTTGTGCAGGAAAGCTGACTTCGAATCCTCTTAAGTCATCACCACATTCCTCGGATGGTTGATCCAATATAGTGTTTAGCCCTGAAGATTGAACGAGAAGGCGGTCATCTTGACTACACTTAACGAGATGTTGGCGTAGTGACTTGAGCTGTAGATGCAGCCGGACTCATATATATGGATATACGGATCCTCATTTGAATTCCCATTAAATCTGAGGTGGAGCAAAAGGAGTTGTGGTTTCAACTCAAAATGTCCATGGACCGATGAGATTTGGATCCATTCATTGATGTGGTCGACCCCAAGGTTGTACGACTGCTTTGGGGTTGGCTTTGGTCAGCCTCTCCTTACGTCCTCGTTTGATGAACCTCCATTTCAACAACTTTATTCTACCATTTTGGCCTTAAAAATCCTAGCTAAATGCATGTAAATAGCATTATTTTGTACAAATTAATATTCATTATTTAATCCATTTATTGTATATAAAATATAGTTTTTAATGCCAAAATTATAAATAAAGAAATGACAAGAAAAAGAATACAATACCAATGGTATTTTATGACCCTAAACTCCGAGGCCTAGGCATCTTGATGATTTGGTCGACAAGAATAAAGTAGGGGGAGATCAGGGACAAAATTAAATAAAATTCCCATTCTTTTATTCATCAAGTCCTTTATGGGACCTATTTTATTTTCTATTATTTATACATCAAATAAACAAAATTTGTACATGAAAGTTGCAGATAAAAATACAAATAAAAATACAAAATTGATTTCAAATAGAAATAATGTACAATGTACTTTTTATACTTCGAATAAAAATCCAAAACTCAAACTTCCCAGACCCATATCTTCTCTATATGAACTCAAAATGTATCAAAATCATCTTAAATTAATAACTTTTAATAAGCTATTTAATGAAGTGGCTTCATTTAGTTTGGATATAAGATGCAAAAGTTAGGTTTTGGACCCCTATTGTATAGTTTACCTTAATAAATTATTCATTTTATTTATTCTTTATATTTTTATAGTTTTTTAATTTTGTAAATATTATTTATATTATGTGCACATGCTTAGAATAAAACCATAAAAATACATTAAAATAAAATAAGTATACAAAATAGATAGATGAATATACTATACTTATACTTATATAATATAAATCCCTATTTATTTAAGTATGCATATTATATCACAAAAATATAAAAAAATATATTTATGTATATAAAACTAAGTTATAAATATATAAATTAAGGAGATAAAATAATTAAATCAAAAATAAAAAAATAAAATGAAATATACAAAGCATAGGTAAATATACTTATAAATAAACCCTAAAAATTAACTTGTAATAAATTAAGTCAAAAAATCATATTAAGATATTGCATAAATTACAAACATTTTATGTTTTATCCAAATAATAATAAAATCGTTTACTTATTTATTTTAATTTATTTTTTTAAGTTTCAGTTTTGTCTTTATGAGGCATGTTTTATACCTTTTTTCTCCAGTCGATATAATCATCGATTCAGAAAGATTTCTTAACTTTTTCTCCTCGATTGATGTTCTATCGTGCATGACCATTTCCTCGAGGATTGCGTCATTGCACCATTCTGAACACCTCGATTGTCCCTCTCAACCCGTCACATGTACATATACTTGAGCTTTTGTATTTTCTAGTTTTGGTTCCCCTTAGATCCATTTTTTCACCCTAGAGAGTGTGCCCCATGGCTCGAGCTCGGTGACAACGACCTCGTCTGACCTTTTTGCTGCATGGAGAGGCATTGAGAAGGTGGTTCCCATCATCTCTATGGAAGCTCACCGTCGAGGTTCATCTCGTGGATTCCTGGCCACCTGAGATTCTTTTGTTTATCTCTTTAGATATCCATTAGCTTTAGGTTTCATTTCAACTCTTTATTTTGTGTTTTAATTAGTTGCAGTAGCATAGATTAAGGGTGACCACCCTCTGTCTCACCGTGAAAGGCATGTTCCGACCACCATTGCCACCTCATCTCCTTAGCTCTCTGTTTCTTTGCCTTGCACTCCACCTTACTCGACCAGATCAGTGACCATTGAGGTCCTTCCTATTATCCATGTGAGCCCGAGGCGAACCATTCCTACAGTAAATTTTTATGTAACATTTGATTTATCAATAAAAGTCATTGATTATTTTCACTCCCTTTCTGAGATTAAATGAATGAATGCACTATAAGGTCCCTCTGCACAATTAGGGTTATGTAACATGGTCATCTTAATAATCATACATCTGTTGATTCATTAATTGAATCATAGAGGCTGGTGCTTTGATGAATATCTAAGGAGTTAGATTGAGGACTCATCAAGCACCGTCAAATGATTATTAAGAGATGATATCCAATATGAGTAGGAGATGGCAATCCTTTCTCATTAGGTTGATATCTGACCGACCACTTGATGTAATTCCTCTGCATGGGAATAGGAATTCGGAGGTGTCAGATTAGTTGGGTCAAAGGGTTGACTTAATGAAATCGAGATAACCAAAGTCCTATATCGAATAGTGTTATGATATAGGCACACATCCTCTGACCAGATACAGATGTGTTGCTATATGTCTGAATGTGTACATTTGATAGACCAATAGGTTGATGACCTAACCAAGGTCTGTATACTGGCGAGCTGGTGTGCATATAAGGGCATATGAGTAATACAATCTCTCAAAGGGATCATACAGGTTCACTTGTGAACCAAGATACATGATCTCAATCATAAGGTATTGGGAGTGATCAAATTCTATGCATGATCGTCGTGCTTTGGAAGCATGACAAGAATTTGAATGATATACGCTTTGGGAAAGCATATGATCGATATTGACTCCCAATGTCCAAGATTGAGAAACTTGATGATGAAACCCTAATGACAGTGTAAAATTGTCTATATCTTTGGGTTTATCATAGGTCTTCCAGTATGCAGGATGTACATGTACTAGGAATACCTGAGGGTGATGTGATCATAAACAATTTTATAACCATGACGCTTCCAATCCGAGGGAGTGAAGAAACATGTTTGTATTTTAGTGACTCCTCTTAGTAGAGAAGTCATCCGATCTTGGTCCAAGTGTTGGACATTGATCTGAATGAGATTCAGATGCAATGAGAAGATTACATTTATGGTCTTTATTTAATCAAGTATCTATGAGAGGTCAATGAGATATGGATTTGAGATGTGATCTCAATATCCAAGTCACTATACATATAACATACAATCGTCGTTTCCTTATCTACAAGTATCTGCAGAGAAAGCGCATTATTCTTGAAAGGTTCAAGAACAATTCCATAGTTAAATTATATCTAAGAATTGAGAAATGGATAATTAAATATGACATAATTATCATAAATTATGTGAATTTGATTCATATTATTTGAATGAAAGAGATTGATGATCCAATATAATTAATTGTGATTTAATTATTATCGATAAGAATAATATGGATAGCAATATCAAATTATTCTTAATACATTATAAATGTGATTTATAATGTATTAGAGAGAGCTTATTATGATTTATATTTGTTGACTAATTATTGGTGTGAATTGGATTCACATTGGATACTTAATTGAAAATGTAAATCACATTTTATTTTGGTTTGTGAGTGTGATTCACAAATTTCCAATGGCAAGATTGCAATATTCACAAAATAATTACGAATTATTTTTGTAGAATAAATTACAACAATTGTTTTTGTAAATATTTGAAATACATGGAATCATGCAATCTTGAAGATTTCATTGGAAATCTCCGTTTCCTAATAGGAGAAGGGACGGCCACCAATTCCTGCAAGGAAAGGGTGGCCGTCCACCCCACCTATATCGAAGGAGAGAATCTCCTTTCCATTGTCTCCAATATTAATTTATTTAATTTAGGATTAAATTATATTGATTTATCAATAATATTTAATCTAAATTAAATTAATTGTTGTCGTGTTTTTAAACCAAGATCTTGACCATTGAAAGAAGCACGAATCAATCTCATCCATTGATTTTGTGCAGTCCATGGATTGTGATCCATGGGCTCCCAAACCCTATATAAGAAGAGGCACTCCTTTCTCTTCTTAGGTTTTAAAAGTTTACAACAAGCTCTCTCCTCTCTCTCTCATTCTCACACCCTCTCTCCCTCTCTCACCATTGTTGGATGTACACTTGAACCCTAGAGGGAAGAAGAGCCCGTCGTCTCTTCTCCATTGTGTTGTCACCTCGACTGCCCTTGGTTCTCCATCCTCTTTGATGTGCCTCACTCATGAAGAAGACATTATACGATGAGATCGGGAGTTCCCTTGATTGGATCAACATATTGGATTGCGAGGAATACGTGATTCATCTCCGCGCTCGCGAGCATCTACTCCGAAGATCTGACATGAGACAAGAGGTATCTTTTCTTAGAGGCTTGAGTGCAACCATGCTATGAGAGGTATTCCTTTATATATTATGTGGTTTCGATGAAATGATTCAACAAGTGTTCTTGAATCATGTGGTTTCATCACACGAAAAAATTAAATTCCGCTGCATCGAGCATCTAGTGCGACTAGTCGTTCTCGATCGTATAAGATTCAATCATCACTCTTTCGTGATGCTCTTAAGGATTATTCCATATACTTCAAGTGGTATCGAAGTCTTAGGTCAGAGATTTTAGATACGATCCATAAACCTAGGAAGACTTGGCTTCGTTAGGGTTTGCGAAAGTTTTATCGCATTTCATTTTTGCATTTCTATTTAGTGAATAATTTAGGCCCTGTTTAAAATGTTTAAACACTAAATAATCACTTGTATTATGTTACATTAAATAGGAAACCATGGTATTTGAGTTTGCGTAATTTGGATTTTGTTTGCTCAAGTTATGATCATTTTAATGAACATGTATCCACTGTTTCGGGGACTGCGAACCTTGACATAATTAAGGAGTTAATTACAATTTTGAAACGTCTAAAAATGCATTCTAATCACTTATTTTCTGTTGTAAATCAAGTTAGTAAATTTTGGAAACTTATTTTGCGTAATTTGGATTTAATTTGACTGAGACATGTTAATTTTAGTAGTGAGGTCATTGTTGGAAATAATATTCCTAATCAAGAACCATGTAATTGTCAATTAGTGAAATTAATTAGATGATCGCGCACAAAATTTGATCCTAGTATCTCATCAGTGAGCTCATGTCTTCCGGTTCAGTAATGAACTTGTATGGTTGATCATTCGCTGAGCACGTGATTTAATTTTGTGTTCGTTGTAATATGTGCACTTAGCGAATCAATCAGAATCAAGCGAAGATCTCCGTGAAGAGTGTCTCAACTTTAATTTATATCACGGGCGAATACGGGGTTGAACACAGGGAGGCAAAGGAACAACTTGAGGTTAATTCAAAAACTTAGATATAGATTTTCACGCAGAGTTTTATATTTTTTTTATGCAAAATGAATGTGAAATGCACAATGCAAGTGAATTAAGACACTAAGAAAGCACACAACTAGGACAAATTAATTTTAATAGGAAATTAATCATATTTACCCTAATTGTATTTTTCCTAGAATCCTAATCCAGTGATGAATACAAAACACATTATTTTGGATTTTTTATGAATTAAAATGCAATAATTAAAAATGCACACTTTTTATGGGGTTTTTCACAATATTTCACACAAATAGAATGCATGAAAACTTTATTGGAATTAAAACATGATGCAAGGAGGCTACAGTAATTTTTTTGGAATTTTTCGAGAAAATATGATTTTTTTATCGATTTTTTAATAAAAATAGAGTGATAGTGAGTTATTAATTCCTACTAAATCCACACTAACAAATTAACCAGAATGTGAATTTTCTTAAAAGAGGTATTCATACAAGAAATCCAAGAGAGTTGAAATTTTGCAAAAATATTATGTGTGGATTTAATTAAAAACCATTCACCAAAATCACTCTAAAATTTATGTAAGACACACAACAACATTAATTGAGATGAAATCACGACAATACTTAAAACTTACGTCAAATCATCATTCATGATTTTTGTAAAATTTTAGAGTAATTGTGAGTGAGATATGAATTATTACTACAAACTGGGTAATATATAGGATTTTCCATTTAAATAATTTTAATTAATTAACAATATCTCACAAAAATACAAATAAATTTTAGATGATAGAGAATTAGTTGCTAAACATAATGACATTCTCATTGAATAAAATGATGCATATTGAGGTCCAAATCGATATGCAAATACAGAGTTATCTGTGTAAAATGGAAACTGAAAATAAATAACACAAACATGTACAAGGATGTTTTTGCAATTATACAAACTTACAAGAATAAAGATACAATTTTCACAAAAAAATAAAAAAGAAAATGACATTCTCCTCCAGACAGCTAGGGCGAAAGTGGAAGGGGGAGCTGGAGCATCGAGGGGCGGAAGAGACGCCGCCCGCACGTGGCGCGTGACGACGGAGAGGAGGTTGGAGAGCAGCTATGGCTGCCATAACGGATTCAGGTGGCATGGCCTCGCTGCCCGTGGGCGCGAGGAAGGCGGCGGCTTCAGGAAGATTCACGCACCGCGGCGTGCTTGGAGGAGGGCAAAGAGGTGGAGAGATATGCAGCGGGCGAAGGAACCACGCAGAGATGCGGAGGTGCAGCCGTCAGTGGCGGCTGAGGGGGAGCGGTTGGGTGGAGCACCGCCGCCGGTAGCGGTGATGCTTGCTGGCGGGTTGCTGCATTTTTTTTTGATATTTTTTATTTTTTTTACTTGTGTATTTTATGTTTTTTTATTTCAATTCTTCTATTTTTTTCAGTTTTCTTGAATAGAGAATAGAAGAAAATAAAAATTAATCTGAGAATGTGGGGATGGTGGTAATATGATGAAGTATAACAAATGGATGTGTAGTGGTGGTGATGTGTAAATATGCAAGATAATGAAAATGATTATTAATAATAAAAAAAGAAATTTACCTACGATGGATGTGGGCGTCTATGATGTACTCTCGAGAAGCACGATCTTCGCTCAAATCGTTGGCGAGCGATGAGCTCGAGCAGTGCGCGGATGCAGCTGTGATGTTGGCCAAGAAGCCAATGGATCTCATTGGAGAGAGGGTTGTCGTCGCTCGACTGCGGTTGCGTCGTTGTCACCGATTCAACTCTGGGAACTAGGCTCTCCTCATATAAAGATAGATCATGTGCAAATTGAGGAGGATGGGATGTATAAAAAGAGATGGAAAAATGGAGGTTAGAATGGAGTGGAGTGGACTGGAGGTTAATGAGATGGTGGAGTTCAATTAGAAGTTAGAAAAAATGGTGGAATAATGGAGTTGAATGGGTAGTTATCGTAGAGAATGGAAATTAAATAAAATAAATAACAAAATAAATTAGGCTACTAAAATACAATAAAATGTAGAGAAGAAAAAATAGTGGGGAATTTACAAAAGAAGACAAACAACATGTACTTTTTTTTGTTTGCTTTTTCTTATTTATATTTTTTTGTCTTTTTAATAAGAGACATTTACAAATGAAAAATACAATAAAATAGTAGAAATAAAGTACACCACAATAATTATTTTTTTAGAATTTTAAGTACTTTTAAAATAAATAAATAATGGAGAAAAATGAATAATTACATTATATACAATATACATCGTGGTCCCAAAATCAAAATTTTGCAAACGAGCTCTGATTTTAATGAAACCACTTCCGTCGGATAGATAATTTTCTAACTTGAACTTTAAAAGTTTGTTTGGTGAATTTGGAGTTCATACGGAGTAGGAATTAGGCCGGGAATTTGGACATTACGGTTTTTTCTCTTTGGGATCTAGGAGTATTGATTTAAGGTGATATTTATTTTGTATTTTTGTAATTTTATAAACATTTTTATGAACAAGTCAAAAAGCAATTAGACAAAAAGGATGTGAACTGAAATTATTAAAAATATATGAAATTTTGGGCTATTTACAGGTGAAAAACTCCTTTACTTTGCGGCTTTTTATTGTTAATTTATTTTGTACATTCTAATAAACAATAATTAGTATATTTTATTTATAAGAGTCATTTTGTTAATTTATTTATTTTATATACATTTATTTGAGAATTTACTCAGGGATTTTTCTAAGATCAATATATTGAGATGATGAATGGTGGATTCATCAATGATCCCTTTGAGAGATCGTATTACTCATATGCCCTTATATGCACACCAGCACACCGATGTATAGACCTTGATTAGGTCATCAACCCATTGGTCTGCCAAATGTACATACTCAGACATATAGTAACATATATGTCTTTGGTCATAGGATGGGTGCCTATATCGTGACAGCATACGACATAGGTCTTTGGTTATCTCGATCTCATTAAGTCAACTCTTTGATCTAGCTTATCTAACACGTCTGAATCTCTATTCCTATGCAGAGGGCCTACATCAAGAGGTTGGTTAGATATCAGCCCATGAGCGGAAGGATTGACATATCCTACTCATGTTGGAGATCATCTCTTAATAATCATTAGATGGTGCTTGATGAGTCATCAATCTAACTCTTTAAATATTCATCCAAGCACCATTCTCTATGATTCAATAATTGAATCAACAGTAGTATGATCATCAAGATGTTCATGGTACATAACCCTAATTGTACTAAGGGACGTATTATCTAATTAATTATTCTTCATTTCAAATCAGGGAATGATATTTGCAATAACATCTATTGCATAATGGCTCAACATAGGCTCGCATGTCCAACAATCTCCTACTAGCCCAAAGAGTCAATAATTGGCTAATCTTTAAACTCACACTCATGTTTCACTATCCCAAATATCCCTTAATTTCATCAAATATGATGTTCCAATAAGAAGCTTATTTGACTCCATAGATGGAGTTCCTTAGCTTGTGAACCTTGCTTTCCTCAACCATGAAGCCCTAGGGTTACTTCATGTGAATATCTTGAGAGAGGTATTCATAGTGGAATGCAATATTGACTTCCATATTAATATGTCCAAGTAAAGTTGTGTGGCTATAGTTAGAAATATTCTTATGGGTTTAAGCATGGTCACTAGAGAGCAAGTCTCATCGCAAGCGATATCTTCTCTTCGATGTGTATCTTGAGAAACGAGATAATTAAGGAGTTAATTTCAGTTCAAATCCTTTTTGTCTAATTCCTTTTTGACTTGTTCATAAAAATGTTTATAAAAGTACAAAAATACAAAATAAATATCACCTTAAATCAATACTCCTTGATCCCAAAGAGAAAAACCGTAATGTCCAACTTCCCGGCCTAATTCCTACTCCGTATGAACTCCAAATTCACCAAACTAACTTTTAAAGTTCAAGTTAGAAAATTATCTATCTGACGGAAGTGGTTCATTAAAATAGGAGCTCGTTTGCAAAATTTTGATTTTGGGACCTCGATGTATATTGTATATAATGTAATTATTCATTTTTCTCCATTATTTATTTATTTTTAAACTACTTAAAATTCTAAAAAAATAATTATTGTGTACTTTATTTCTACTATTTTATTGTATTTTTCATTTGTAAATGTCTCTTATTAAAAAGACAAAAAAATATAAATAAGAAAAAGCAAACAAAAAAGTACATGTTGTTTGTCTTCTTTTGTAAATTCCCCACTATTTTTTCTTCTCTATATTTTATTGTATTTTAGTAGCCTAATTTATTTTATTATTTATTTTATTTTATTTCCATTCTCTACGATAACTACCCATTCAACTCCATTATTCCACCATTTTTTCTAGCTTCTAATTGAACTCCACCATCTCATTGACCTCCATTCCACTCCACCTCCATTCTAACCTCCATTTTTCCATCTCTTTTTATACATCCTATCCTCCTCAATTTGCACTTGATCTGTCTTTATGTGAGGAGAGCCTAGTTCCCAGAGTTGAATCGGTGACAGCGACGCAATGCAGTCGAGCGACGACAACCCTCTCTCCAATGAGATCCATTGGCTTCTTGGCCAACATCACAGTTGCATTCGCGCGCTGCTCGAGCTCATCGCTCGTCGACGACTTGAGCGAAGACCGTGCTTCTCGAGAGTACATCATAGACGCCCACATCCATCGTAGGTAAATTTCTTTTTTTATTATTAATAATCATTTTCATTATCTTGCATTTTTACACATCACCACCACAACACATCCATTTCTTATACTTCATCATATTACCACCATCACCACATTCTCAGATTTAGTTTTATTTTTTTCTATTCTCTATTCAAGAAAACTGAAAAAAATAGAAGAATTGAAATAAAAAAACATAAAACACACAAGTAAAAAAAATTTCAAAAAATATCAAAAAAAATGCAGCAACCCGCCAGCAAGCATCACCGCTGCCGGCAGCGGTGCTCCACCCAACCGCTCCCCCTCAGCCGCCACTAACGGCTGCACCTCCGCGTCTCTGCGCGGTTCCTTAGCTCGCTACAGATCTCTCCACCTCTTTGCCCTCCTCCAAGCACGCCGCGGTGCGTGAATCTTCCTGAAGCCGCCGCCTTCCTCGCGCCCACGTGCGGCAAGGCCTTGCCACCTGAATCCTTCATGGCAGCCACAACCGCTCTCCAACCTCCTCTCCGTCGTCACGCGCCACGTGCGGGCGGCGTCGCTTCCGCCCCTCAGCGCTCCAGCTCCCCCCTTCTACTTTCGCCCTAGCCGTCTGGAGGAGAATGTCATTTTCTTTTTTTATTTTTTTGTGAAAATTGTATCTTTATTCTTGTAAGTTTCTATAATTGCAAAAACATCCTTGTACATGTTTATGTTATTTATTTTCAGTTTCCATTTTACACAGATAACTCTGTATTTGCATATCGATTTGGACCTCAATATTGCATCATTTTATTCAATGAGAATGTCATTATGTTTAGCAACTAATTCTCTATCATCTAAAATTTATTTGTATTTTTTTGAGATATTGTTAATTAATTAAAATTATTTAAATGGAAAATCCTATATATTACCCAGTTTGTAGTCATAATTCATATCTCACTCACAATTACTCTAAAATTTTACAAAAATCATGAATGATGACTTGACGTAAGTTCTAAGTATTTTCCAGATTTCATCTCAATTAATGTTGTTGTGTGTCTTACATAAATTGTAGAGTGATTTTGGTGAATGGTTTTTAATTAAATCCACACATAGTATTTTTGCGAAATTTCAACTCTCCTGGATTTCTTGTATGAATACCTTTTTAAGAAAATTCACATTCTGGTTAATTTGTTAATGTGGATTTAGTAGGAATTAATTACTCACTATCACTCTATTTTTATTAAAAAATCCATAAAAAATCATATTTTCTCGAAAAATTCCAAAAAACATACTGTAGCCTCCTTGCATCATGTTTTAATTCCAACAAAGTTTTCATGCATTCTATTTGTGTGAAATATTGTGAAAAAACCCATAAAAAGTGTGCATTTTTAATTATTGCATTTTAATTCCTAAAAATTCCAAAAAAATGTGTTTTGTATTCGTCACTGGATTAGGATTCTAGGAAAAATACAATTAGGGTAAATATGATTAATTTCCTATTAAAATTAATTTGTCCTAGTTGTGTGCTTTCTTAGTGTCCTAATTCACTTGAATTGTGCATTTCACATTCATTTTGCATAAAAAAATATAAAACTCTACGTGAAAATCTATATCTAAGTTTTTGAATTAATCCGAAGTTGTTCCTTTGCCTCCCTGTATTCAACCCCATATTCGCCGGTGATATAAATTAAAGTCGAGACACTCTTCACGGAGATCTTCTCTTGATTCTGATTGATTCGCTAAGTGCACATATTGCAACGAACATAAAATTAAATCACGTGCTCAACGAATGATCAACCATACAATTTCATTACTGAACCGGAAGACATGAGCTCACTGATGAGATACTAGGATCAAATTTTGTGCACGATCGTCTAATTAGTTTCACTAATTAACAATTACATGGTTCTTGATTAGGAATATTATTTCCAGCAATGACCCTTACTAACTAAAATTAACATGTCTCAATCAAATTAAATCCAAATTACGCAAAATAAGTTTCCAAAGTTTACTAATTTGATTTACAACAGAAAATAAGTGATTAGAATGCATTTTTAGACGTTTCAAAATAGTAATTAACTCCTTAATTATGTCAAGGTTCGCAGTCCCCGAAACAGTGGATACATGTTTTCAGTTCGAATCGCAAGCGATGTCTTCTCTTCATGTGTATCTTGAGGAAACGAGACGTGCCTTGAAGGTCTATACCTTCTCATCAGGTTCACTCTTTCTCTTGAAAATCCATTTACATCTAACAAGTCTTACCATTGTAGGTATATCATCGAGGGTCCATATACAACACTTGTACATGAAGTACACTTCAGGCTTTATTGATAACATCCATCTTTCCATGTCATGATCCTCGGAAGCTTCATTACATGAAGATAGATCATTGTCATGCTTAACTGACACATGGAATACATCCTCAAACTAATTTGAATAGGTATGAGTGTTTCATCTTTAATTATCCTTTTAGTTTTTTTATTTCAGGAGCCTCACTATCTTCTCAAGATTCAATGAGTTCATTTACTTCATTTTCATCTTGATTCTCTAGAAAGTCATCCTCTAAGAATCACAATCAAAGATATGAAATCTTATAAGACTCTCGAGTTCATAAAGTAGGTATCCAATACCATCCTTTATATTCCTAATGAAGTAGCACTCTCTCATTCTAGATTCCAACTTACTTGCATCCATGACAAAGTTACAGAATAAGAAACCCTAAATCCTCAAGTGTCCAACACTAGGCTAGATTCCAAACCATTGCTTATGAGGATGTACGGGTTTAAATATGCATGTAATCTTATTAAGGATATATATATAGTAGTCTCTACTACATATATACCAGGAAACTAAAAAGTAATTATGTTAAGATTCATCATTGATTAAATCATGTTACACATGATCCAATTGTATCTCTCTACAACTCCATTGAATTAAGGTGTATCAGGATGAGTGAGATAGGAATGATATTCCTCTCTCTCCATAAGTTATTCATTGAATTAATCTAATAGGTACTTTCAACCTTGGTTGCATAAATTCATTTTATCTTCCTTCAGACTTTGGTTCTAAACCAAAAAGTGAAACCTTTGAACATTTCAAAGCTTTCTAAGGTGAAGGGAAGAAATCATATCCCAAATAATCATCGAATGATATCACATATCATCAATGTTCATTATGATACATATGATCTACATGCGTCTCTTATGTATGAGATCTTGAATATCTTGACATCTTACACCATTCTCGAAGAAGGGTGCATTGGACATTTTCTACTTTGAATACGATATTCACAAGTATGTAAGATTTGAAATTTTAGACACTCTAAAGTTTCATCTCATATTTGTCTATTGATCTAATCAACCGACTTATGTTCAAGGCTTGATGCCATATCATTGTTAAATGATCTTCATCCTCCTATTGATTTTTTAAGGTTTAGTTTTCAGTATTTAGAAATGTTAATGAACTATTCTTTTTTTTAAATTTAGTAGAGTCCTCCAGATGTTAGATTACCATCTGAAATATATCCATCATACCTCTTTATGATAGGTCTATTCCAGAATACATGTTCATTTTCAACATTTAGAAATAAATAATGAATGTAGTCTAATATCTAGGTCATAGAGACATTCTCTAAGACTAAGGGTTCTCCCACTGAAAATATGAAGTCTATCTATCCAATAGATATTGTTGCAACAATTGCATCAACATCCATATCGATGACTTATTAAACCATAAGATCAGATTTTCTAATCTTCTAAAACATAGGCAACCGATTGCAAGTATTATTAGAAGAATGAGATCTAATTTTATACTTTGATCTTATCCAATAAGCAAGTCATTCAATGATTATATGTAGATGTATAATATTCTGATGTATTTTATGAGTCCTTCTCTAAGGATCCTAGATTGTGCAGATAGTCGTATTATCAGTACATCAGCTTATTACAGTATTGGCATTCATCCACCTCTTTTGATGTCATATGGAATTCATAGAAGTACAATCAACTTTGTTTTACTTCCCTTCTTACTTGATTCAGACCCATGCGTCCACTAGGCTCCCTTCATCTATAAACAAACATTGCTTAAGACAGAGGATCTCTTATGTTGAATCCAAAAGTTTCAATATAAGAGTATTTTCAACGTTTATACATTCCTCTTTCAACTCATACAATATGAATATTATGAAGATTCATGAATGACTTGAGTATAGACAGTTTAATGATGACACTCATCGTTTCTACCTCTATAAACTCTAAAAGACTTTGGTTCATGTAAGTACTCAAACATTTTGAGGACATCATCTCTTATCAAGCCATCATTCTACATAATGCAGTGAACCATGTAATTCGTGATTAAATGTTGAGAGCACATATGTATGCCAAAACATCTTCTTAGATTTTATAAGGATTATTTGACAATTACAAGCATCATCAACATGTCACTTCCGATATAAAGTTGATGAGAAATCAAGACTATAGAGACATACAAACCCTAGGGTTGTTGTCATGTTGTCTATTTAATTAACATTCCTCATTTTTATGATGAAACTTGCACATTGCAACCGCATACATTATATGTCCAACTGCATGTACACTATCTAGATCACGAATCCAATTCATGAGAATTTACTGATTATTATTAAGTATAGAATTAAGTGGGTTAATGAGGATTATATGAAATAAGATATTTACATAAATATATGATTTAGAATTTTTTATATCAAAATTGTCTTTCCTTATCAACATTCAAAGTTTATTCCCTTAATCACTTTTAATGTAAGAGATATACTTACCATTATCTCAAGCTCGATCTGGGATCTCCTTTCTTATCTTTGTTACATCCCAATAATGTGAGAACTAGCAACTCAGATAAAAAGAAGAGGGAACTCATTCCGCCTTGCATTTACAATTCGATCTTTAACTCCCGAGCCTACCACCCCTACGATGATATTGACCCTTCGTTAATTGAACCAACCGTCAACAGGATTAGAACTCGCTATGTGCAATCCATTATCGCCCCAATAATATGAGACTCGATATTGGGGTCACTACGCATACAGCCTTACTCTTTCGAGAAGCAAAGAGCCTGATCTAGATGATCTTGGATGTAGGAGCTGTCACTTCGGACATGCGTCTCCTACATGCAATCCCTGACAACAGAACCCTTCACCTTGACGAAAGACCATGGATGTCACTTCTGTGATCCTACATATCATGTTAAAATTCTAATTAATTATTATGAATCCTATTCATATAATTAATTCTTCCAAGGGAAATACTACTCTATTCATAATAGAGTGCATAGATGGATCTTAATTAACTTAATCGTATTAAATCGATTATCAATTCAATCAATCAATCAACAAAATTAGAAAAATACATCATGATCACTTCAGGCATTATCCTTTCCTTACATGTTGTCATGTCTAGTACTGACAGGAGTGGGACAGAATGTTCACAAAGCAACCTGTTATCCTAATGCTCCCTGACTAGGGACCATATCCAATTCAGGTCAGGATAATGCGACTTTGATCATTTTGTAATTGAGATGATAATTGGTCGTTCAATTGAAGTTATATCATATATAATATTCATCAAAATATTTTTGATAATATTATAAGGAAATTTGCTAAACAAATTCTCATTCCTATTCAAGGAACCATGTTTGTTGGAAAGTTCGTTATAACCGAATCGATCAAGATCATTATCTTATCATATTGTTTATTGAAATGTCATTTAAGGAAATGATCATCATAAATATTTCATAAATACTCATAAATACTTATTTCAGGAAATTAACCATTAAGTTTATTAATCGATTAAATGACAATCACAAACTTCGTGACTAGGAAAGTAATTTTCAATAGTGACACTCACTATCTAAAATTAGTATATCCCAATCAGTTTATATCCAAATCATGCAAACTAAGTTTCCAAAGTTTTATAAATTGATTTATAACAGAACTCAAGTGTTGTTTATGCATTTCAAGATGTTTAAAAATCGTAATTAACTTTTAATTACGTCAAGATTCGCTATCCTCGAAACTGTGGTTACATATTCATTAAAAAGATCATAACTTGATCAAACGAATTCCAAATCACACAAAATCAAGTCCTACGATTTTATTATTTAATGAAAATATAATTAAATGATACTTTTTAGTTTAAACACATTTCAATAGGGAAAAAAATCACACGAAATGGGGCTGAGTGAACAAAATAGATGAAAGTTCACACAATCAAAAATGCCCATGTCATCTTCGGTTTAAGGATCATATCTTAAACCTCTGACATATGTATGTAATACAACTTGAAGGATATGGGAAGATACTTAATCGCATCATGGAAGTGTGACGATTACATCACTTGCGATCTGGAGCGACTAGTCGAATTAGTTGCTCGGGGAATTGGAATTAAAAAAATTAAATCGATGAAACCACATGATCCAAGAACTCTTCTCAGATCATTTAATCTAAACTACAAAGAAGTATCAACATTACCTTGTGAAGTGTGGTTGTGATCGAGTCTCTAAACGAAGAGACCTCTTGTCTGAAATCCGAGCCAACGGAGAAGATATTTGCAAGTGCGTTGATGAAACGTGTGCTCCTCGCAATCGATACTGATGATCCAAGAAAAGAATCTACTGATCTTTTCACATGAGATTTGACATCTTCTTTACGGGTGAGGCACACCGAAGGAGACGGAGATCCATGAGCAGTCGAAGCGATAACTTGAAGGCATGGCGATGAAGGCATTCTTCTCTAGGTCAACATATGGACGGCCACATGTTGAGAGAGAAAGAGGGAAAGGACGTGTAGAGAATGAGAGAGAGAGAGATCATAGGTTGTATCACTTGTTGTAAAATTGAATATCAAGGGTTTCCTCTTCTTATATAGTATTTTAGGAGTCCAAGTATAACACAAAATCAATAGATGAGACTGATTTGTATTCCTTTAAATAGCCATGATTTTGTTGTAAAAACAAAAATAATTAATTTAATCAAATTGAATCAATTATCCTTGGAGAAAATTGGAAGGAAGGAAGCATCTTACCATAAGAGGGGACGACCACCTAATCCATAGGGACTTGGTTGTCATCCACCACCTTTATTGGTGGATGGCAATCTTCTTCCAATAAGATTACGTTATCTCATTTACAATATTATCTCACAATGATAATTTCACAATTATCTTGTGAACATTGCAATCATGCCATTGGAAATTTGTGAATCACATTTACAACCCAAAATAAATGTAAATTATATTTCAATTAATAATCCAATGTAAATCCAGATCACATCAATAATTAATCAACAAATATAAATCACAATAGGCTCTCTCTCTCTAATATATGTTATAAATAATATTTATAATATGGATAGTGCTACCACATTATTCATATCCATGATAATTAAATCACATTTAATTATCTTGGATCTCTATTCTCATGTGCCCAAATAATATTAATCATATTCACATTATTGACATGATAAATAAATCACATTTAATATTCTTAGATAGCTCTCCTTATAATATGAATCAAATTCATATTATTCATGATAATTAAATCACATTTAATTATCAATTTTCTTAATGCTCGGATACATATATCGACATTGAAATTATCCTTGAACTCTTTCAAAGATAATGCACTTTCTCCACGGATACTTGGAGATAAGGACAGGGCGATTATAGTGACTTTGATATTGAGATCACATCTCAAATCCAGATCTGGCAGACCTTCCATAGATGCTTGATTAAATCAAAACCATAAATCTAATCTTTTCATTGCATCTGAGTCACATTAAGATCACTCTCCAACATTTGGACCAAGATTAGATTACTTCTCTACTGAGAGGAATCACTAAAATTCAAGCCTATTTCAACACTCCCTAGGAATGGAAGCTTAATGGTTATATAATCGTGTATGATCACATCACCCTCAGTTATTCCTAATACATGTGAATCCTGCATACTGGAAGACTTAGAATAAACTTGAAGTTTTAGATCTCAATTAGATTGTCTCCTTCAGAGTTTCATCATCTAGTTTCTCATTTGGTCATTGGGATTTGGTACCGATCATATACTTTCCAAAAGAATATAACATACCTAGGTGTTGATCATGGACTTTCCAAAAGCATATATCAAACCTACAAATTCGGTCAAGATTCCAAAGCAAGACGACCACGCACAAAATTTTATCCCAATATCTCATGAGTGATCTCATGTCTTCCGGTTCAGTAAATGAACATGTATGATCCCTTTGAGAGAGTGTATTACTCATATGTCCTTACGTACACACCAGTACGACGGTGTATAGACCTTGATTAGGCCATCAACCTATTGGTCAGCCAAATGTTCATACTCATAGATATAATAACGCATCTGTCACTGATCAGAGGATGTATGCCTATATCATGACAGGATATGACATAGGTCTTTGGTTATTGTGATCTTTTAAGTCAACTCTTTGATCTAACTTATCTAACACCTCTGAATCTCTATTCCTATGCAGAGGACCTGCGTCAAGAGATCGGTTAGATATCAACCTATGAGAGAAAGGATTTCCATCTACTATTCAGGCTGGAGATCATCTCTTAATAATCAATTGAAGGTGTTTGATGAGTCCTTAATCTAACTCTTAACATATCCATCCAAGCACAAGCCTATATGATTCAACAATTGAATAAATAGTTGTATGATCATCAAGATGGCAATGGTACATAACTTTAATTGTAGTAAAGGATCTATTATTCAATTAATTATTCTTCATTTCATATCAGGGAATGATATTTGAAATAACATTTATTGCATAGTGGCTCGTTGTGGGTTCGCATGTCCAACAGGTCGATGTAGAATGCCCAGCCTCTGCCTCGTTCAGGTATGCTGGCTCTCTGATGATAGCCTCCTTTGCTCCGTGGGCCCTCGCAACAAAGGTGAAACAAGAAGAGCGTCGAAAACAGTTGTGAGAAATATAAGCAAATAAAATAAAAGAAAAGAAATAGAAAATAAACACAGAATGAACAAACAAGAAAATAGAATCCTAACTACCTAGTCGTGCTCCCCAGCAATGGTGCCATTCTGATTGAGCGATGATGCTAACTAGGGTTAAGTTGATTAATTAAGTTGTCTTTGTCACCCAAGCTAATTGAATTGCAATCGAGAAAATTATTGAACAACAAACAAATAAAGCAAGTAAAACAGTGGTCTAAGCTACTTTTATTAACATGGTATAGCAACCAAGGTCGAACACAAGGAGTACTACGATAAACTAGGTAGGTAATTCAAGAGAAACAAAGGATTTTTATTTGTTAGTGGTTTTTAACTTCGCGAATTTTTAATTTGAAATAAGGAAAAAAAGACAAAAGACAAAAACATACTCTTTTTGTATTTTTCAAATAGGATAATAATTACTAGAAAAATAAAGTAAAAATATTTTTGTGTTTTTTAAAAAAATTAATGTTCTAATTTTTGGATACTTTTTTGATGTTTTTGAGATTTCATAAAAATCAAAATTTGCGATAATAACCAAATAGTTCACAATCAGTTGTGTTTTTCAATTTAAAAATATCAAAATATGCTTAAAATTCTTAGAAATCAATTTTATTAAAAACTATATGTAAATATCTACAAACAAAGACCAAGAACACAATCGAATTTTTCTACGATTTTATATACTTTTATAGTGTTTTTAGGGTTTTGCAAATTTGTAGGTTTTTATAAAAACAAATGAAATGAAAATAGGGTAGAAATTAAAACAAATAAAAACAAGACTGCTCTAATTTTTAAATTTTTTAAGGCATTTTTCAAATTGTTATGAATTTTCTAAGGTATTTTTCTACCGCATTTTAGTTTTTAATAATAGTAAACAAAATAAAAATAAAAAACAAAATTACCAATTAAAGAACATGCTAGCAAAAATTAAACCAAATTTTTATGCAATTTTTGGAGTTTGTTTTTTATTTAGGGTTTTTATCACTTGTGCCCCCTCCGAGATCTCGCAATTTCAGTTATGCCCCTATCTTTTTGGTAATATCAGTTGTACCCCTCACTTCTTGCTAATTTATCACTTGTGCCCCTCAGGTTAGTGATCGTCCATAACCAACACAAACGGACGTTAACTTCAAGGACACAGATGTAATTAAATTTAAAAAAAGGACAGAAAAGTCCTTCCGCGTCTTCTTCCCCATCTTCCTCCTCTCCCATCTTCTTCCTCTTCTCCCCATCCTCGGCCACTCGCACCCCTCCCCCCCCCCCCACCTCGCCAGCCGCCATCAGCAGCTACGACCCACCTCGCCCAGGCCCGCGCGACGTTGACCGGAGGATGGACCCGCCTCTTCTACCAGCCCCCAGGCCCCTGCCTCCTCCCTCGCCCCTACACCGCCACCCCCGCACTACACCTCCCGCTGCTCCACCCCCCATGCCTGCCCCAGCCACCCCTGCGCCCCCCTTCCGCTGCTCCTCCCCGCCACCCCTGCCCCCGCTGCCCCTGCCACCCCCTCCTCCCACTGCTCCTCCCCTTGCCCCTGCCCCCGCCACCCCCAGCCTCACGCTGCCCCGCGCCACACCCCAGCGCCTCCGCCACCCCTCCCGCACCCCATGTTGTCCCGCGGGACGCGTACCCCCACGCCCCACCTCGCACCGCCGCCCCGCTTCCATGCCCCCCTGGTCCCGTGTTGCCTCCTCCTCCCGCACGTGGTCGAAGTCCTCCAGCTCGCAGCCCTAGCCGCCTCTTTCGAGCGCCCCATGCCTTCCCCACCCCCTGCTTCAGTTTTTGTTAAGATAAGATAAATTTTTGACTAATTGGTTCATAAAAAGTCACCAAAAAATTCAATCAAATTAACCGTTTGATCCGTGACGAGTGATATATTCATGGAAATGTAAAAATTTTAGAGATTCGATGGATGCAAGAAGATGTCACTAAGAGAGAGAAATTATGAAGAGAAGGGAAGAAGAACAAATGGAGGAGGAAGATGATGAATAAGATGTCTGGACAATAATACCCCTCTTAACTACACCAAGGTTTGAAAAAATCATCGTTACGTTAATTCATTGATGGTCAATCTAACGGAAGGGCACAAGTGATAAATTAGCAAGAAGTGAGGGGCACAACTGATATTACTAAAATGATAGGGGCATAACGGAAATTGCGAGACCTAGGAGGGGCACAAGTGATAAAAACCCATTTATTTATTGCATTAATGACATAGAGTAAAAATTAAACAGTACATAGAGGACCCGGATGCAAATATTTCAAGTTCTAGGGTCAAATATTAACCAATAATAAAATTAAGGGGCCCTGGTGCAATTAATCTAGAGAAAATGTGTGATGCATGTGGTTCACAATCATAGGGGTATAAATGTAAATACTAAAAAATATTTCTGCTTCGGATAACACATAAAAAACACAGGTAAAAATATGCAAATATCCCATAAAACACGTGAAGGCGCACGTGAGTTCCACTCGACTAGACTAAAATGCAAATAATAAAACTTTGAGGTCCTTATTGCAAAAGGTTTTTAATTAATTATTACAATTAATGTACTAAAATGAAATAAAGGAAACGATAGTGTAAAAAGTGCAATATACCCATAGCAGAAGCGTATGACACGTGGATTTGAAAAGATCTGATTATGAGACGGTGTGGCTCATGCATATTGATTTATTAAGTTGTTGTCACCCAAGCTAGGTGAATCACAATAGAGAAAATTATTCAACCACAAACCAATCAAGCAAGTAAAATAGTGGTCTACGCTACTTTTATTAACTTGGTATAGCGACCAGGGTCGAACAGAAGGAGCACTATGATGAACTAGGTCAGTAATTCAAGGGAATCAAAGGATTTTTATTTTTTAATGGATTTTAATTTTGAAAATTTTTTATTTTTGAAAATAAGGAAAATAAAGATAGAATGAAAGATAAATACACACTCTTTCTGTATTTTTGAAATAGGGTAAAAATAGCCAGAAAAATCAAGTAAAATAGTATTGTGCTTTTAATAATTTTTTTAATATTTTTGTAATTTTTGGATATTTTTAGACATTTTTGAGATTTAAAAAAATCAAAAATTGAGAAAATAATTAAACAGTGCACAGTTAGCAGTGTTTATCAATATAAGAATATCAAATATGCTCAAAACTCCTGAGAATCAATTTTATTAAAAAAATATACGCAAATATCTACAAACAGAGACTAAGAACACAATTTTTGGATTTTCTTATGATTTTATATACTTTTTATTATGTTTTAGGGTGTTGTAAATTTTTAGATTTTTATAAAAGCAAATGAAATGAAAATTGGATAAAAACAAACAAATGAAAACAAGGCTTCTCTATTTTTAGAATTTTTAAAGCATTTTTCGAATTTTTAGGAGATTTATAAGGCAAACAGGGATTTTTCTATTGTTTTTGAATTTTTAACAATAGTCGAAAAGAAAATAACAACAAAAACTACCACTTAAGGAACATGCTAGTAGGAATTAAATTTTTATGCAATTTTTGGAGTTATTTTGCTATTTATTGTAATTAATAAAAAAGAGAAAAAATTAAACAGTGCATACATGACCTAGATGCAAATATTTTAAGTTCTAAGGTCAAATATTAGCAAGCAATAAAATAAAGGGACCCTAGTGCAATTAATCCAGAGAAAACATGCACTGCATGTGGTTCACAGAACACCGGGGCATAAATGCAAATACTTAAAAAAATTTCTACTTCAGATAACACATGAAAAAACACATGGAAAATTATGCTAATAACCCACAAAACACTTTAAGGCATGCGTGAGATCGACTCGACTTGACTAAAATGCAAATACTATAACTCTGAGTTCCTTACTACAAATTTTAGCTAATTATTACAATTAATATACTAAAGAGAAATAAAGGAAAGGATAGGGTAAAAAGTGCAATATACACATAGTAGGCGCGTGCAACACATGGCTCTAAAAAGATTTGATGGTGAGAAGGCATGGCTCAGGCATTTGACTCTGATCTGGATTGGTAAAGATCTAACGGCTCAGAAGAATGTCGGGAATGTGTGGCTCAGATCTAGTACCAGTTATGGGTTCATTGGTTTGGAAAGTGAATGCTGACGTATGGCGTGGATCTACCCTAGGTCTGATCTGAACACCTAGATTTAGGCGTGAGTGGGCGGTTTAGATCAAATCTGGAGCACTAGTTCCTCGTGGAGCAGCTGGCGATGATGCTGGAACAACATGAAGAAGGTAGCAGCTGCTGAGCTTCGATGGGGATATCTCTTGCTGTAGGGCTCGGATCAGCTAGCGGCTCGGATCAGCTAGCTAAGATGTCATCACATAGCAAGAAGTGGTGTGTGTGTGTGTGTGTCTAATAGGACCTTCCGATGGGTTGAAGAATGGCTATAAGGGAATATGGAAGGTGGTTCACCATGAGTTGCTCTACAAATAGAGTTGGGAGTCGAAATGCCCTTGCCTCGTGCACCAATACCTGTAAGGGCAACCACTGCTCGAGGGTGACACTTTGGCTTGGGTTATATTGCTGAAACAAGCAAGGAAGCATGGGGGAGATGGAGTCGACTTCCGGTGAATATGAGGCGGGAATTCCAGGCCTAATCTTGTGCCCTTGAGCGAGAGCTAGGCTGATCAGGTCGTGTAAGAAGGTGGTCAGTGACTGAGTGATTTGATCTAAATGGATGGATGGTTGAAGCGGAGCTTTGACCCGACAGATGGAGCAACTAAAGTGGACGGTTGCTGAGAAGAATAAATTGAAAGGAAATATTGAAATGGAGATGAGCGAGTGACTGTGGAAATGGTTAGCGAAGCAAGGTTGTGTGGTTGGCAGGGTTATGGCCTTGACCGAGGAGTGGAAGACCTAGGAGGCAAGTTGCGGCGGAGTGCTCCGGCCATGAGCTGAGCTACGCTATATCGGCCACCAAATCAAGCTCCCAAGGAGTCCTTCGATATCATGTCATGATCCTAAGGCTTCTAGTGGAAAAAGGGAGGCACGTTAAGCGAGCTAGGGCATGGAGGAGCTCAATGATAGGATTTATAGAGCTCCCCAAGCATCTGGAAGGATCAAGAGGTTTCACAAGAATCGAGGTGGATCTGGCAAAACATAAGGATCCGCGAGGATCGTTGATCCTAGGGGAACATTCGAGCACAAGATTCGAGGGACAAAGTGGTCGGACTCGGGCTGGAAAAAAGGGAGAAAACAGGTCCGACAAAGGAATGTCCGGGACAAACCTAGAAGGTTAAACCAGGTCAATGGACCTGTGTTGACCAATCAAAAAAAGGATTTACAAAATCAAAGAAAAAATAAAAAATAGTAAATGCTTTTAAAATAAAAAATTATAAAAACAAAAACTGTTAGTTATTTTACAAGCTATTTTTCTATGATTTTTAATAATTTCTAATAATAAGTATATTATGGTGTGTATACAGTATATAATATTATGTAAAAGTATAATATACATATATATTATACATATACTTTTATTTTATTATTTTTATAAAAATACATTGTTCTATATTTTATTTATAAGCAAAAAATTTAAAGATTATAAAAATATTTTTATTGGATTTTAACAACATAATTACAAGTGTTAGTAAATTAGGTTTATCTACAATATATACATTATGGGTCTTTTTGTACAATGAAGAATTGAATTTATTCTTATTTTATTTTTATATTTTACAAATTTTATTTTACTTTTTTTCATTATTAAGAGTATATACAAGTGTTTGAAAATACAATATATACCATTCATTTACAAAAGAAATGAATAAATAAATACATATATACAAGTATAGGTATTGTATAATTGTACACAATTTATTTTGCAATTATTATTTTTACATTTATTATATTGTTATTTACAAGTTTTCTTAAGGAAATTAAGTTATTTTGAGATTATTTTATTTATAAATAGAAATAGGTGAAGGACATATATAGGATGATTATGATGAATATATACAATGAATAAGGACTCTATCTCTCCCTACTTTATTCATTGTCGATCAGGTCAATATTTGACCTTCTCTCAGGATTTGAGTTAGTCTGTACTTATTGCATAATTACAGCCTTCTTTTATTTCTTTTATTTTCTTTTTATTTTATTTTTTATTCTTTTGTTTTGAATAAATAAGTGTTAATTACACAATATTGACAAATGCATGCACAATGTTAATTTATTAATTTTGACCTATATTTACAGGTATTTTGCATTGGGGATTTTGCTAAAATAAAAGAATAAAGGATGGGAATCATATATTCATCAGTGTCCAAGTTCAAGTCCTGTTACAAATTAATTGAGTAAAATTAAATAACACTCTCTCAAAAAAATAAAAAGAAATGCATTATGCTAAATATCTCTCCCTCTCTCATGCTCTCTCATCTTGGTTAACAAGCAGAATGATAGTTTCCTCTTAACATCTTGCTCGAACCACCTAAGTGGTCACCGTCGCCTCGATGTCCCTCGCAAGAAAAATACAAGAGAAAATATTAGCAAAGTGAACAATTATAGCAAATAAAGATAAAATAAATGAAGAAAAATAATGGGAGAAAATTAGATCCAAAAATTTATCTTACGTGTTTCTCCCCGGCAACGGTACCATTTGATGAGAAGTACAAGGAGCTAAATGCAAAATAACCAGACTCTTTTGCACTACAAATAAAAGTTTAAATATTAAAAAAATACAAAAAGGTGGAGTTAAATAAGCTAATACCCCACTAAGGCAATCTGACGATTCTGATGAATCCACTTGTCGTGTTGTGTGATAGGGATGTCGATGATGTTTTGTGGATGAAGGGCTTCGATTATATCTGGGGGAGGATCGAACGGATGCAGATGCCCTTGATCCAACTGTGACTTCTTCTTCTAGGGGATGTTCTTGATCAGACGCTAGAGAGGACCCTTAGAAGAATGAACGAGGAATTGAGCCTGGGTGAGTTTTGATTGACCAAAACTCAAGCCTCCAGTGGACTTCTAGACTGTTGAGAATCTCTACTCATTCGGCTCAGTGATCCACATCTGATGGACTCCTCAATTGAGTCAGATCTCATGGATTGAGACCTGGAGATGTTAAGTGCTTGGAGGTGCTCATCCAAGTCAAACATGCCTCGCGAGAGGCTTCTGGGCTATGGGTCCTATAGAATTAGTTCCAAGAAGCAAAAACGAAGGTTTCCTAGCCCTTAAAGAGTGGAATGGAGCGGCAGTGGGTCGAGGCAGTCTTCTTCGGCAATGCAGTGGATAAGGAGAATGGTTCTCCTGATCTGATCAAGTTCAGGGGGAGCGAAGGTGCTTGAAGCGAAGGGATGGAGAAAGGGTATGAAATGGAGGTGGTTGTAATGTAGTAGAACAATCGAAACACGATGAAGAGGTTCGTCGGAGCTCGACTCCGACAAACTATGATTTTTTATTTTGATAAAATAAAGAGAGATTCTCACTGGAAATGAAAACTATTCCAGTATAATGCTATGACTAGGAATAGAAAAATGCAAGAAAATAAATCTCACCGGACCGGGGAGGATTGGGAGAAGAAACTCGCGG
Organism: Ottelia alismoides; assembly: GCA_037367405.1. NCBI lineage: Eukaryota > Viridiplantae > Streptophyta > Magnoliopsida > Alismatales > Hydrocharitaceae > Ottelia > Ottelia alismoides. Next base: position 1,254,368 of record JAZKJV010001488.1, read on the forward strand.
TGTAGATGGTCAGCGAGCTAAATCTTCCTCGATTCATGCATGATTCCTCATGTTGAATCGTTGGTGAGATGCATGTTGTCACTAGGGGCCTCGAGCACTATTATGGTTAGGGTCTTTTGTGGTGAAGAAAGATCAAAAATCTAAGTAAGTCGGAGGCATCACTTTATACGTGGGCGACTTTAAAAGGGAATGGAGCCTGTCTCAGTGATCCATCGATCGAGGTGAAGATCTGGCGTGAAAGAGCACTGATCGAGATGCAAAAGTCAACGAGAAGTCCAGCTAAAATAATGAAATAATCAAGCCATAAAAAAACCAAAGAAGACCATGATGTAGGTCTGCCAGACGCACACCTTGGGAGGGGCGGGTCAACTGAGACCGCCTCCCCATTGGTCCAGTAGGTGGGCTACATGATGAAATAGGCTAAAAAGCATTAATAATTAAATTAAAAATAGGAAATGAGTTTATGATTTTTGTCAAAACATAAAAAATATTTATCATTTTATGTAGCGTTTTTTTATGATTTTTATTCATTTTTACAAGTTTATTTATTGTGAATTACTTTTTACAAGTGTAAATATAGGTATATCCATCTATGTAATATGTATTTTATTTGTATTTTTGATTTTATTATTTTTACTACTTAATTTATATACTTATAACTTATTTTAATATACATGAATATATTTTTTATTTTTTTGATATATTGTGTATATTTATTTAATTATTTATAGTTATTTATTTTTATATATATATATATGTGTGTGTGTGTGTGTGTGTACATTCATATATGTATTGATGTATACTAATTTATTTTAATGTATTTTAATGGTTTTGTTTTATTTAAAATATGTACATATGTTATAGATAATATTTACAAAATAATAAAAATACAAATTGTAAAAAATATAAATAATATATAAAATGAATATTTTATACATGTATAATGTACAGTATAGGGGTCCAAAACCTAACCAAAATGAATGAAACCACCTTCACTAAATAGTTAATAAATTTTATATATAGTTAAATGTTATTTGATGAATTTTGAGTTCACATGGAGGAGATATAGGTCTGGAAAATTTGTACTTTCGATTTTTATTCTTATTTTAAAAAGCATAATATGCGTTATTTTAGTGTGAAATAAAATTTATATGTTTCTATATATTTTTATCCACAACTTTTATGTACAAAGTTTTTATTTTATGTATAAATAATAAAAAATAAAATAGGTCCCAAAAATGGACTTATTGATGAATTAAGAATTAGGGTTTCTTGTATTTATTGGCCCTTATCTAACCTGACTTTATTCCTTAACAATCCAGTCATCATGATCCTTAGGCCTCAGGGTTTAGGGTCATTCAAGGTATTTCATGTCTTTTTTTTCTTTTCTCTTCTTTATTCTTTTATTTTGGCTTTAAATACAGTATTTTATACAATATTTATACATTAAATGATAGGTGTTATTATATGCAAAATAATGTTATTTTCATGCATTTAGATATGGTTTAAAGGCCAAAATAAAATAATAAAGGTGATGAAATGGAGATTCATCATATTCCCACTATTCGTTCATCCTTCACACTAGAAGACTTTGATAAATCTGAAAATCAAACCCTGGTTTGGTTGTCTTCTTCAGAATACACCCATAGATTTCTCATTTGACAATTGAGTGATAATATTAATCATACTTTCCAAAAGCATACATTAATATTTTGAATTTGTGTATTATTTCATAAATAAGACGACCATGCATGGAATTCATTTTGACCCCAAAATATCTCATGAGTGAGCTCAATCTCCCGGTTCATCAACTATGTGCATATATGATTCCTTCTAGAGATCATACATCTCATAAAACTTCATATGCACACCAACGTGTCAGTATATGGACCTTGGCTAGGCCAATTACCTATTGGTTTGTCAAACGTGCATACTCAGGCAGATAGATGCATATCTGTCTCATGTCAAAGGATGTGTTCCTGATCTTAGTTTATCTTGACCTCACCAAGTCAACTCTTTGACTTGATTATTCCAACACTTCTGAATCTTCATTCTTATGCAGTGAACCAGCATCAGGAAGTTAGTTGGAAATCAGTCTTTAGATAAAGATTGTCATCTCTTTCCTAGACTGGAGATTTTTATTGAATATCACATGTTTGAAGCTAGATGTGTCCTCCCAGTTGCATGGTAATCAATATGGCCATGTTACATAGCCCTAATTGTACAAAGGGACCTTACTAGTAAAGTGCATTCATATTCATTCATTTTATTTCAGATGGACATGATAAAACAATTACTTTTATTGCATTAATGGGTCATTGAGTGCTTACAAGTCCAACAAAAAGGACAGAGGAAAAATCTTCTCAAGATTGCACAAAAAGACTGGCACGATTTCATCCAAAGTCTCCATGTAAGATAATGTGATGTTCGACAAGCAAATGTATTTGAAGAAGTTACTAAGCTTTATCAAGATTTTGAGATTTTTTCTTTGTTAAATGTCGAAAACATAATCACACACCTCTCTGATATACCTCATAAATTGACCTTTTCAAGTTTAATAATGCATCAAAAATACATTATTAAGCATTAAAAGACCAATTTAGTATATTGAAGACGATTGTGGTTATGCCACTGAAATTAGACAATGAAAAAATCTTATATGCAAGGAATCTTCACATTGTATTTGCATCGAAATCACCAAAGATTCCCTTTTCTTAGGGACTTCCAAACTAAGGAAAGTTAAAATGCACTTCATAATATACACAAACCTTAAATCATGCATATATACGTATTGTATATACATGATTAGATAAGATATGTATATGATGGTAATATATATTCATCAGGCATTTGACTCGTTTAACAAAATCACTACCTTAGTAAAAACATTTTGTGCACATAACATGTGTCTAATGTGTAGAAGCATTCCCCTCCCTCCAATTCACTCTCACACGGATATTTTTGAATATCATCGAATCTCAATTGGTTGAATTATTAGCTTTTAGTTGTTGTCCCCAAAAACCATAAAGTTTGTAAAATGATTCATACATACCTATAATGATTACCATGCATAGCCTTATAGATTCACATTCATGCTTCCATGAATGCCCACCTTAGTTCCCATACTCTTAACCATATACACTCCCATATTCAAGAACCATGAACCATCACTCACTTAGATACCTCAAACACCCACATATACACATTGGCATGCTACCATACCCCAATTCATGCTAATACTCATTGATTAACGTGAAAATCGATGATCTTAAGTTCCACACAAGAAGGGAACTCATTCGCTGAGTCGGCCACACGAGATCCGGGTTAAATAAACAATTAACCCACAACAGATAGATCCAGCAATGAAAGTAAATGTACGGAGTTAAAATTTATTATAACTCTACAACAAAGATGTGTATAGGTGCAAGTATGTGTAGAGTGTCGAACACAGGGAACAAGCAGGATAGATCATGTAATCAAGCTTAAGAATGAAAGTGATCAAATGTTTACAAGTGTGCTATTTTTATGGGTTTTTAATTTCTATACTTTTTTTACATTTGAATTTTATATTTTATATTTTGATTTTTCCTTTAACTGATTTTATATTTTCGTTTTACATTTTGTATTTTTATCTTTTCTTTTTCTTTTAATAACGCTATAAAACTATATAGGATATATATGCACAAGAGAGATAAGAGAGGGATATATATAGGTAAAAATAATCAAAATTAAGGAAATTAAATATTTTTGTACTTTTTATATTTTTTTCCAGTGTTTTTTGTGATTTTTTTTGAATTTTTACTAATTTTTTTGGTATATGTAAAGTCAAAAATAATGAAAATAATGAACAAAATTGAAGGCTGAAACTAAAATGAGGATGAAAAATATCAAACAGAGTCCAAAATTCCGCAAATTAATTTTAAAGAAAATATAATGAAAACAGAAAATTCATAAACAAAATTTATATTTTTAGGATTTTTGTAGAATTTTTAAGATTTTTATGAAGGTTTTTGGGGTTTCGCTATTTTTAAAAGTTTTCTTTTATATATTTTTATGATTTTTGGTTTGAAATTAAAACACACTGAAACAAACAAAATATGATTTTTTTGGAATTTTTCAAAAACTTGTTATAATTTTTATGTATTTTATAATGTAAATAGTGAATAAAATGCATGTTTTGAATTGTTATAAATAATAAAATGCAACAAAAATGTAAATTAAAAATATTGCGTAAATGTGCAGTTAAACTGGAGGCTATGCCTATTTTTTAGTGATTTTTGAATTTTATAGATGCATGAAGTAAATAGATACAACAAAGAGAAACTACACTACTTGCAAGGGTTAATTTGTAATTATGCGAAAGTTTGAGGGCCAAAGTGTAAAGTTTCGACAAAATATATAACTAGACAGAACTTTCTGGACAAAAACAAGATAGACCTAGTCCTAGGTGTATTACTGTAAAATCACCAAAGCTCACGCGTCGTGCACGTGCGCCTGAGGAGGACTGATACACAATTTACAAAAATCCAGGGTCTTTCATCCAAATATTCCAAAATTATATAACTATGCCAAAAATGTTTCTGAACTAAACAACAATACTAAGAAACCTGAGGTCCTAACCGCAAAAAGCCCACCCACGTGAAGAGTCACGTGGGTTGACGTGGTTAGGATCAGAATATAATTACGATAAAGTTTCGGGGATTTTTGCAAAATGTACAAAAATAATTAAATGATGAAGTAAAGTTTATGGACTACTTATGAAATACAAAAGAGGTCTGGACAAACTTGCAAAATGTCGAGACCATCGGCGGGTGCGGACGATGGATATAATTCAACTAAGACACGTGTCATCCTCTTGAGTAACGATACCCCTTCGCAGATGAGAGGCCAGTATTAGATCCTGGCCCTTGATCGAACGGTGCTGGAGAAGCCAATCAGACGCTGCTGAATGATCTGGCACAGCCTGAAGATCCAACGGCTCCAAGCAAGGCTGGAAGAACACTTGAAGAACTCGTCGTGGGCAAGTTTGAAGCTGGTGCAGATCGCTCCTCCAACGTCTCCTGGAGCAGTGGATGATCTCAATGGGTTCCTGCTTCAGCCATGCATCTCCTTAAGTCGCGAGGAAGATCGGAGGGCCACGGGACGACCCCTCGATAACTCAATGCATTCCGGCGACCCGGAGCTCTTCTTGGGCAAAAAAAATTAGGCTCGGATGCCTCCCTTGGGTCCTCCAGGTGACAAACAAAGCATAGCAGCAAAAAGGGGTGCAGAACCTAGCGTTTATTAGTGAAAGATAGGCGTTGCGCAGGGTAGTTGTTGTGGTGGCCAGAGTGGAAGCTCTGGCAGGGATGTTGGGTGAAAATCTATGCTAAAGCGGCTGCTAAAATTCGCAATAAAAAGTGTAGGACTAAAGGTAAACCTACCGCTAACTAAAGAGCAAAGAAATTAAAGATAAAACGACCTCAACTGGCATGAACCAGGAAGATAAACCTCACAGCCAAGGTGGTCGAAGATGGGGGTGGAACGGCCTCCGCGTCGCTTCGCCGCGCCTCCTGACGGCAAGGAGAGGTCGCTGTCACCTCCTCGATCCTCAGCACACAAGAAGGAAGGGAGAAAACGGAAAAGAAGGGGTTCAGATTTCAAAAGGGGAGGAAGGGAGGTATATGAGCAAGATCGTCGACGGGGCGAGAAAAATGAGGCGTAGAAGTCGCATCGACGATGCACGCCCCAAGATGACCCTTGGGCGTGTATAACGGATGATCGAGGAGCAAAAGTTGTCAAGGAAGCGACACAAGATAGCGCAAGGAAGAACCTCGATAAATCTGCAAAAATCAGCAGAAACGATGTTCTGACAAAGGTGGCAGAGGGGGGTCAGACAGTTGACCTTCGGTTAACGGTCCAGACCACCTGGTTGGTCCACGTGGACCAACCAGGAAAAACCCCCTGAAAAAGAATTAGAAATTCATTTAAAATTATTAAATGATTTTATTATTTTTAAATTATTAAATAAAGATATTTATAATTTTATAAATTATGTTATTATGATTTTTATTTAATTTTTTTGAGGTATATAATTACATATATATGTATATATTTTAAGGTATACATATCTATATATTTTAATATTTTATTTTATATATTTAACTTTATGTATTTTGTTTATTATTTTATATATTTAAAACTTATTTTTATATACCTAAATATATTTTTATTTTTTTTTTGAAGTGTTTTGTACACTAAATAAAATAGAAGTATTAATTATATAGGTATATTTACAAGTATTATACCTATGTGTTGTATATATATGTTTTATTTTTGTATTTTCTTTAGGTTTTTATTCTTATTTTAATTTACGCACATATTATAAATAATATTTACATAATTATTAAAAATATAAAGTTATAAAAATAATGAATAATAAAGAAACAGAGCATTTTAATCAGTATATGTATACAATAGGGGACCAAAACTCAACTTTCAAACCGTAACTCCGAAAAATGTGAAACGACCTTCATTAAATAGCTTATTAAAAATTATATACAATTATAAGTGATTTTGATACATTTCGAGTTTTTATTTGAGAGATACAGGTCTGCGAAGTTGGGATTCTGGAAACTTATTCAGATCATAACTTTTTATCTGTAGATTATTTTTCTATGAAATAAATTTTGTATTTTTCTTTATTTAATTATCTACAACTTTTATGTAAGTTTCTTTATTTGAAGTATAAAAAGTGGAACAAAAAATATTTCTCAAAATGAATAAAGAATAAATTTAAATAAAAGGTATTTTTATTGTATTTTAGCCCTTATCTACCCCTACTTTATTCCTTGTTGATCTAGTCATCGAGATAACTAGGTCTTTGGGTTTCGGGTCATAAAATATTTGCAATCTTTTATTCTTTTTCTTTTCTTTTCTTTATTCTATAATTTTGGCTTTAAAAACTGTATTTCGTACACTATTTACACAATGATGCATGAATGCTAAAATGCCTATATTAACACTATTTACACACATTTACTAGGGTTTTTAAGGCCAGAATGATAGAATAAAGATGATGAAACATAGGTTCATCATCCCCCTATACTTGCCTTTGCTAGTTCATAGCAAACACTTATGCAATAAGTGCAAAAAAGAAAAACAAAGAAAAGAAAAAGAAGAAAGTTGGATTTAGTTTAATTATCGAACTTATCTTCACAAAATCAAATTTTGGAACTTAAGTCGGACCTTTGAAATTTAAGTGCTGGCGAAACCTTAATGAGAACCATATTTGAAATCCAACAGCCTTCAAGAATCCCAAAACTCTGCTCAAGTCTCCTCAATATCCAGGTCAGAATACTTCAACTCATACGCAAACCCTTACGACTATGAATCTGACTCGTACAGTGTAAGTGATAGGGGCTCTCCCCAACTGAAATGACAAGGGGACTGACTTCTCCAATCTGATAACCCAGTGATTCCCCAATCCAACAACTCATTACTCAAGGAGCGGGGTATTCCCTTCTAAGTTCAAGTGGCAACCAACTCAAGAGGATGGAGTGAAGAGAAGAATGGATGGCAGCCAGTGTAGCTACCTATCCTAGGATGCAAGACCAGTGTAGTCAAGTCATCCAGCTGCAGGCTCACATGTTTTGACTCTGAAGTTCAAGCTTGCTTATTGACTATACACATATGTACACTCCGGCAGGCATTTTTATTTTTGTATAGGCCTGTCCACTTTTTTGGAGTTTTTGCTCTCTTTTTTTCTTTGAATACTATATACAACAGCATTTACATAGGGAGTTTTTCCTCTTGAGCCAGTAGATTATCCCTCTTTTGAAGCTTTATTGCAACCCACAATCTTCTGTCCTCAAAACTCATCATCGCCGGATGGGTTGGGGAGCACTTACCTCCCTAGAGGAGGACAAGTATTTCCACCTGTGTGCATCTCATACCGGCAAATCCATCCCCCTCACCACTCCAACTGAGTTGAGCCAAGTGAAAGGTGCAGGTGTCCAAGTTAGGTCATTATCAACAAGAGTCGTGTGTATGCTCCGAAATACTCTACTTAGGTAGCCAAGAATCCATCGAACCAAGTCTCGTGATCCTGGAAGAATTAAGTCAACTATACCTGAAGTACCTCAATTGCAGCTCCTATAAGGTTCCTGTTAATTAGGTAGATTTGAAGGTCTAACCAAGCTCCAATCTTCGTATTTTACTTAGACTTGTTCAACCATCAAACTCAATCCGAAAAATGCTTATGCCATGCAAATGCTATGCAGAATGCAGAAAATATTTTTGTGGTGCAATTTTCAAAGATTTTTAACTTTTTATGGGTTTTTGAAAAGATGATGCATATGCATTTTTTATTTTTCAAAAGTTTTTTCAAATGTTTTTGTTGTTTTAGTTTTGCAAATGTTTTTGGAATTTTTGAAAAAAAAGATTTTGGCTAAAATCTAGGTACAAATATTTACATGGGGATGCATCTTATATTTACAAGAAGTAGATATTAAGAATTTACAAGGGTAAGTGGTCGATTTTATAAGTATATACGATAAAGAATTTCAGGTATGATCTATATATTCCTTAAACTTATTTGAAAAAGTTTTTTAAACAATTTTAAAAACTATAGTCCAAAATAATTTTTACAATATTTGTACAAACATGTACACACATTTGAAAATCATTTTGCAAAGGTTTTCCAAACAGTACATATAGATTTTTCAACTATTTTTGCAACCATTTTTCAAACCATTTACAAATCATTTTTCAAACATTTTATTTCACACAAAGAAAATAATTTTTCAAACAAAATATTTTACAAAGGTTGAAAACATGTAACAAAACGTTTTCAAAATAGTTTTCAAAAGATTTTTCACAAAGATTTTCAAACTATTTTTCAAACATTTTGCTAAAAATATTTTCACCTGATTTATTAATCAGTATATGCAAAAAAAATTAAGAATATTTATTAAGGTTTTTAATGAATTTTATAAGTATAATTATCCATATTTATTAAGAAAATATGAAAATACGAGTTATGGCTAAAGTATATACGAAGTATATACGACCCCCTATACTTAGATTGAGTAATGTCCTCATAGATCAGAGAGAAAAAGAGAAGACATAACTCGTAGTATAGAAAAGTCTAACAAATAAGAGATGGATGAATAAATGAATGAGAAGTTGATCGTCCTCACTATACTTAGGATCAGATAATCCTAAGTATAGCAGACTGTACACAAAGTAGGGAGGGTCAAGGGTAGGAATGAACAGATCGTACTCAGACTGTCTCCCCCTATACTAAGTGTAAGATATCCCTAAGTATAGGCAAGAAGAGGAGACAATGGAGAGGGTCGAAGAATAGAAGAACTCGGGATGCACACCCCCTATACTTAGGACAAAGTACATCATAAGTATAGAAGACTGACAAAAAGGGGCGACACCTTTCTAATAGATAAAGAATATAGAAGAGGAAAAAAAGAAAAGAAGAAAAGAGATCTGAAGATGGAAAAAGGTAGAGAAGGATCTACACGTCACCTCCCCCTATACTTAGGGTACAAGAAGCCCTAAGTATAGGCAACAACAGGAGTAATGAACGGAACGATGAGAGAACACTCGGCTCATTCACCCCCCCCCCCATACTTAGGACAAAGTACGTCCTAAGCAAGGTACACACGAGAATGGATGATTGAGCGAAACGGGAGAGAGACGGAGGTACACAAAAGCGAATATACAACAGAATGGATATACAAATGGTCAAAAAGGTTGAAAGCAAACCTTCTTGCGGGACCGCTGAGCAATAGATCTAGTGTGGTGTAGGTCGACATCAGGGTCCTCAGATGACACTAATCGATCAAGGTCGACAGGGTGAAGGCCCTCAGTGGAGTCAAATCGAAAAGGAACGAAATGGTCAATGGAAGTAGTATGGCTAGGTTCACCCTTGGGGGTCTCGTCGATATCGAAGTGAAAAGGAACAAACTCATCGTCATTGAAAGAAGTAAATTCAGAATCATCCTACGAGGTCTCGTCCATGTCAAAACCAAAAGGAACGAAGTCATCAGTGGAAGTAGCCGAACTCAGTTCGTCCTCAAGAATCTCAACCGTGTCATCTTTTTCATCAAAAGGCCTGAATTTATGAATAAAAGCGATAAGATCAAAATCGGCCTCAATCTCAATCTCATTTGAGTGACCAGGAATGGACTTATCAGTGGAAGTAGTCAAATCAGGTCCATCTTGTCTAGTCTTGATGTCTTCCCTCCGCTCTATGGTATCAATAATGTAAATCTCGTGGATTTCATCAACACATCGCCACACACCTGAAGGAGGAACTTCAATGACTATGCTTTCCGAGTCTTCCGCCCTTCGGAGGACTTCTCGGGTCTCATCAGTGGTCATAAAGCAAACTTCTCTAATATCGTCAGATAGGTCATAGGCCTCAGAGTCAGCTAGAATCGGTGAAGGCACATCAGGTGCAGGTCTCTGCTCGGTAGTGTATGCGGCGGTGGTCACCTTGCTCTCGTCAATAATATAGAAGTGAATCTCTCCTGATCCATAATCAATAATGACCCTCGCAAAGGCGAGGAATGGTCATCCCAGGATGATTGAAGAGGGCTCCCCAGTGGAGGTCTCCATGGGCAATACAACAAAATCAACATTGTAGCTCATACCCTAAATCGAAATGATGGCATTTTTCTAGTATACCCTTCAACCTCTTTATTGATCCATCAGCAAACTGAATGATCATCCTGGTTTTCTTGAGAGGCCGTAAGTGAAGAGATTGTTCCAACGAGAAGGGTAGAATGCTAATCGAAGCACTGTCGTCTAGGAGAGTATGATCACAAGTGAAGTTAGAGATGGTGCAACTAAGGAAGGGGGTAGTTGTGTTCCTTCCCCTGGGGATGGGACAGTGTGTGATGGTGTGGCCAGTGGCCATGGTCAAAATATGACGCTCAGATCTGCTCCTCCGCTTTCTCTTCTTGGGAAGAGAAGCAGACAAATCAGTCATGTCCTGTTGAAGTACGGCACGGATGATCTCATGAATAGTAGCCACCACTTCGGGTTCAGTCAACATTTTTTTGAATTTTTGGACCTCCTCCATATAAGGGAGGAAGTCAGAATCAGCATATACGCGAGGCATACCAAGAGCAGTCTGTACATCAACATCCTCGGGCTCAAAGGTGGGACAGGTTGTGAAAGGTTGTGCGGTCAAAGGGTCTGGCAAGTGGGCACTCTCCTCACAGTCTAAATAAACCAAAGGTCTCCCGAAATCTTTTTGGATTTTAATATTTTTCTCATTTTTTTGTATTTTGGGAGATTTCAAGCTCTCATTGAAATCCTCGAGTGAACCCATATCATCAAATGGTGGAATATCATGGTCTCTCTTATTTATGCCAGTGAGATTATCGATCCTTTGCATCATATGATCTATTATTTGGATTAAGTACTCAAGGGTGGACTCCATGAAAGGTGACTCCAACAGATAGTCTCGGGTGGATGTGAAGGTGGAAAATGTGGAGGTGGTGGTGGATGTGAATGGAAGTCTGAGTCCTGATACAGTGGATGAGGCGAGTATGTACAAAAATCAGGTGAAAATTCCTCCTGGAAAAAAGGAGGTGCACCGGTTGGAGTAAACGAGGGATCCGCAAAGTCCGAATAGAATACGCTCAAGTCGACCATCTCGAAACAAGAAGAAAATGATCGGGAGAACACGATGGTCAAATCAAGAGAGGTTAGAAAAAAGAGCAAATGCGCAGAGACGATCTAGAATACACCCAAAAAATCACAAACAAAACTCACACAATACACACCCTCAATTCACCTACTGAACTCGGTAAAGACCGAAATGTCGGTCTTTTCATCATATCTATTTTAGAGTTAGGTGAGAAGTCAAGAGTTGCACAAACACTTAGAGGGTTGAAATGGGATTTGGGCACTATCCTTAGTGTGTGCGCGAGCACGTAAAAGCGAAGACAATGAGAGGATTACTCGCCCCAATACAATATTTTCTTTATGATCTTTTTTAGGGTCAAGTAATGTTAGCAGTCCCAATTTTATTGATTATCAATTTTCTTGGATTTTTAGTGAGAAATGCACGAGCATATCGAGGAGTCAATTCCTTTAAGCGCCTAGGTTGGCAAAATCAGAGGGAGAGTCGAAAAAGCAATGCAAGCGGCAAAACGATGATGAATGCTAAAGAGAAATGCTCACCTTGCCTCCAGCACTCTACATGCAAAGATGCTTAGCAGAATTGAAACCTATCTATATGCAAATGCAAGCTGATGAAATCTCCCTAAGTTTCAGAAATTGCAATTATGATGAAAAACCAATGCTAATGACTTAGAATGGAATCGAAGTGTCCGGTCTTGGAGTCGCTTCGGTGCCCACCGCAGTGGGTCCCGCACGCGTTGTATGGAGAACTCTCGCGACGCGGTGGTTCCGAGACTAAGTGATCAGCATGTCAAAATTTGACTAAGTCCAAACGATCTATAGGTACAGGAAAATATATTAGGTGTTTGGCCTTAATCTATCGCAAGCAATCCTAAAACTAAGGGCTCAATCACACAAAGTAAGGAAAACAAAACCGAGAAAACAAAGGAAAAAAATGCGATGAAAACTGTAAAAAACGCGGTAATCCCCCAAGTGAACAATTACTTTGAAATTGGGCCCGAAAGTACAGAGTTCAGAATACCTGTATTATTACAAATAAAAGTGGTCTCTCTCACTTAAATTACACAAATAAATAAAGGCACAAAAAATGCTCAAAATGCAATTCTCTTCTCAAGTCTTCCCTGCCTCCTTAGATGCTAGGTCAGTAATCTCCTGCCGCCTTCACGTGGGTGCACAAGCGCCTAGGGTGGAGTGCCTCCCTCGATCCGCGGTTCTTCGCACAAAGTCAACAAGAGAGAGTGATTAGACAAGTAAAATAATTATGTCAAATAAATGAGCAAATAACGATGCAAGAATATAGACAAGTAATCACAATCAAGCAAAAAGCCGGTCTATGCGTTGTTGCTCCCCGACAATGGCGCCATTTGATTAACATGAAAATCCATGGTCTTAAGTTCCACACAAGGAGGGAACTCAATCGCTGAGTTGACCACACGAGATCCGGTTAAGTCAACAATTAACTCACAACAGATAGATCCAGCAATGAAAGTAAATGTGCGGAGTTAAAATTGATTATAACTGTACAACAAAGATGTGTATAGGTGCGAGTATGTGTAGAGTGTCGAACACATGGAACAAGCAGGATAGATCATGCAATCAAGCTCAAGAATGAAAGTGATCAAATGTCAACAAGTGTGCTATTTTTGTGGGTTTTTTATTTTTTTATTTTTGAATTTTATATTTTTTATATTTTGATTTTATTTTTATTGATTTTATATTTCATTTTTATATTTTATATTTTTATCTATTTCTTTTTCTTTTAATAAGGCTATAAAACTATATAGGATACATATGTACAAGAAAGATAAGAGAGGGATATATAGGTAAAAAATATTCAAACTTTAGCAAATAAAATATTTTTGTACTCTTTATATTTTTCTAATGTTTTTGTGATTTTATGAATTTTTATTAATTTTTTTGGTGTTTTTAAAAGCCAAAAATACTGAAAATAGTGAACAAAATTGAAGGCTAAAACTAAAATGAGGATGAAAAATATCAAAAGAGTCCTAAATTCCGCAAATTAATTAATGTAAAGATAATGAAACAGATAAAATTCAGACACAAAATTTATATTTTTAGGATTTTTGCGGAATTTTAAGATTTTTATGAAAGTTTTTAAGGTTTTGCTATTTTTAAGAGTTTTCTTTTATTTTTTTTATTTTTGGTCTGAAGTGAAAACACACTGAAACAAACACAATGTGATTTTTTTGAAATTTTCAGAAACTTTTATAATTTTTATGTATTTTCTAATGCAAAGAGTGAAGAAAATGTATGTTTTTGAATTTTTGTAAATAATAAAATGCAACAAAAATGCAAATTAAAAACATGGCGTGAATGTGCAATGAAACAAGAAGCTATGCCTATTTTTTTAGTGATTTTTCGAATTTTATAGATGCATGAAGTAAATAGATACAACAAAGAGAAACTACACTACTGGCAAGGGCTAATTTGTAATTATGCGAAAGTTTGTGGGCCAAAGTGTAATGTTTCAACAAAATATATAACTAGACAAAGAACTTTCTGGATAAAAACGAGATAGACCTACTCCCAGGTGTATTACTGTAAAATCACCAAAGCTCACGCGTCGGGCACGTGCGCTTGAGGAGGACTGATACGCAATTTTCAAAAATCTGGGCCTTTCGTGCAAATATTCCAAAATTATATAACTGTGCCAAAAATGTTTCTGAACTAAACAAAAATACTAAGAAACCCGAGGTCCTAACCGCAAAAATCCCACCCACGTGAAGAGTCACGTGGGTTGACGTGGGTAGGATTAGAATGTAATTACGATAAAGTTTTGGGGCTTTTTGCAAAATGTAAAAAAATAATTAAACGATGAAGTAAAGTTTATGGACTACTTATGAAATACAAAAGAGGTCTGGATGAACTTGCAAAATGTCGAGACCTTTGGCAGGCGCGGACGGCGGATATAATTCAACTAAGACAAGTGTCAGCCTCCTAAGTAATGATACCCCTTCGCAGATGAGGGGCCAGTATTAGATCCTGGCCCTTGATCGAACGGTGCTGGAGAAGCCAATCAGACGGCTACTGAATGATCTGGCACGGCCTGAAGATCCAACGTCTCCAAGCAAGGCTGGAAGAACACTTGAAGAACTCGTCGTGGGCGAGTTTGAAGCTAGTGCAGATCACTCCTCTGACGTCTCCTGGAGTAGCGGATGATCTCAATGGGTTCCTGCTTCAGTCGTGCGTCTCCCAGAGTCGCGAGGGAGACCGGAGGGCCACGGATGACCCCTCGGCAGCTCAATGCATTTCAGCAACTTGGACCTCTTTTTGGGCAAAAAGATGAGGCTCGGATGCCCCCCTTGGGTCCTGCAGGTGACAAACAAAGCGTAGAAGCAAAAGGGGGTGTAGAACCCAGCGTTTATTGGCAAAAGATAGGCATTGTGCGGAGTGGTTGTGGTGGTGTCCGGAATGGAAGCTCCGGCAGGGATGAAAATCTATGCTAAAGCAGCTGCTAAAATTCGCAATAAAAAGTGCAGGACAAAAGGTAAACCTACGGCTAACTAAAGAGAAAAAGAAACTAAAGAGAAAACGACCTCGACTGGCATGAACCAGGAAGATAAACCTCACGGCCAAGGTGGCCGGAGATGGGGGTGGAATGGTCTCCGCGCCGCTTCGCCGCGCCTCCTAACGGCAAGGAGAGGTCGATGTCACCTCCTCGATCCTCAGCACACAAGAAGGAAGGGAGAAAACGGGCAAGAAGGGGTTCAAATTTCAAAAGTGGAGGAAGGGAGTATATGAACAAGATGGTCGATGGGGCGAGGAAAACGGGGCGTAGAAGTCGCTCGATGATCCATGCCCCAAGATGACCCTTTGGTGTGTATAACTGATGATCGAGGAGCAAAAGTTATCAAGGAAGAAACGCGAGATAGTACAAGGAAAAACCTCGATAAATCTGTAAAAATCAGCAGAAACGATGTTCTAACAAAGGTGGCAGAGGGAGGTCGGACAATTGACCTTCGGTCAACAGTGCAGACCACCAGGTTAGTCCACGTGGACCAACCAGGAAAAATCCCCTGAAAAAGAATTAGAAGTTCATTTAAAATTGTTAAATGATTTTATTAATTTAAGTTATTAAATAAAAATAATTTATTATTTTAGAAGTTATTTTATTATGATTTTTATTTATTGTTTTGAGGTATACAATTACAAGTTGCCTTTTGCGGCCCATATAGGTATACATATATATATATATATATATATATATTTTTAATATTTTATTTTTATTTTGTATATTTAACTTTACGTATTTTGTTTATTATTTTATATATTTATAACTTTTTTATATACTTAAATATATTTTTATTTTGTTTTTCTGAAGTGTTTTATACTCTTAATAAAATAGAAGTATTAATTACATAGGTATCTTTATAGGTATTATACCTATGTGTTGTATGCAGGTATTTTATTTTTATATTTTCTTTAGGTTTTTATTCTGATTTTAATATACACACATATTATAAATAATATTTACAAAATTATAAAAATATAAAGTTATAAAAATAATGAATAATAAAAAAATGAATATTTTCATTGGTATATGTATACAATAGGGGTCCGAAACTCAACTTTCAAACCATAACTCCGAAAAACATGAAACCACCTTCATTAAATAGGTTATTAAAAGTTACATACAATTAAAGTGATTTTGATAATTTTGAGTTTTTATTTGAGAGATACAGGTCTGGGAAGTTGGGATTTTGGAAACTTATTCAGATCATAACTTTTTATCTATAGATTATTTTTGTATGAAATCAATTTTATATTTTTCTTTATTTAATTATCTACAACTTTCATGTTCAAAGTTTCTTTATTCGAAGTATAAAAAGTGTAACTGAAAATAGGTCTCAAAAAGAATAAAGAATAAATTTAAATAAAAGGTATTTTTATTGTATTTTAGCCCTTATCTCCCCCCACTTTATTCCTTGTCGACCTAGTCATCGAGATGCCTAGGTCTCGGGGTTTCGGGGCATAAAATATTTGCAATATTTTATTCTTTTTCTTTTCTTTTCTTTATTCTATAATTTTGGCTTTAAAATTGTATTTTGTATACTATTTACAAAATGATGCATGAATGCGAAAATGCCTATATTAACACTATTTACACGCATTTACTAGGGATTTTAAGGCCAAAATGATAGAATAAAAATGATGAAACGTAGATTCATCACTCACATACTCACACTCACTCTACCATGCCCACATTCATGCTAATACGTAACAAGATTGATAAATCACATAATTATCATCATTAATTACAAATATTATCTCTCTTGCTTAAGTAATTTAACAAATTTTCATTGACAATTAACATTAATTAGTAATTTGTGTGTTGTACATAATTAACCTAATTAAGCTATATTATTTAACCCTAATATTTTTATTATTTTATGTATTTATTTCTAATTAAAAATCAAATAAAAATTTATATAATATTGTATATAAATAATATAACATAAAAACGTCAAAAATATAACAATAATAAAAGAAAATTAAAAGAAAATGGTTTTATAATGTTTTAATATGTATTTAATTATTATCAATGTACAAAAAACCTTGGATCTCTTTCACTTCTACATGAAAGTTGTATATCTCATTGATATCTACAACTTCCATGTTTTGAGTTTTTTTCCAATTCATTTTCCCTTTTTATTTTCAATTTATTTAGTATTTATTCATTTTTCTCCATTCCCTATTAGGCCATGTGGCGCCTCCACAGCAACCCACATGGACACTCCATATCACTTCATCCACCCTGATTTCAGATCGCTGGATTTTGATCCAATGACCCGAAGTCATCGTCAACTCTCGCCTCGCCTGTCAAAGCGACGCAACTCTTCGTTCATCGGCAACTTCTCCTAGTTATCCCAACCGGCTCTAACAACCTCCACTCCCATTATTTCCTTGATTGACCCTTATCCACACCATCTTGTTAACAACCCCTCATTCTCTCTCTCTTGTTAGTGGTGCTTGAAACCATCTCCTTCAATCATCAACCACCAAACTATCACATCCTCAAAATCCCTGCTCCATTTGTCGCAAAAGCTATCTACCACTCTGAGCA